>JBCHWC010000156.1:0-140135 GCA_039654765.1 Mylopharyngodon piceus | reverse complement strand
GTATTTGCAAATAGGGCCCTCTAGCGATCGGTGGTGAGTTGACGGTTGTTCCAGTGAGTTCCAGTGAGCGGAGTAACTACTAGCCTGGCGGATCTCTCACTGGCTGTGGGGCAGAACCCTCGGTCACTTCTGACCTCGTACCACGGGCAACACGCAGGGACATCAGCAGGTTGGGTGTGTCAGGTGCAGGGAGGCAACGAGTCCAGGTTGGCAACAAAGGCAATTTTGTTTGATTTCCCTGTTTCTGCACGACAGAACCACCCTTTGAGTAACTGCCTGCGGGGTCAGACTCTGGGGTTGGGAAAAAATTCAATTTTGGCCTGTCAATCTGGCCGTTGGCACAAACACCTTGCCCAAACACGCAATTGTGCTGAAAGTCCCTGTTTGAGAGGTTGCATCGCAGTGCAAAAGGTACAGAGTGCCGACAGACACGGCAGTCAAGTGTTGGAACGTCTAGGAGAGGTTGCCCCCGCCACTGAGTTCTTGTCTGAGCAATCACAAAATCACCCCAGGCCGAGATTAAGGACATACAGTCCCTTCGCAGTGAAAGCCACAGAATATTTGATATTCTCCAATCAGAAGTGTTGGCCAAACCCTTTCGCTCTTAAGCCATACCATCCTTCTAGGTTTTATGACGCGACAGCGCCCTCGTCAGGCCCCGTCATAAACACTTGCTGTGGTAATAAGCTGAAGTTTCACTTCTCCCCTCTAGCCCTTCTTGCGGTATTTTATTGCTATTCTATTTTCATTCCTTCCTATTTGTTTACTGTTCTATTTCTCATAAATTGCAGCCATCCTGTTCTGTTCTGTTTTTCTACTGTGTTTGTTTCTTTCAGTTCACGTAAAGGCAGAGCCTGTGAGAGCCATCACGGAAGCTGAATAATAGATAGACGGCCGAGCAGCCAAAGTCATTAGTAGACTCGTAGAGCCTCCGCCTGTCAAGATCTTTATTTAAATCCGGCACTCGCCGACACAAATTGACCCACGTGGTCATTCTTGGTTATTTGACAATAAGTGTCTAGCCTACATTCCACTAACTGTCTGCACCAGTTAACTGGAATCACACGCAAAGATTAGCTAATTACGTATTACGTAACCCGCTAGTCCTGCGCGAGCTTGCATTGGTTCTTTTTGTGCTGTCTTTCTCTCGTCAACAGTAAAGCCACTATGTCGCGAACATCCAGCCCTGACACCCACTGGGATCATCTCGAGACCTGGTTGGGCGTCATGACCAACGCATTCCTGCCCAACGCCGCCGGTGACCTCCAGCACCTGAGCCGTGAACAGCTGGATGGGGACCTAAATCGACTAATGGCCCACGATCCGACGCAGAGCTACAACCACAAAGAATGGGCCAAGGTCATTGGTGGCCTTGCCCACAACCTCATTGCCCAGGTGAGGCTTAGCGAAAGGAGCAACGCTCTCCTGGAGCAGGAAGCAGCGGCGCTCAAACTTCAGGCCGAGGAGGCCCAAAGAAATCAGGCCCAGACTCAACATCACCTCGATCAGCTACTCCTCGAGACCCAGTACCAGCGTGGGACAGCGGATGAATCCGACCCCGAGCTACAGGAGGAGGTAGAGAGACTCCAAAAAGCCCTTGCAGAGCTCCACCTGGAGGCGGAGCGTAAAGAGCAGTTGGAAAAGGAATCCAGAGAGGAACTAACTGGAAAACTCCAACAAGGTGAAACTCTCCTAGCAAGAGCAGAGATCGAACTGAAAGAAAGGGACGCTAAAGCCCGGGCCTGCGAAAATCATCTTAAACAGGCCCGAAGTGAGATCCTTGCTCTGAAACAACAAAGAGACTATTTAAGAGATGAATTGGACACTGTTCACAGAGAACTGAAACATTCTTACAAACTGCAAGGTGACTTGGGAGGGGAAGCACACTTCACAGAGTTTCTCCTGGCCAGTAGGCCCAGTCAAGAGTCCCTAGTTCAAAAGGGGGTTGAAAGTCCACTGCCCAAGATGCCACCCGCGAGCGGCCAAGAACCTTCTTCAACAGCAAAGGGGTGGGAGCCTCTCCAGAAAACTCGTGCCACTAGCCACGGCATGGCTCCCAAAGAGCTGGACAAGCTAGCAAAGAATATCCCCACTTTCACCCCAAACCCAGCAGGGGGTGTTGACGTGCACGCGTATTTGCAGGACATTGACTTTCTGCTGCAAAATGTGGCCAACGTGAATGCATGGGACAGGTTGTATCTACTCCGAATCACGTCCAGCCGTGATGTGCGCAGCTTTCTAGATCGGCAGCCAGAAGCTGTCAAATCAGACTACCAGCAGCTGCGACAGGCTCTGATCAAAGAGTTTTCTGACCCTGAATCGGACCAAGGGCTCCTCGCGGCCATGGACCTTAAACAGGGCCGACTAGAAACCCCACAAGCGTACTACAACAGACTACGAAAGGCCTACTTCGGAGCACGTAACGAGCCAGGAATGGAGGAAGATTTCAACTTTAAGATTTTGTTTCTCCGAAATCTGCACCCTGCGGTGAGTCATCATCTGGGAGTCTTGGCCTGCCCACGGAGTATGTCTACTCAACAGCTGCGAGATCTAGTCCACAAGGCTTATTCTAAGCAGAAGGCTGCATCTGAAAAGACTGTTAAAAATCCAACCATTTACCCGGTCTCTGATCACTGTCCAGAACTGGCCCTAGAGGGCGCACACACGCACCACAGTGACAGACCGTTTAACAGAGATTCAAGACAGTTCCTGGCCAACAGAGGGCAGCCTCACTACGAGGGTGTCCATCCCAAGCACCACACTGGGCGTTCTGAAAGAGTCTGGAACAAGCCACGTCCATCCAACAACCCAAAGGGCGGCGCCACGTGGGAGGCCAGCCGGCGACCCAGAAATGGCAGACCTTCATCGGCCAGAACTTCCAGCCCCGACCGCCAAAGACAGAACGCCTCTCGACATGCACCGAACAAGCCCAAGTCCGACCTCTCACAGGAGCAGAACAGCGTAGCTATGTCTGAGTCCGCAGAGATCCTGAAGGCCCTAAAAGAGCTGATTCAGAAAAAGCCCCACAAGGAAGACGAGAAGGGCAAGCCAGACTCCTTATGACTAGGACGGAGACCTACCCCCAATGTCTGCCCTGACAGCCCTCCGACAGAACCTCACACCCAAATCACTGCTGACCAGGCACTGACCACAGAATCAGTTAGAGCATCACTAAGTGACCGCATCACCCCGTCACCTCAGCTGACGACTGCACATCCAGAGCAAACCATCCCAGGTCAACACCCCGACGACCAAGACTCCAAGTTACCAGAAAGTGCTGTTCTTGTTGTCTGCCTCCCTAACGAGCCACATGACACCAGCCCCACTTGCGTACCGGTCAGCACCCAAGCCCCGGTACCAAGACTCCTGGGGAACCTTATCGAGAAGGGGGTGGCCCGAAAGCTGTACATAGCCCTCACTGTGGAAAATGATGTGAGAATTGAAGCCCTGGTAGACACCGGAGCAGATCTCACTCTGATGTCAACTAACCTTTTTGAAAGACTCAGAGATAAAGCTAAGAGACAAAATCGAACTCTCAAACCACAAAAATGTGAGCTAAACGTGCAGTCGTACAGCCAAAATGAGGTCCAACTTGAACAAATAGCTCCTATTCATCTAACCATCAGTCCAATGAGCTTGGTACACCCCGTATACATTTCACCAATGGGCACGTTTCCCCTGCTCATTGGCAAAGACTTGCTAGATCGCTTTGAGCCCTTATTGGACTTCAGACAGCTGAAAATTTGGGCTCAAGTACGAGAACCGTTGGCCTTTCAGTCACCCAGGTCACCTGAGCTAGACTGTCAGGTCACAGAGGTCACGGGAAACCTCGCAGCTAGCCGCGGGAACCCCGTCTCAGAGCAGAGTTCAAGTTCGTTACCCTGCACACTTCAACTCACCATAGACTCTGACTCCTTCTGCCCCACGGTCATAACAGACCTGCAGCTGAATGGTTTAACAACAACAGACATTGTTCTCGCCCTGTGGGCAGACAACTCAGCCATCAGCCACACCCTGTTCGATGCTCTCATTGTAAACACACCTGACCTCCCATTTGCCAACAAGCGCACACGTTTCCCTTTAGACTCTCGCCTGTCAACCATGACAACAGCCAAGGGCATCTGCGCTCTGAACTTGAAATGGAACGGCCGGTTTCTAACCCATTACTTCCTGGTCCTTCCGGACCTAACGCATGACGTCTACATTGGAGCAGATCTCCTGATTCACCTCAAAGCTCATGTGGACATTATCAATGAGGTAGTGTGGGCTCCAATGACTTTACAGCCCCCTGTTGTTCCCGTCAACACTGAAAACCTCATGTCTGGCCAGACCATTCCAGAGGTCTGCTTCCTGGTCAACGAACAGGAAGCTGTAGTACCAGCTTACACCAAAGGGGTCGCTGTTCGGCTCAACATGAGAAACCCTAAACAACAAGCTGGGTTTCTTCCAACTTTCACCCGAAGGCGTGGAACTTGGACTCACTCTGGAAGCCACACCCCTCACTGAAGTATCATCCCATGTAATCTACATATTGTTCAACAACTGCATGGCTACCGACATCAGAATTCCCAAGGCCTACCGGCTGGGATGGCTAGTGAGTCACGACTTCCATGATTTTGAACTCATGTTACCAGTCATTGGCTCGATACCAGCTGCAATAATCCCCGAAGGGAGCTCAGACAACACAGTGTTCACAGCGCCCTTCAAGACCATCTCCATCACTTCCATCATGCCGGTACCCGCAGAACAGGTGCGCAGAATGGAGCTGATGGAGGACCAACACCTTGCGGTATACACAGTCTCTAACCAACCTGCCTGCGAAATTCATGAAGGCGCTGCACTTCTGACAGCCAACCTGACAGATGACACCACAACGGAGGAACCATTCCCAGGGTTTCGAGTCTCAAGTCCAACAAATTCTGAAAGATGCAGATGCCCTAAAGAATGATGCAGACCGTCAAAAACTGAGACAGGTCCTGTACAAATTCAAAGCATCATTTGCCAAAGACTCTTTAGACTGTGGCCTCACTAACCTTCACACGGTGCGCATTCCAACACACCCAAGTGCTCCTCCCACCTTCGTCAGGCAGTACAAAATTCCCATTGCCTCACACGAACCAGTGCAGGAGATTATTCGTTCCATGGAGGAAAAAGGTGTCATCCGCCCATGCAACAGCACCTACTCAGCCCCCATCTGGCCCATTGTCAAACCAGACGGCAAGTGGCGACCCACCACTGACTTCAGAAAATTGAACCAGCAAGTGCCATTGTCACGATGGCCCATGACACAGCTGGAGCAGGAACTACCCAGAATCAGAGGAGCCACTATCTTCTCTACGCTTGATGTGGCATCAGGATTCTGGACTATACCCGTACATCCAGATGATCGACACAAGCTGGCCTTCACTTTTGGCAACCGACAGTACACTTTCACACGGTGCCCATTTGGCTATGCCAACTCACCAACTGAATTCAACGTCTTCCTGAACAAAGCATGTCCAGATGCAAGGATGAGAGGGAACCTCATCTATGTGGACGATGTGCTCATGAAAGGTACAACTGTGGCGGACCACCTGATAGAAATAGACCATGTTCTGAACCAACTGACCACTGGCGGCGCCAAGATTGCCCTCCACAAAGGACAATGGTGCCAAACCAAGGTCAACTACGTGGGTCTACTTGATGGTTCACAAGGCATTGAACCGCAGGCCAGCCGCATTCAAGCTATTCAAACCATCAAACCTCCCACTAACGTCTCAGAGCTGCGCAGTTTTCTAGGTGCGTGCAACTACTCATGGCAGTTCATAGAGAACTACTCGGATATTGCAAGACCTCTAACTGCTCTGTTGGAAAAGGACTGCCCATTTGTCTGGACGGAAGCCCAAACAAATGCAATGAACGAACTGAAACGACATTTGTGTACAGCCCCATGTCTGGCTTACCCCGATCCAAAGAAGGAGTTCTACTTGGAAGCCGGAGTCTCCAAGAACTGCCTGAGCGCTGGTCTCTACCAACAATATGACCAAGACAAAAGAGTCGTAGCGTATGCCAGCAAAACACTCCTGTCACCGGAGTACAAATACTCGGACTGTGAAAAGGCTTTGCTCTGCACTGTATGGGCCATCCAAAGATGTTCCAACTACATTGGGGCACAAAAGGTTATCATAGAGACCTGTCACCAACCCGTCACCTTCCTCAACAGCCAACGCATCCGAGATGGCGTAGTCACCAACTCACGCATAGCCACGTGGCTGATGGCCCTCCAGGGGCGCAACGTTGAGGCACGATATGCCCAAAATCACAAGTCCGCACTGGGCGATGGCTTGGCTGCTTGCCAAAACTGCTCCGATGACACACCAGCTTCGACACTGGAAGTAGAAGTACCCCAACAACAACCAACCTGTCACAAGTACTTTGAAGAGAATGCGTGCCAAGGTATGCCCACTGCCTACATCGATGGATGTTCCTACAACCATGAGGGCATCCTAAAGGCAGGTGCAGGGGTGCGATGGTTAAACAACCAACCCTGCCCACCACAGAACTTCAGGTGGGGTCCCCAGTCATGGCAGTATGCTGAAGTAACAGCTACTCTCGTAACCCTTCAAGTCACCTCAGCCCATAACATCAGAGAACTCATTTGCACAGACTCAAACCATGCCAGACCTAGTTTCACATGTCATCTTCCGGGCTGGAAACAAACTGGTTTTAAGACTGAATGCAACAAGCCGGTGAAACATCAACACCTGTTCCAAACACGTGATGACATCACCCAAACACATGACAGGATCGTTTACTGGAAAAAGGTGAAAGGACACATAATGCAACCAGGGTGTGGCAAAGGCGTGAACAACCAAACTAATGCCCTTGCCAAGACTGGCACACCACATGGCAACCTACGGTCACCCCCACCCCAGTCACCCACCCTTAGTGTCGCAGCAACAACCCGCAGCAAGCGTACTGTTCCTGCAACAGTTCCCGCCTTACTACCACTGCCACTGCCAACCAAAATTTCCAACACTTCCTTACGAACTGTTTTAAACCACCACTCAAACCCCTCCAACCTCCCGATCACGACATCTGGTCCCACGGCGGCCCCTAGCCACAAACGGCTGCATGGGATCAACCACATGCTGCGTGTGGGACTGAACATCCTAAAACATGTCCCTGATGACCTCACAGCGCCAAAGCTTGTAATGCCACAGGGCCAAAAGGGGGGTGAACTGATATACGCCCACGACACACCATATGCCAGACACCATGGCACCAGAACCACTGATGAGACAATAAAACAAGTGGCGTACTGGCCCAGCATGCAGCAAGATGTGACAGAGTATGTCAGAGGATGTCAGGTTTGCTGTCAAGTCCAAACTGCAAACACAAATCCCAGAACCCCACTGCAACGCAGAGGAGTCACATTCCCATGGTCAGTCAACCAGAAAGACTGGAATGTAAAACTTCCTCTGGGGTTCATAGCCACCACGGACACCATACCGGAGTCAACTCGGGTGTCCCCCGCTGAACTAATGACGGCGCGGCAGGTGACGCTGCCGGTGCACCTGTACCAACCAGGAGACCCCAGCACCATCACAGCCTACTCCACTCACCAGCACCTCGACGAGCTCCGCCCACAGCTGAGAAAACAACTCGCAACGCAGAGTCAAACCCTGCAAACCATCGGCAAATCCTTGAAAGGTATTGTGATGGTCCTCTGTACTCACAGTTTCCTGCTGATCCAAACGGTGAACTCAATGAAGCAACTGTTTACAGTCTTCCAAAATGACTTTGCCCAAAATCAGCTGGTTATAGCTCTGATAACAGACCTGCTGCGAGAAGTTAGCTTCTCTATGGAGAGCATGGCTATGAATAGGATTCCTCAGTATCCTGTACAAACTGTGCTGGACTTTGCTACTGGCAGACCCACCAAGACGGCTCGAACCCACCTCGCCGACTCTGTCATCCTACTACGCGCCAACCCCGAGCAGAAGGAGGTGGCCGTCCTTCTCAATCCACCCATCGGTGAACCAGATAACATCTACAGAAACAAAGACAAGGTCAATGTCAGGTGGTGGCAAGGTAACATCCATCCCAAGATACATACCTCAGATGTGGTAGTCTACCACTACAGCAACCCACAGCTGTATTTGGCTCCCCATTTGAGCAGGTGCATTTTGACCAAAGACATTCACTGTTTCGGCTCTAACAAGCCTTCCCTCAGAGAACACACTGAAGGAATCTGCCGGTTGCAGCCCATGATCAGCGACACATGCTGCCCTGCCGAGGCCAAGCCTCGCACCCCAGTCATCGGAACACAAGCCGAGATTGTGGGCGATCGACGGCTCGTCCACACCCCCACTCACACTGCCACCCTGACCTACGATCAGCATGACACTGCCACTCGCGTCAGCCTGCCCAACCAAAGTATTTGGATTCAGGTACCCCCAGGTGCCATCCTCCACCTCGATGATCTGGCATCGTACCATCTCTCAAGTGAAGAGTATCAGTCAGAACTGGAAACCCTATCCTCCTCCAGGAATCACCATCACACCTTAGATCCCGGACTGGAACTGAGGATTGAGAAAGGGGGGTCCCAGCTAAGTGACATTACTCTCATCGATACAGCCCTCCAAGCACTCTCCCGACTGCCCATCCTAACCAGCTCACCGATAGTCCAGGCTTGGACTGCTACCAACATGACCCTTTGCCTCTCCATGGTAATCAAGTACGCACTCACCCTGGGCCTGGCCGTCATCCTATCCAAAGGGATGCAAGAGTCCATGGAAAAGTGCCTATCTGCCCTTCCTCAAGGCTTCAAAAGGAAACAGAGGAGAGGAGGTATCAAGTCAGGGAATATGCCCAGCCTCATCAAGATGGACAGAGGACGAGTAGGAACCATCTGCTGCTTGACCATCATGATCCATTTGCCATCCGACTCTTGTTACCGCCCAACGAGGTCCACACGGGAACTTCGTTGGCCGAAAGGGGGACTGTAGCGTCTGGTCAAAATCGGATCCTGCCAGCCCAACTTTAGAATCGTCAGAATGCTTTTAGCCTCCTGAACTGTTTGTGTAAATCATGAATCGGCTCCGGCAAGTCCGGGACTGATTGCCTCATTGGCACTTTTGTTACCCCATGTAAGAAAAACAGAAGAAAGTCTCACCAGCTCTGAGGACTTCAAAGAGTCACCCTGGTGGGGCTGAGGGCCATGTGTTCGCAGACACTGGCCACAACCCCAATACACACACACAGACACACACAGACACACAAACATGCATTGAAGACTGTATGTGTAAGATAATTATATATAAATATAACTGTGCCAAAGTGTACCCGTCGTTGTATTACAAGGTGCATGTATGCATCCCTAGTATATAAGCTTAGCTATGACTGTAGTTGTATTAGTTTTATTCTAAACGATAAAATTCATGTATAAACTGTATCTCCCCTTTTATGTCCTTGCCATCTGACAAGTTTGGTCTCATTGTAAAGCTCTTGTTATACCCTAATTGAAAATGTATGTCACATTACTGTAAAATGCATTTTTCTAGTTTTAAGGGTACTTAGAAGAAAATGTGCTCAGATCTGACACTTCATAAACCATGCAAATTAGGTCATAAATGGAGACAAAGAAGAACTTTGCCCGCCAAAATCACACCCTCATCATTGGCTGATGTACCCAAGGAGGCGTTCTGGTCTGTTGTCCTTAAAACACAATGACACGCGTCTCTTGGTGCAAAAAGCTATCTTTTGTCAAGCCTTCTTCATCCGTCTCCCGGAGTCTTCTCTCTTCATCGCCTAGGAGACGGAGCCTTTCTTCTTTATTTTCCGGTTATTTTACTCTTAAGTTAAAACCTTGTTCGAAAGTCCCGCCGAAGAACACTTCCTCGGAAAAGGACCAATCGCATCCAGCCGCACGAACCGAAACTCCTACAGAAACACGAAACAACCACAGCACCTGAACCTATGCAAGTATAGAACTATTCTTTTCGAAGCGTTTTAAGCTCGTTGTATAAGCTGAGTTTCCTTGCTGGCTCTCAAAGGTTTTAACTGTTCGTAATTTGCCATTTCTTTGATCACCTCTGTTTTCCTGACTTTACTTTCATTTTCTTTAATGTGTATTATTTGTATATATGTAGCCGTATAACCTCTATATCCGTAGTTTCATATATTAAATACATTATATTCATGCTTGATTGTTTCTGCTGCTCATTCAACAAAACCCAGGTCACTTTAACGTTTCGATCCAGTATCCTTGCTTTACGCATTGATGCTAGAATAGGAAGTCTTTCTCGTGGCCAGAGAAAAACCTTCCTTTTTATAATAGTCTATGAGGAACTAACGGTTTGCTGGACAAACTAATAGTTTCTCTAAATAATTATTAAACCAGAACTGTAATTGATTATAATTCGTTGTAATTAATTCACAATATATGTATAATTCCCTCTTGGGTCAGTATATGTATTATAATTAATCATAAAGCTTTATGATTTATTATATTCATATATTTCACCCATAAATTAATTAAATACCTGTACAAGATCGCTACACCAAGCAAGAGAAACGAATAAGAAGTGTTGTAACTCTGTTTTGAAGTAAGTTGTTTTTCAAATAAAGGTTTCCAAGTGATATCAGATTGTGTGTATACATGTGTTTTTATTGTACTTACACTGTAACTACATGAAACAAGAGGGTAACAAGCACCACTTTAATTTACAGCCCGCAATGTCACACTTACCTGTAACATAAAACGAGTATATTTACCCAGTATTAAAAAAAAAAAATACAATAGTTGTAGTTTTACTTGCCTTGAAATGACTTAATCAGTGCACTTTTGCAATAAAAACAAAATACTGTGTAAATGCACTATGTAGCCTACCCCATAATAAAAAAAAAGCCTTTATATATTTGTACACTATTATTTACAAAAAGGTGTGCAGTGTATGTTCTCGCTAAATTGCTCCCAAACATAAGATTGTTGTTTATCATAATAGTATAAGTACCCCTTAGTTCTAAAATACTTACAGCATAAATAATGTTATTTTTCTGGTTGTTACCCCTTTATTCCCAAGACTTTACATATTGTTCACCTATACTTACACATATTTACTTTATAGGTTCACTATAATTACCGGAGGTTACACTGTAAATTTGTTGTAATTATGCAGTACTTTCCAGGCTGTAATCTAAAGCGTTACCGAGAACTCTCTCTCTCAACCAGAACAGAGTTGAACTAACCATGCAAGTTCATCACAACTTCTTCATTCGACGCAGAAGAAAATGATTGAAAGTCATCACAATCCTTCTTCAGGAACTTCACAAACTGTTTCCACTCCAACGGCCATGCAAGTATCATACATTTAATGAGGTGCTTATGAAAATAATAAGCTGATGGTTCGTTTTGTGGTAAATAATTCTTTTACATAGCTTCATTCCCTGTTTCCGTTTTCGGTTCATTCTTTCATTTTCCATGTTACCTATATATGCATGATTGTGTGTATGTGTTTTGATTAGTTGTGTTCATGATTTAGTTAATAAACTTGTGCACAGTACATATTTGGTTCTGACTCCCTGCCTGCAGATAAATGTCACTTAAATGATCGATCTTGTTACACGCTCTAAGCGATGTAAATGCTAAGAATTATTTTTCTGTGGCCATGAAAAATACCCTTTTCTTAGAATTAATTAATAATCAATACTGAGTGTTCACAGGACAACTGATTCATTGATTGTAATGTTAATGTAGCTACATCAAGTTAATCTGATTAACTGATCCAAATATTCATAACTAATAACAAGTTATGAATAATTATTAATATTTCCCATTTGAGCTAATTTGCTACAGTGGTCAAGACAGGATGAAATGAAAGCATGGATAACCATTTCAGCATCTTTAACACTAATGAAAGGATGGAGCTTGGCAATACGACGTAGGTGAAAAAAATGCAGATTCTGTGACAGAAAGGAGCCTCAAAGCTGAGAGAGGAATCAAAAATAACACCGAGATTTTTAACAGTACTGGATGATTTGATGAGAGTAACAGCAATATCACAGGCAGAGTCAGTTGAAAATTTGTTTGTAAGTGATGGGGTTCCAGTAATAATGATTTCCATCTTGTCCATGTTTAATTTCAGAAAATTGGAGTTGAGCCATTCTTTTATTTCATTCACACAGGTGGCGATTTTATGAATTTGAGTAGATAGAGCAGACGTTAATGGGTATTTTAGCGCTGTTCTCGTTGCTAGGAAACTTTGTTTACTGTGCTCACGTGGGAATTCGCGTTTGTTCTCGTTTCACTCTGAGTTAGTAAGGCATGGCCAGCTGAACTAAATAACGTTGTATCAATACAACATTCTTTTGAATAGACTCGAAAATGATGTTGGCATTAGTGGAATTGCATGGTTCAAATCATACTTATCTGACCGTTATCAGTTTGTAGTAGCAAACAAAGAGATGTCACATCGATCACAAGTTCAGTATGGAGTACCGCAAGGCTCAGTACTAGGACCGTTGCTGTTCACTTTGTACATGCTATCCTTGGGAGATATCATTAGGAAGCATGGCATTAGTTTTCACTGTTATGCTGATGATACTCAGCTCTATATTTCTTCGCTCCCTGACGAATCTTACCAATTCACAAAATTAACGGAATGCATAGCTGATATAAAAAAAATGGAAGACTAGAAATATCCTACTAATTAATTCTGAAAAAAACAGAGATTCTAATTATTGGACCAAAAACCTCTGCACGTAATAACCTAGAATACTGTCTAACACTTGATGGATGTTCTGTCATGTCTTCGTCATCAGTTAGGAACCTGGGTGTGCTCTTCGATACCAATCTTTCATTTGAAAGCCACGTTTCTAGCATCTGTAAAACCGCATTGTTCCATCTTAAAAATATATCTAAATTACAACATATGCTCTCAATGACAAATGCAGAACATTTAGTTCATGCGTTCATGACCTCAAGGCTAGATTATTGTAGTGCTCTACTTGGTGGTTGCCCTGCACGCCTAATAAAACAAACTCCAGCTGGTCCAAAACGCAGCAGCTAGAGTTCTTACTAGAATCAGGAAGTATTAGCCCGGTTCTGTCAACACTGCATTAGCTTCCTATTAAACATCGTATAAATTTTAAAATCTTGCTAATTACTTACAAAGCACTGAATGGTTTAACTCCCCAGTACTTGAGCGAGCTCTTAACACATTATAGTCCTTCACATCTATTGCAATCTCAAAATTCTGGCCAGTTGATAATACCTAGAATATCAAAATCAACCACAGGCAGTAGATCCCTTTTCTTTTTAGCACCTAAACTTTGGAACAGTCTTACTAGCATTGTTCGGGAAGCAGACACACTCTGTCAGTTTAAATCTAGACTAAAAACACATCTCTTTAACCTGGCATACACATAACACATTATCTACTTATATAATTCAAATTATGTAAATTGTTAGGCTGCATAAATTAGGTCAGCCGGAACCTGGAACACTTCCCATAACACCTGATGTACTCGCTACATCATATGAAAAATGGCCTCTACGATAATATTAGTCACTCGCTGTTTATTCCGAGGTTTACCGTAGTCTGCCAGATCCAGGCTAAACTATACCCTGCAAAGGCCTTCCTCCCTTTCCTTTCCCTATGTATAGATAAAACGTTATCAAAATGATACCAGTTCGCATGGATCCGCGGAAACGACTAATAATTTTGTATTATGCAGGCCAGACAAGTAATTTGGCGGTGTCACTTTGTAAAGAAAGACTAAGCGTCTGCGCACATGCACATTCAAATGCGCATACCTATAGACTAAACACGTAAATGAATGGCAAGAATGCATTAAAAGTCTTCTGTTTTCAGTTAAAAAGGTGTCATTTAAGTGGCCCCTAAGTTAATAATTAACAATTTTTACAACGGAAGTGATTCAGTCAAAAACTTACTTTAGCTTGATAACTTTTTCCTAAAGCTGCTGTAAAGCCAAAATAATCTCTGTTCATTAATTTTCCTATTATCACTGTAAAGCTGCTTTGAAACAATCTGTATTGTAAAAAGTACTATATAAATGAAGATGAACTGTGTAGTATACCACGGTGTGACACTGCCACAGTAAAGCCCTGCATGACGCTCTCTTAAGTGAAAAAAGTCATTGCTTATGTATGTCTGTAGATTTATAGTTTTTTTTTCCCCTCTTGATTTATGTTGATTTTGAACATTTACACATGCATTTTTTTGAGGGGGACTTTTGTTGGCCTCTAAGGACTCTTATTATGGTGGGTCTAAGGAGGGAAGCGCGGCCATTTTAAAAAGGAAGCTTTTCGTGTTTGGTGGCGTGGCTTGGGTTTGGCTAACCTAGCTCAGTGTAATTGTCCAAAGTGATCTCTGGGAAGAGAGACATTGTGTATTAGACTTTGGAGCCGTTTCATATGAGTTCGCTCTGGTCTGGGATATACGTTTTGGACTATCCTCTGGGGACTTTATACAGCTGGAGGATAACCTGTTTTTTTGTGGGGCCTTGAACTAGTGGATTTATATTTTTTCTCTTTTTGGGGACATTGTTTTTTCATCAGGACTTTAAATTTTCTACTTACCCCAAAGCAGAAAAGGACTGTTGAGTATCATCTTTATTATTATTATTTTTTGCTTGAAAGGACTGTTGGGTTGAGGGCAACAAGCCTACTCCTGAACTTTCGCTATATGACTATTTCATTTGGGTTTATAAAAAGAGTCAACAGATTGTGTTATGTTTGCATGTGTGGGTAACGCCTTAGATTACAGCCCGGAAAGTACTGCGTAATTACAACGAATTTACAGCGTGACTTTCAATAATTATAGTGTACCTATAAAGTAAGTATGTGTAAGTATAGGAGAACAATCTGTAAAGTCTTGGGAGTAAAGGGGTAACAACCAGGAAAATAACAAATTAATTATACTGTAAGTATTTTAGAACTAAGGGGTACTTATAATATTATGATAGACAACAATCTTACATTTGGGAGCAATTTAGTGAGAAAGTGCACTGATTAAGTTGTTTCAAGGCAAGTAGATTGCAATCTTTTTTAATACATGGGAAAATATACTTTTGTTTCATGTAGTTACAGGGTAAGTATGACATTGCGGGCTGTAAATTAAAGTGGTGCTTTAAAGCAAAGCTTTGTCTCAACATTGTCTGCTTGCTGCATAAATGCAATATTGCATATTCGCTAGCTGCTAATATACCTTGTGTATGGTTACTTCATAAGGAATTGATAAATCAAACTAGGCAAAACATATAATGATATAGCATAAGAAAAACTGTTCACTTATCTTAGATGTTGGATTTCTGAAAGCATGCTGCACTGCTAAGGCAAATGCTAACCAAGTATTTGAAGGTTGAGCATGAAAACTCATTGGCTACTGACAAAGCAGGAACCAGTCAGCTGTGCCCTATAGATAATGATGTGATTGCAATCAGGTTGAGTGAATGACCTAGCCTGCGGCATCTAGAGTTTCGTGACAGAATTTTGTATATATTTAATGTTACTCCATGACTTCTGTTAATATTTTAAAACATTTTTTTTTTTCATAGGAATGAAACATTGTAAATAAATCATATGAGAAACGTCTCAGGTTACGTACGTAACCATGGTTCCCTGAGAACAGGGAACGAGACTCTGCGTTTACCGCTATGGGGAACCGTCTCACGTGACAGGTGTCCGAAATGCCAAAGAATCACACTACTCCAATCCTATTGGCCGGCGACAGCCTATGACGTCATCATGGCGCGAACCCGGAAGTATAAAGGGGGCGCCCGAGGAAGCAGTCAACACCTACTTGTCTTGAGGGACTGTCCAGCAGGCAGCCCGAAGCATGGCCTAGGAACGCAGAGTCTCGTTCCCTGTTCTCAGGGAACCATGGTTACATACGTAACCTGAGACGTTCCCTTTCGAAAGGGAACTCAACTCTGCGTTTACTGCTATGGGGAACGATATACCCACGCCGCCATGCTAAGGAGAGTGCATGCCAAATGACTAGACAAACGTCAGACTTCATCGAAGTCTACAACCAATGACCAGCTTAGGGAGCTAAGGACAATTACAAAGTCAACCCAAAGGGAAGTATGAAGCTCAACCTAACAGATAGACCATATTGTAGGCACATAGTCATGGAGGCCAGAAAAAGGGCCTACAACATAACTGAAGTTCTAAAAGAAGAACTAAAATCACACCAGAGACATCAATCGCATGGTGGTATTTCAGGGTGGCCCACAAAGCCACTCGCCTGAAAACAAACATGCTGAGCGCAAGACCAACCATGCAATTAAGACACTGTGGGTGCCCACGAACAGTCCATCCCAACACAATCCAGTGTACTGGATGTACACTGGACCGAGTACAATCCAGTGTACTCGGTAAAGAACCTTTTCCCTTAAAGCAAGAGGAGTACAGCGTACACCATCACGTGCTAAAGAAGGCCCTGTGGGCCTATAACTTCAGCAGACACGTGGCATCAGCTCGTGGTAGTGTTATCAAGCTCCAGGCAGAACAAACCGACTACAAAGGAGGTTAATGAGTCAGCCGGAGCCCTGGCCAGTCAGCGACATAAATCCCCTTTTACTGCCTTCAGTAAAAAACATCAAAGAAAACACAAAAGGTACAAGCCAGCATGCTCACAAAGGAGGCCCTGAGGGCCTACCCGTCACACGCAGCGTCAGCTAGCGGCCACTAAAGTTCTAGGAGCAAAATAGAACCGAGTAAAAAACAAGGTAACTATTTAGCTCAACTAGAGCTAAAGGAGACCAGGCTCAAAGAAGTAAATGCATAAAACCGAATGAACGGCTGGTTTAACACAAGAACTTACCCTGAGAGGCAAGCCACTCAGAAAATGTACTCGGTAAAAGCACCTTTTACTCTCTAAGCGAGAGGAGTACAAAGCCAAGCTCCAGCATGATACGTAGGAGGCCTAAAAAAGGCCTACGACTCGTAAACACGTGGCGTCAGCTAGTGGCAATCACGACCCATCCATGGTGATGAGTCACATAGAAGCCAACACAAAACTGTGCCAACACGCAAACTGAAAGGAGGCCCTAGTGGGGCCTTCAACCTTAATGAACATATGGCATCAGCCAGTGGTAACTTCATGACAAAACCAGCCAGCAGGCCAAGTACTCAAGAGACAACTAACACTTGGATAAGAGGAGTACACATTCCGCCACAGCACTTATGAGAGGCCTGACTAGGGCCTATTCTTACAGAGGTGGGCGTGGCCGATGGTGGTGTAAGTCAGTAAACTCAAGACTCAACCATGGGATGAGTGCAAAATATAACCAACCCAACTGTGCCAGCATGAAAACTAAAAAGGAGGCCTGGCAGGGCCTACTGCTTTTAGCACCATGTGGCGCCAGCCAGTGGTCATAAATAGGGACCAAGCTCAAGGGGGACCAGCTCTAGACCCAACAAGCTGGTTGTGGGTAACTAGCTACACAACCTGAGCTAAGCCTACACATTCCAACAGGCAAATGTACATGGTACAAATAAATATGCTACCATGGTCTAAGGGAGGCCCACAAGGCCTACCACCTTAAACAAACATAAGCCTGAGGCAGTGTTAAGATACGTGAGCAAACTCGTGATCGTAAACCAACAGCGTCCAAGACAACAGCTGTACTTGGAAGAGAGGCTATTAACTAAAGAGCCAACAATCTCATCAGTAAATGGAAAACAGTTGCTGTGGTCAAGATCAACTGGGAGCTAACAGAGACCATATCTATTCTAAACAGAATAAGACTCTCTACTCTCAACCTGAGTGTGCAATCCAACAGGTGATGCACTCAGTGAAACACAAACCATAACCGGGGAGTACAATAAAACACCACGCACTTAGATAGAGGCTAACCACAGCCTGCTATCCCAGAGACAGGTGATAACCTGTGGCAGCACTAGAGTAAGCTCACATATTCTAAGATATGTAGGGCTAAGGCTTAGAGCCAAAAGCAACATAAAATGCTTTGTAATACATGCCATCCAACAGGATAAATGTTTCACAGTTTTTACAAAACAGAACTGAGATCTGTGACGAACCCTTGAGAACGAAAGCTAAAGTATTTAGCATCGTATACTCAACTTGAATATATTTACAAGGGGCTCATGTGGAAACATTATAAGCATGACAAGCTCTATAACGTGGGACCTAGCAACACTGCATAACATATCTTCTCAAAGATAAGGGCCTACCACCTGGGAAAAACAGCACCAGGAAGGCTCACAACAGCCTATAACATTAGCTGTTAACCCTAGCCATAGCACCTACATTCATAGAAGGGGAAATGGGCATACGGCCAGAACCTCCCTCGGGAGGCGGCCAGAACTAGGAACTATACAACTTGAAAAGGGATAGTAAAAATAAGGGTGATGTAACACACAAACACCTTAAACCTAGCTCTAGCCTAGCCGCTAGCTAAGGCCTACTAGACCAAGCAAGCTTGGGCTACACTTTGCATACTTCAAATATGAAGAGAAAAATGAAGCACAACAGCCAACAGTGTCAGGCGGCCGAAAAAAGGCCGACCTGCACACAATAACTGAAATAACGAGTGCAAACTCAAACAAGACTCAAAATACTAGCTGAGAAGCTACTCTAAACACAAGGGGCTAAATCTAGCGGCCAAAAATACGGCCTGCGAGAAACTAGCCAGCCTAGATTCAGTTATTTTGCCCAAAATAACCCCTTCTAAATTACTGACTACATGCTCAGGAAGACTATACAGGAAAAACAAGGTCTAACTTTTTTAAAAAATAAAATAGACCCAGCTTACCTCCTGCGGCTCGTAGAACGAAGATTCCCCTTCCTTTCTTTGTATGAAGAAGGATAAAATCCAAAGTTCTTTTAAGCCTAAAAGTACTTTCACTATCAAGCCAGAAGGCGGGCCTTCAGAAAAATATTCATCATGGGCCCGACCGTCAGCCTGACTGTCAAAGTCCTGAGCACATAAAAGTTTTCGATGCTCCCGGGAGGCGGAGGAAGAAGGAAAAGAGCGAGGGCAAACTGAGCCCCCGCGAGAAAAAGGAGATTGATCACCGGTGCTGCTGGCGCCTATGGTCGATCACCTCCCTCAGGTCCTGCTTCTTCCTCCTTGTATCCCGCCGTCTCTGCGACTTACTCCGAGGAGGCGCACGAGCGGCGACACTGGATTTCTGGGCCTGTCTCTGAGCCTCGACTCGAGACGGGCCCAGACCTCCCGGCTGTTTGGGCCCAGAACTGGATCTGAGCGGGATACAAGATCTAAATGCTGCAGAGCGCGCCTTCGCTTCCCTGAACTTTTCAACCACCGCCTCGACGGAGGTACCGAAAAGCTCAGTAGGTGATACCGGGGCATCGAGGAGAAAGTTCTTCTCTTTCTCCCCGATGTCCGCACAGTTCAACCACAGATGTCGCTCTGTGGTCACCATGGCCGCCATCGACCTGCCGATTGAGGTGGCCGTCTGCTTGGTGGCCCTCAGAGCAAGATCCGTGGTGCGGCGCAGCTCTACTACCGCCTCAGGGGACAGACCCTGCCCCTGATCCAGATCCTTAAGCAGGTCAGCCTGGTACGCTTGCAGCACTGCCATCTTTGGATGGCAGAACCGGAGCTCTCAGTGTCGGTGCACTCCCTGTAGCGAGATAGTTCGCAAACGTCTCATCAACAGGTGGCATCGACACATACCCATGCTGGCCCAACCCCTCAACATCAGCGAAACTAGCCCGCTGATGTCGATAAATTTGGGCCGAGTACGGGTTCTTCCATGCCTTTTCGATCTCAGAATGTAGATCGGGAAGGAATGGAAGGCTCACCGGAGTTATTGGGTTATGGTCCGAAAGAAACCGTTCGTCAAGCCTGCCATGAACAGGCTCCTTCCTGACGCGCTCCCAAGGCAGCTGCAGCCTGCCCGAGGCGCGCTCCATAACCTCCAATAACTCCGTGTATGCCGGGCAGGGCGGCCTGGAGGGAGCTGCGGGCTCGCCCGCTTCTTCCTCCACGGCCATCTCCTGCTCTCTGGGGCTTGCAGCCAGAAGAGCACTCGCTCCTGGATCCGATGACGTCAAAGACAAGACGTCATCGTCATCCAGGAGCGCGTCCTCGTCAGCCGCTTCGGTTTGAGAAAGGTTTACACCCTTCTCAAATTTCTCAGCGAGCTCCACCTGTGAGCCCCATGATCTCAGCCGCCGCTCTGCCTCAGCACGAGCAGGGCCGGAACCACCAGGCAAAGGTGCCGACACCTCTTCCCTCAAGAAGAGGGCCAGACGAGAACAGAGCGTCTTCATGGACAGACGCTCACAATTAACGCAGACAGCGCCCTCGAGCACTGACCGCGCGTGCTCCTCGCCCAAACAGAAAACGCACAGGATGTGTGAGTCCTCTGGTGTTAGAAACCTGGGACAAGGATCAACACACTTCCTGAAACGTTTGTCAGACATGTTGCAGAGTAGTTCCTTACCAGAGATGAAAACAATGGCATAGACAAGACAGTCCCGAAAGACGAGAAGATGTTGACTGCTTCCTCGGGCGCCCCCTTTATACTTCCGGGTTCGCGCCATGATGACGTCATAGGCTGTCGCCGGCCAATAGGATTGGAGTAGTGTGATTCTTTGGCATTTCGGACACCTGTCACGTGAGACGGTTCCCCATAGTGGTAAACGCAGAGTTGAGTTCCCTTTCGAAAGGGAACTTTGATTTCTCTTTATAATCAACATCAAGTGATTCTGACAAACAATCTTTACTCTTCATCCATTTATTAAATCAAGTGTAAATTATTCTGGCAATATATATTTTAATATGTACAGTGGCGCCTGCAGTATTTTATCTACGGGTACACACAAAAACTATTACAGGTACATTTGCTGCCTGTGAATAGCAATTAAATCAATTATTGCTTTGATACCACACTTGTTTTCTATTGTGTCTTGTTGGGAATGATCTAATGCTGTACAAATTGACTGTCTCTTTCCTGTACACACTTGAAAATCTGATGCACGTAACTGAGAACTCTGATGTGCTTGTGTAGATAGATGCTTCGTGACTTTGTTTTTTTTTTTTTTTTTTTACATTCAGAGAAACGTGATCAATGAAAAATGAAGCCTCACTTTCTTTCCAGTCACGTCACGTGAATGCTTCACTTTGCGTGTCGGAATGTTTGAACCCAGACCACTGCTCTACGCGTTTATGGCAGTTCAAGTCCATTTACTAACATTATATATATATATATATATATATATATATACACAGGTGCTGGTCATATAATTAGAATATCATCAAAAAGTTGATTTATTTCACTAATTCCATTCAAAAAGTGAAACTTGTATATTATATTCATTCATTACACACAAACTGATATATTTCAAATGTTTATTTCTTTTAATTTTGATGATTATAACTGACAACTAAGGAAAATCCCAAATTCAGTATCTCAGAAAATTAGAATATTGTGAAAAGGTTCAATATTGAAGACACCTGGTGCCACACTCTAATCAGCTAATTAGCTCAAAACACCTGCAAAGGCCTTTAAATGGTCTCTCAGTCTAGTTCTGTAGGCTACACAATCATGGGGAAGACTGCTGACTTGACAGTTGTCCAAAAGACGACCATTGACACCTTGCACAAGGAGGGCAAGACACAAAAGGTCATTGCAAAAGAGGCTGGCTGTTCACAGAGCTCTGTGTCCAAGCACATTAATAGAGAGGCGAAGGGAAGGAAAAGATGTGGTAGAAAAAAGTGTACAAGCAATAGGGATAACCGCACCCTGGAGAGGATTGTGAAACAAAACCCATTCAAAAATGTGGGGAAGATTCACAAAGAGTGGACTGCAGCTGGAGTCAGTGCTTCGAGAAACACTACGCACAGACGGCTGCAAGAGTTTGCATGGGTTTCAGCTGTCGTATTCCTTGTGTCAAGCCACTCTTGAACAACAGACAGCGTTTGAAGCGTCTCGCCTGGGCTAAAGACAAAAAGGACTGGACTGCTGCTGAGTGGTCCAAAGTTATGTTCTCTGATGAAAGTAAATTTTGCATTTCCTTTGGAAATCAGGGTCCCAGAGTCTGGAGGAAGAGAGGAGAGGCACACAATCCACGTTGCTTGAGGTCCAGTGTAAAGTTTCCACAGTCAGTGATGGTTTGGGGTGCCATGTCATCTGCTGGTGTTGGTCCATTGTGTTTTCTGAGGTCCAAGGTCAATGCAGCCGTATACCAGGAAGTTTTAGAGCACTTCATGCTTCCTGCTGCTGACCAACTTTATGGAGATGCAGATTTCATTTTCCAACAGAACTTGGCACCTGCACACAGTGCCAAAGCTACCAGTACCTGGTTTAAGGACCATGGTATCCCTGTTCTTAATTGGCCAGCAAACTCGCCTGACCTTAACCCCATGTGAAGAGGAAGATGCGATATGCCAGTCCCAACAATGCAGAAGAGCTGAAGGCCACTATCAGAGCAACCTGGGCTCTTATAACACCTGAGCAGTGCCACAGACTGATCGACTCCATGCCACGCCGCATTGCTGCAGTAATTCAGGCAAAAGGAGCCCCAACTAAGTATTGAGTGCTGTACATGCTCATACTTTTCATGTTCATACTTTTCAGTTGGCCAAGATTTCTAAAAATCCTTTCTTTGTATTGGTCTTAAGTAATATTCTAATTTTCTGAGATACTGAATTTGGGATTTTCCTTAGTTGTCAGTTATAATCATCAAAATTAAAAGAAATAAACATTTGAAATATATCAGTCTGTGTGTAATGAATGAATATAATATACAAGTTTCACTTTTTGAATGGAATTAGTGAAATAAATCAACTTTTTGATGATATTCTAATTATATGACCAGCACCTGTGTGTGTGTGTATACGCTAAATACGCATAACCTTTACTCTGTCTAATTATATGTAAGTGTGAACTCGTGAATTTATGCTTAAAGGCACAATATGTACGATTTTTGGATTTAAATATAGTCATCAGTCAAAAGACTATGACTAAAACTAAATCAAAATTTGCTGTCAAAATTAACACTGCACCAGAGAGCAGCAGAGAGAAGCGTTGATGGTATATGGCAGTAAAATGTGTTGAGTAAATAAAATAATATAACCAAAACAATAAAATAGTTTTAAATAGGAGGACATTGTGAGATACTTTTACAACCCACTAGTGAGGACATTTGACTAGTCCTCACTATTTAAATCTAGTGTTTTGCACATGTTTCTGTGATGGGTAGGTTTAAGAGGAGTTGGGTTAGGTGATATAAAATATCATTGACCTGATATAAAATCAGTGTAAGTCTATGCAATGTCCTCACTAAGATAGCAAAACAAACATGTTTGTGTGTGTGTGCCACAAAGATGGCAATATCTGAAATCCTTGTGGGTACATTTTTGATCCCCATGAGGAAAACAGATTATAAATTATACAGAGTAATTTTTTTTTTATATAAAAATGCATAAAGTTTTCTGTGATGGGTAGGTTTAAGAAAACGTTTAGGGTTAGGGGTTAGAATATACAGTTTGTGCAGTAAACTAAATGTATAGTAAAATAAATAATATTGATTTTTCGTTCATTCTGTCAAAAAATGTGTCTGTAGATGGTGGAGCTAAATAATATAAAACTATTTATTTTGTGTTTCTCTTCCCATGATGGCTTTTTTAGTATTTCTCTCTGGATGTAAAAGTATGATATAGCACTTTGGTGCAAATATGGCCACCAGTAATCTAAAACTAGAAGCTAAAATAGCAAAAACTTCCCTAGCCACTGCATATTTCCCTGGTGAGCTGACATATGCTGGAACAAATGCAATCCACACAGCACAGAAGATCAACATGCTAAAAGTGATGAACTTTGCTTCATTAAAATTATCTAGAAGATTTCTCGCCAGGAAGGCTAACATGAAGCTTACTGCTGCCAGCAGTCCAATGTATCCCAGCAGCATAGAAAAACCAGCCACTGAGCCAATAGTACATTCATAGACTAATATGGAGCGTATATTATGGTTATTTTTATGGGGTGTTGGAGAGGCAGTTGATAGCCAGACTGCACATATCACAACCTGGATGGCTGTTAGGATCAGGACTGTGCATCGTTGTTGAACTGCTCCAAACCATTTCATTGTGCCTCTTCCTTCTGGTCGAGATGACTTAAACACAACTATTACCACCATAGTCTTGACCAGGATGCTGGAAATGCACAGGACAAAGCTTATGCCAAACACAGCATGCCTTAATTGACACGTCCACAACTGTGGCTGGCCAATGAACAGCAGTACACACAGGAAACACAGTTTGAATGACAACAGTAGCAAGAAGCTGAGCTCTGAATTGTTGGCACGTAGTATGGGAGTGTTACGGTGACGAGTAAAGATGACCATCACAAGAGCGCAGAAGCAGGTGCCAAGCAGGGAAGCAGTGATCAGAGAGATGCCCAGAGGTTCCTCATAAGACAGAAACTCAACTTCTTTGGGGACACACTGATCCTTATCTGTATTGGACCACAACTCATCTGGACACACTGTGCACTCAATAACATCTATAGGTGAGAATAAGGGAGAAGGTGAGAATTTAAGAAAAGTTTACATTAAAATTTTACCAACAATAATCTGTTCACCTGTTGCATTAGAAATCTCTTCATCTCCGCATGGCGGGCAGTCAAAACAGCAGGCAGGAAGGCCCTTACGTGTGGCACGTCTGGTTCCTGCTGGGCAGCTCTCACTGCACACAGACTGTGGGGGCTAAAAGGGACATCATCAGTTATGTCTTTTACATAACGACAAGCTTGGCCATTTCATTAATATATTCTCATTTGTTTTATAGCTTTGATTAAAATTTAGACTGTATCTGCAAAAAGGATATCATTAACATACAAAGTTAATTACTTTTTTTGTCTCAAAGTTCCAATTTATTGCATCCTCCTCCAGTCTGAGCACCATGCCTGTTTCTGGCCCTTCATTTACTACACCGACTGTGTAAATACTTATTGATCCATCTGAGCTTGGCTGCCAGTTCATCACATCATAGATGGCCAAAGCATCTCCATTCTCATCAAATGACACATGATCCCCAAAGCTTGTAGTGAAGTTCACTTTCTGTAAGTAGTGAACCAGCTGTACAGTTTTTAGACAGGACAAGGGTTATATGTTGCACTTGTTTGTGCCTCATTGCAAAGTTGTAAATCACTGTAATGCTGCTTTATACAATCTGTATTGTGTATATATATAAAGGTGACTTGACTTGATTTGACTAGTTCTTCTATGTAAATTTGCACTATATTTTTGAGTCTGACCTGCCAGGGTTTCAAGTTTGTTATGTCAGCACATCTGTTCCCACTGAATGGTCCTCTCCCCTCCTCACACTGCATCAGGTCATGAAGTGCATGTGCTAGAGCATAAACTGCCTTATACACATTATAAGCTGCTCTCAACTCTGAAACATCGGTGTATGGTGTGTCTGTAATGCTCAGATCCTCCTGTTCTGTACACACTCTTTTCACTTGATCTCTATCTGTCTCTTTACCCCCCGTTTCAAAACTGCAACCAAACATGTTCTCCTAGAAGATCCTCAACATATTATTTCTTGGATCATTGTTGGGATGAAGACGTAACAGAAAGTCATAAAGCCCCTCGATCTCCCCACGTCTGATGGCAATGCCCAGTGCACCCCCCAGGAAGGGCTGGCCACAAAAGTGAGTACACCCCTAAGTAAAAATGTCCAAATTGGGCCCAATTAGCCATTTTCTCTCTCCGGTGTCATGTGACTCGTTAGTGTTACAAGGTCTCAGGTGTGTTAAATTTGGTGTTATCACTCTCACTCTCTCATACTGGTCACTGGAAGTTCAACATGGCACCTCATGGCAAATAACTCTCTGAGGATCTGAAAAAAAGAATTGTTGCTCTACATAAAGATGGCGTAGGCTGTAAGAAGATTGCCAAGACCCTGAAACTGAGCTGCAGCACGGTGGCCAAGACCATACAGCGGTTTAACAGGACAGGTTCCACTCAGAACAGGCCTCGCCTTGGTCGACCAAAGAAGTTGAGTGCACATGCTCAGCGTCATATCCACAGGCTGTGTTTGGGAAATAGACGTATGAGTGCTGCCAGCATTGCTGCAGAGGTTGAAGGGGTGGGGGGTCAGCCTGTCAGTGCTCAGACCATATGCCGCACACTGCATCAAATTGGTCTGCATGGCTGTCATCCCAGAAGGAAGCCTCTTCTAAAGATTATGCACAAGAAAGCCCGCAAACAGTTTGCTGAAGACAAGCAGACTAAGGACATGAATTACTGGAACCATATCCTGTGGTCTGATGAGACCAAGATAAACTTATTTGGTTCAGATGGTGTCAAGCGTGTGTGGCGGCAACCAGGTGAGGAGTACAAAGACAAGTGTGTCTTGCCTACGGTCAAGCATGGTGGTGGGAGTGTCATGGTCTGGGGCTGCATGAGTGCTGCCGGCACTGGGGAGCTACAGTTCATTGAGGGAACCTTGAATGAGCAGAGCATGATCCCCTCCCTTCGGAGACTGGGCCGCAGGGCAGTATTCCAACATGATAACGACCCCAAACACACCTCCAAGATGACCACTGCCTTGCTAAAGAAGTTGAGGGTAAAGGTGATGGACTGGCCAAGCATGTCTCCAGACCTAAACCCTATTGAGCATCTGTGGGGCATCCTCAAACGGAAGGGGGAGGAGCGCAAGGTCTCTAACATCCACCAGCTCTGTGATGTCGTCATGGAGGAGTGGAAGAGGACTCCAGTGGCAACCTGTGAAGCTCTGGTGAACTCCATGCCCAAGAGGGTTAAGGCAGTGCTGGAAAATAATGGTGGCCACACAAAATATTGACACTTTGGGCCCAATTTGGACATTTTCACTTAGGGGTGTACTCACTTTTGTGGCCAGCGGTTTAGACATTAATGGCTGTGTGTCGAGTTATTTTGAGGGGACAGCAAATTTACACTGTCATACAAGCTGTACACTCACTACTTTACATTGTAGCAAAGTGTCATTTCTTCAGTGTTGTCACATGAAAAGATATAATAAAATATTTACAAAAATGTGAGAGGTGTACTCACTTCTTTGAGATATGTATGTATGTATGTATATATATATATATATATATATATATATATATATATATTGCGTGCTGGCAAAATGAGTTGCAATGAGCAAATTATCAAAAAGGAGTTATTTTCACATTCTCTATTAAAAAAAAAAAAAACCCTGATAATGACTAAGCTGCACCTGTTTGAAGTCGCTAGAGTCAGCAAAGTCAATTTTGAGAAAAATCAAGTTAAAGTTTTCTGAAGGTTCCAAAACAAAAAATATATATATGAGTACACCCTCCTGAAAGTTACTAAATAAAACTAAATAAAAAATTTTCTGGTGTAAGTTTATGGCAATTTTTCATCAACAGGTAAGTATGTTGAACCAAAACATTTAAAGAGAAATCATTTCTGACAATTAAAAGTGTTATATAGCCCACTGAAGCATTCTCAGACTTAATGCTGATAAGTTAAACCACTTGGGAGAGAACTGTCAGGAAACTTATTTGTTAGCACAAAAGAGGACAGTGGTACAAGTGGATTACCAAATCTTTGTTTTAAGTGCGAAAATATAGCAAAAGTAACAGAAATTTAAAAAAAAAAAAGGGGGAAAAAAAAAAAAAAAAAAAAAAAAAAAAACAATGGACTTGTGACAAGGCCCCTGGAATAATCAGGCCTTTATTTTAAGCTTTCATTTAGTGATGAGTGATTTTTTTGGCTAGACAAAGAGCAGGAAGAATACTAAGTGAGTGTCTCAGTGTTACATGTCTTGTGTTTTCTGTGACCTAGTTTTCCCCATTCTGTTTGATTAGTCATTTGATTCACCTGTGTCCTGTTAATTATCTTGTTAAGTTCCCTTTGTTTGCCACATGTATATATACCGTGTTCTCCTTCATTCCTTGTCTGTTCTCGTTTATGTTTAGATGTGTATATTGAGTTTCCTGCCTGTTTCTATTATTAAATACTACTCCTCATATTCGCCTTCGTCCTTGTGCCTGCTTATACACACGTGCTCGTAACAGAAGAACGGACCAACACAGTTAATTTTGTGGCGTTTTCTTTTGTTTATTTATTTATTTATTTTTTTGTCACTATGGACCCTGCTGTTTCCCTACTATGCCTGGAGCAGAAGGACCGCTCCCTGGAGTTACACACCATGGACTTTTTGGAGTTGGCGTGCCTCATACACTATCCTGGTCCCGGGCACGCCTCCCAGGGAGCAGTCCTCGTGAAGATTTCGCCGCATGTGTGGAGCGGGTGCTGATAAACAACAACTCGGCATTCACCATCGGACCAGCAGAGCCTATCAGCACCGCTCCACCAAACCCAGCGCCCAGTCAGCTTATGCCCAGCCAGACGGAGCTAAAGCCTGATTCCACCGCAGACATGGAGTCTGCGGCTGCCGCGGAGAAAGTGCCAGCGAGCCCTGCTGAGCCGTGTTTCACCCCGGCGCCAGAGCCCAATATGATGTCTGACCAGGTGCAGGAGTCGGCAACAATGCCCGTCCCCGAGGGAGTTTTAGTGGAGCTTGAGGACTCGGAAGGAAGCCCCGCCCACACTCCCGCCACTGCGTGTGAGTACAATATGGACCCTGGGAAACTATTTGGTTATTTAGAGGAGGATTTAATAGACTAGTTTACTGCAGACACCCCTGTATCTCCTGTGCCCCAAGTACCTCCAGCACCTTCTATGTCTGCAGATTGCCTGCCCAGCCTCCCTCTCCCCCCTCCTCTATTTGACCAGCTTATTTCTACAGCTGCTACTACTCCTCTGGTTCCTGTCTGCCCCTCATCTCCTCCTCAGCCGTCTCCTTGCAGTACTGCGGATTCGCCACGGGGCTTCCAGTCTCCAGCATGGCCTTGGCGTGAGGATCCCCTGTCTTCACCTCCAGCCACAGAACGCCAGACTCCACCTGGGTCCTTTGAGCCGTCGGTTTCGCCTTGGCTCATTGCGCCCTCAGCTCCACTGTGGCACGTCATCCCACCCGCTCCACCAGTCTTCCTCGTCTCACTGGCTGCGATTTGGTCAGGCATCACCCTGGTTCCACCTCGGGATTTCTGGCTGCCGGCTGCACCTCTGCCTTCCATCCCTCCGGCTCCACCGGGCTCCGCCTTCCCTCCCGCTCCTCCGTTATCCTCAGTCACACTGGCTCCACAGCGGTCTTCCGTATCCCCATCTCCGCCTCTGTCCCATGAGCCGTCAGCTCCACCTTGGCCCTCCGGACCTTCGGTGTCACCCAGGCTCCGTGTCTTTTCGGCTCCGTCTGGTTCTCCACCTCGGCTGGCAGCGTCGCAGGAGAAAGCACCCCTGGTTCGTTCCACCAAGTCTCCTCCATGGCTCCTCCCTCCTGCGCCGCCGCCAAGGAACATCTTGCTGACTGTGGCCTGGGTCATCTGGCCCCTTCTGCTCCTGGCTGTCCCCTGGCTCCTCCCACCCTTCACTCCCCCTTGGACTGTTTTTGTTTTTACCTTGGACTCTAGTTGCTTTTCGTCTGCCCTTCGCCCTCCTCCAGAGCCCCCGCCCCCCTCCTCAGTTGGACTTATTACGGCGCGAGGACGTGCCTTCCTGGGAGGGGGCGATATGTTACATTTCTTGTGTTTTCTGTGACCTAGTTTTCCCCATTCTGTTTGATTAGTCATTTGATTCACCTGTGTCCTGTTAATTATCTTGTTAAGTTCCCTTTGTTTGCCACATGTATATATACCCTGTGTTCTCCTTCATTCCTTGTCCGTTCTCGTTTATGTTTAGATGTGTATATTGAGTTTCCTGCCTGTTTGTATTATTAAATACTACTACTCATATTCGCCTTCGTCCTTGTGCCTGCTTATACACACGTGCTCGTAACACTCAGAGCCAGCACAAGCTATGAAAAGAGTGACTGTTTAATTCACAGAGTAAGATGCAGTCTGCAGAAGTGACATGCATGGTTGTTGTCCTCACTGAAACTATCTACTAGGGTGACCACCTGTCCCGCAAAATGCGGGACAGTCCCGGAATTGGAAGCTTTGTCCCGCGTCCCACAAGTCATAAGCAGTGTCCCGCATTTCAATTTTGTATGTATTTTTTTATATATTATTACTATTATTATTATTATTTCTGCATCATTTTATTTAATCATCCTTTAAATTACAATTCCACAATAAAAAAGTTAATAAGAAAACACCGAACATGCGCAGCACAGCTGTTATTGGTTCTAGCCAGAGCGGGAAAACATTGAAAAAAAAAAAATATATATATATATATGCATCAGAAAAAATAGATCTATCTGGAGCTCCCGAGAAGAAAAAGTGTCTTTGTTCGTATAATAAAGAATGGGAGAAAAAAATATACGTGGTTAAAACCAATTAAATACGCCAATGATTGCAGATAGACCGGATTCTCTTCAGCCTTTCTCAATTGCGTCTGATGCATCAAACCATGGAAAAACCAAGTTATTCCCGTTAGCATTAAGATATTACAACAGAACAAACTGTTGGACTTTTATGATGATTGCAACGAAAACTCTGATGCGATTTTTAACCAGGTCGTTTCAAGGCTCGAGGAGAGAAACCTGGGGTTAGAACGGATCTTTGCATACTCGGCTGATAACGCCAGCGTTAATTATGGTGTACATAACTCAGTGTATAAAAAACTGACGGACAGGAATGCCTCAATTATCAAGGCCAACTGCGTGGCCCATATTCTACACAACTGTGGGAGGCATGCTGGCGATAAGCTAAGAATTGACATTGAGAACATAGTCACAAAAGTTTACAATCACTTTTCTTCTTCAGCTAAACGTGTGCAAGAATTAAAGGAAGTGTTTGAGTTTGTGGACGAGGAGTACACGGCTCTTTACAAGAACGTGCCAACACGGTGGCTAAGTTTGTGGCCTGCAGTCAAGCGTCTGCATGACTCCTGGTCAGCTATAAAAAGCTATTTTTTGTCTCTTGGAGAAGAGTGCTGTCCATCAGCACTTTGGAAACTGCTCGCAAATGTTGAGGATGGAGAGAACGTGCCCTGTGAACTCCAGGCATACCTGATGTTTTTGCAAAATAGCCTCAAAGTTTTTTTTCGACGCAGTGTTTAAAGTTGAGGGAGACGAGACAACTGTGTGTGAGCTTTTCGAGTTGATGACCAATCTCAAATTGAAACTCGCGCAAAGGGAAAAGGATCGACTCTTTGGATTGGAGACCAGCATTCTCCTGCAACAGTTTCCCACCGCACAGGCTGCTGTTATAGAGCAGGACTTTCTTATGTTCTATCAAAGAGCACTTGCTTACCTAAACAAGTGGTTTGATTTCACTAATGGCAACTACCTAAAGCACATCTCATGCTTGGCTATCAAGAGGGAATTTAGCTTCCAAGACCTCGGTGGAGCAGCCGAAGCATTAAAAATGAGCTTTAAACTGGACATGAACCAGCTGTATGATGAATTCTGCATTCTTTTGCCACGCGTAAAGGAAATCACAACAACAACAAATCCTGTTGCATCAAAGTGGACAGCTCTGCTGAAGCACGTCAGTGCCCCAAACATGACAGTTCTGGCATCTTTGGCTTTGAGCATTCCTGTCACCAACGCGATCGTGGAGAGGGTGTTTTCTCTGATGACTGCTGCGTGGACAGAGACAAGGAACCGAGCAACTGTGGAACTCATAAAAAGTGAACTCCTGGTTAAAAAGTGAACTACAGCTACACCTGCCAGGAGCTCTACAGACACGTAATGAACGAGAAGGCCCTACTCGAAGCTGCTAGATCAGACAAAAAATATAAATTCAAGATGCACTGAATCCGGTAAGAACGCATAATTTGATGATTATTTTCACCTCATTATTGTTGCAATACAGAAGGGACGGAGACAGAAGATGGCAGAGATGGTTGTTTATTTGACAACAGCAGAGTAAACAGACGTGCAGGTGAATGGTGAGATGAGAATGTGTGATACTGTCCTTTTGTGTTGAATAGGCTGAGATCCAGGAGGACGATGGAAGATGAACTACACTGGAGAATGGAGACACTTACACACAGACTGGGAACACGAGGAGAGACTTGAAGACGCTGGAGACAGGTAAGTAGATCGCTGGGAGTCCTTGAGGTAAGCATGTAGGTATGTCTAGATGCGAACGAGACCAGACAGTGACTGAGTGTGTGTGAGTGTCTTTAGTACTGGAAGTGAAGAGCGTGCTGATGAGGTGCAGGTGCATGTGATCAGTGGTGATGGTGAATGGGCCAATGAACCTGGGACTCAGCTTCCAGCAGGGCAGATGCAGCCTGATGTCTCTGGTTGACAGCCAGACCTTTTGTCCAGGTTGGTAGGCAGGGGCGTCGGAACGGTGAAGGTCGGCTGCCATCCTGCGTCTGCGTAGGGCCCGTTGAAGCTGATGGTGCGCTGAGTCCCAGACCCTCTTGCTCTCTCGGAACCAGTAGTCGACAGATGGAACGTCCGATAGTTCCCCTGACCAGGGGAACAGTGGGGGTTGGTAACCGAGCACGCACTGGAACGGGCTAAGTCCAGTAGATGGTTGGCGCAGGGAGTTTTGCGCGTACTCGGCCCAACCCAGGTACTGGCTCCAAGAGTCCTGGTGGCCATGACAGAAGGTACGGAGGAAGCGACCGATCTCCTGGATCTTCCGTTCCGTCTGCCCGTTCGACTGAGGATGGTAGCCGGATGTCAGACTGACGGTCACACCTAGGAGCGAGAAGAATGCTCTTCATACACTGGAAATGAATTGAGGTCCTCTATCAGAGACAATGTCTTCGGGGATACCGTAGTATCTAAATATGTGGTTAAACATGAGTTCAGCGGTTTGCATAGCAGTGGGTAGTCCAGTTAGGGGGATCAATCGACTTGGAGAATCTGTCCACTATGACGAGGATGCAGGTACAATTATTGGAGGCTGGAAGATCTGTGATAAAGTCAATCCCTAGGTGTGACCAGGGTCGGTTTGGAACGGGCAGAGGAAGAAGCTTGCCGGCTGGAAGGTGGCGAGGGCTCTTCGAGATGGCGCATTCCGTGCACCCCTGCACGTACCTTCTAACGTCAGATGCCATGTTCGGCCACCAGAAGCGTTCCTTCAGCAACGAGAGGGTTTCATTGACCCCCGGGTGGCCAGTGCCTAATGACGTGTGGGCAGTGTGGATGAGTGGAGTGCGCCGTGCTCTGGTGGTGTATTGCAAGCCCGGTGGACAACCCGACGGAGTGTTGGCGTGTTTGATTTAAAAGAGCAGGAGATCAGACCAGGAGATAGGGCTGACGATGATGGTTTCAGGAAGGATGGATTCTGGTTCCTCGGGTCTTTCCTCTGGAGCGTGCAAACGAGACAGGGCATCGGCTTTGATGTTCTTGACACCGGGACGGTAGGAGATGGTGAAATTAAAGCGGGTGAAGAACAACGCCCAGCATGCTTGCCTGGGGTTTAGTCTCTTTGCTGCTCGAAGGTACTCAAGGTTTTTATGGTCGGTGAGTACGAGGAAGGGGTGTTTGGCTCCCTCCAACCAATGCCTCCACTCTTCTAGGGCCAGCTTGATGGCGAGTAGCTCCCTGTTGCCGATGTCGTAGTTGACCTCCGCCGGGTTGAGCTTGCGGGAGAAGAAGGCGCATGGATAGAGTCTACTTGGTGTCCCCTGCTGCTGAGATAACACCGCTCCAACTCCGGTGGTGGAGGCGTCCACTTCTACAACGAAGGGCAGGTCGGGATCAGGGTGGACGAGGAGTGGAGCGGTGGTGAAGGCTTCCTTCAGGGTGTTAAACGCGGTGGTGGCAGCTGGAGTCCAGGACAGAGACTTGGGCTTGTGGCGGAGTAAGTTGGTGAGTGGACTGGTGATGGAGCTGTAGTTTTGGATGAAGCGGCGGTAGAAATTGGCAAAGCCGAGGAAACGTTGGAGTTCTTTGATGGTTGATGGGGTAGGCCAGTTCCGGATGGCATCCACCTTCCTCTCGTCCATCCGGATGCCACTGCTGTCGATGTTATAGCCAAGGAACTGCACTGAGGGCTGGTGGAAGGAGCACTTTTCAGCTTTTAGGAAGAGATGGAATTCCCTCAGGCGTTTCAGGACCTCCGCAACGTGGTGGCGATGTTCGGCCAAGCTCCGGGAGTAGATAAGGATATCATCGATGTACACCAAGACGAACTTGTGGAGGAACTCCCGGAGCACCTCATGGATAAAGTCCTGGAATACAGAGGGGGCGTTGACCAGGCCATACGGCTTAACGAGGTACTCGTAGTGGCCGGTGGGTGTTACGAAGGCAGTCTTCCACTCATCCCCCTCACGTATCCGGATGAGGTTGTAGGCGCTGCGGAGGTCCAACTTGGTGAAGACAGTGGCACCACGGAGATGTTCCAGGGCAGCTGGGACGAGAGGAAGGGGGTAGCGGAATTTTACAGTGATGTTATTGAGGGCTCTGTAATCGATGCAAGGCCGCAAGCCTCCGTCCTTTTTTGCCACAAAGAAGAAACTCGAAGCAGCAGGGGAAGTAGACGGGCGGATGTAACCTTGAGCCAGGGCCTCTTTGATGTATTCCTCCATGGCCTTCTCCTCCGGGATGGACAGGGGATAAATCTTTCCCCTGGGCACTGACTCACCCGGAAGCAGGTCGATGGCGCAGTCCCATGGCCGGTGTGGAGGCAGCTTGGAAGCTCGCTGAGGGCAGAAGACGTCGCTGAAGGGGGCGTAACACGGAGGTACATCCACAGAGCGTTTCTCGATGGGGCTCTCGATGGACGTGGCACAGACAGAGAGGTGTTCTGGACGAGGAGACGGAGGAACTGGGAGCTCCGAGAAACAGCTGGAGAAACAGGTGTCGCCCCACTTCAGGATCTCGCCGGTCTTCCAGGAGATGACCGGGTTGTGCTGCTCCAACCAGGGACACCCTAGTATCACGTCAGCGGTGGATTCCTCCAGAACCAGCAGATGTAATTGCTCCACGTGGAGGATTCCCACTTGCAACTGGATGGGCCTGACGCACCAACGAACAGATTTTCTGCTGAGAGGTTTCCCGGTCACTGAGTGGATCTGGTAGGTAGACGGCGTAGCCGTGGTCTTGAGCTTGAGTTGCCGGCAGAGGGCGCCGGAGATGAAGTTGCCTGCTGACCCAGAATCGAGGAGTGCGACCACTGGAAGGGAAATGTCAGCAGCAGTAAGGTTCACAACAGTGGTGAGTGGTTTCATCTTATTTATTGTGGGAATGATGGCACTCACCATGGGACGAGGAGGATGAATTGGGCATGTGGAGATTACATGCCCAGGAGAAGCACAGTAAATGCACAGATTCTGGGTCAGCCGCCTCTGCCGTTCAAAAGCAGTGAGCCGGGAGTTTTCCAAGAGCATGGGTTCGTGGGCTGGCTCTGGAGGGCTGACGGATTCTGGTCGGCGGGGAGCAATGTTGAACAGTGGCTGGCCCTGGTGTTCTTCGAGACACGACTGCATAGGAGTGGCGAAGCGGATGGAGAGTTGGATAAACCGTTCGAGCCCGATGGAATCCTCGTATGCAGCGAGATGCAACCGCACTCGAGGGTCCAGACCTTGACGGTAGGTGGTTATCAGAGCCTGTTCGTTCCAGCCACTTGAAGCTGCTAGCGTTCTGAATTGCAAAGCATAATCATTCACGGACATAGATCCCTGTTTCAAATTATACAGTTTCTCACCAATAGAAGAGTCAGTGGCAGGCTTTCCGAAGACCTCCCGGAAATGGGCGACAAAGCCAGAGTAAGACTGGGTGACAGGATTATTCTGGGACCAAATGGAATCGGCCCATTGAAGTGCTTTGCCTTGTAACTGTGAAATTATGAACGCTACCTTGGAAGTATCCTAATAGTGCGGTTGCATTTCCAGGACCAGCGCACATTGCAGGAGGAATCCGCTGCAATCCTCCACCGATCCAGAGTAGGGCGCTGGTTTGGCCATGGGACTGGCGTGCATGGGCGGTGAAGAAGTGGTGGTTGTGTTGACGGACGTGATCGCTGGTGGAGGTGAAGGAGGGTTGACGGTGAGTGCTCGGCGCAAAGCGTCAACGAGCTCTTGAAATGGATCCGGGTGACTCATGCTGTTGTCTTACGGTCTGGTCCGGTCTTCTGTTGCAATACAGAAGGGACGGAGACAGAAGATGGCAGAGATGGTTGTTTATTTGACAACAGCAGAGTAAACAGACGTGCAGGTGAGTATAAAGTGACTTGGCAGGTGAATGGTGAGATGAGGATGTGTGATACTGTCCTTTTGTGTTGAATAGGCTGAGATCCAGGAGGACGATGGAAGATGAACTATGCTGGAGAATGGAGACACTCACACACAGACTGGGAACACGAGGAGAGACTTGAAGACGCTGGAGACAGGTAAGTAGATCGCTGAGAGTCCTTGAGGTAAGCATGTAGGTATGTCTAGATGCGAACGAGACCAGACAGTGACTGAGTGTGTGTGAGTGTCTTTAGTACTGGAGGTGAAGAGCGTGCTGATGAGGTGCAAGTGCGTGTGATCAGTAGTCCGGAGATGGAGTGCGCTGTGATTGGTGGGTGTTGGAGCCTGGCGTGTCTGTGACAATTATATTTAGATTGTATAGTCCGTGCTGTTAAAATTAGTTTGTATCATACTGTGCCAAACTGAGTGGCGTTCATAGCGCCGGCAGCACCGTCATTAACATTTTATAAAGCCTATTAGCGATTTAAAGCATGTTAACATCATTGCAAAAAGTCAACTAATATAAAATAAATTTATTCATTTAGTATAATAATAGTAAGTTATCTCTCCCTTGTGTCCCACATTGTCCCGCAAAATCAGGTCTGCTGACCTGCAACAGAGCAAGAGCCAGGTGGTCACCCTACTATCTCCTGTAGACAAAATCATAATAAAGACTTTTCCAAGGCCCATATTTACAAAATATAGACTTCTGGGAATCTATACTCTGGTCTCATGAGACCAAGTCAATCATTTTGGATCTAACAGCATCCAAAATGTTATGGTGTTGCTAGAGGTGGAGTACAGTGAGAAGTGCCTGGTTGCCAACGTGAAGTTCAGTGGTATTAAATTTCTTAAATAAGAATGTGTGAGGGAGTTGTGCTTTATCAATGCTGTCATGAATTCACACACCACTGTGTGATGTAATACAATTGTTGGGCATTTTTTCAACATGGTATTGAAGATATGCATTCTCCCAAGGTGAAAAACCTTCTGTGGACACTATTTCACCCAGTTTTAACACTCTTAAGCACCTGTGGGGGATTCTGTAGAGACGAGTTGAGCAAAACTCCCCATTAAAGATCAGTACATTTAAGGAGGTCATTATCCAGGAGTTAAACAGGAAAGATGTGACAAATTGTCATGAACTTGTATACACTCCATGCCAAGAGGGGTCAGAGCAGTATAGTTAAAATTATGGAGGGCATACTAAGTACTAGAATATTATACATGTGTTGAATTAAATCTAGGGTGCACTCATTTCTGCAATCCTTCATTTAAACAAAATTGGCTAATTTACTTATTTTACGGATATTAATTACATATGTTTTCCTGTTTTTATTAAGTATGTTTAATACATTATAATTTCATTGATGGTATAGTACTGTCACAGACACGCCAGGCTCCACCATCAGCCAAACACAGCGCACTCCCTCACCAGAATACTGATCACACACACCTGTTCCCCATCAGCACCTCATCACCACAGACTCATAAGAACACCACTCACCTCAGTCAGTTGTCCGGTCTCGTTCTAACGAAGGACTCTTCATGTTGATCTCCAAGACTTCTGAAATACTTACCTGTTCTACTCCAGTGGTGGTCGTCCTCTTCCACGTGGGGCAGGTCTGTCGGGGTGGCTGGCGTGGAATGTTTGAAGAAGATTGGGATCGAGGATGTCATTTCTGGGAACCCAAGAGCGCTCCTCGGGACCGTAGCCTTCCCAGTCCACCAGATATTCCAGTAGACCACCACGGCGCCGGGAGTCCAAGATCTCACGAACCTCGTAGGCTGCACCGTCGTCCAGGATGAGTGGAAGGGGGGGTTTGGCGGCTGCCACGTCAGTGCTCTGTGGAGACAGAAACAGAAGGGTGGTGAGGTTTTAAAATTGACACATGGAAAGTGGGGTGAATCCGATATTGTGGAGGGAGTTGGAGTTGATACGTGACCGGGTTGATCTGCTTGGTGATGGTGAATGGGCCAATGAACTTGGGACTCAGCTTCTTGCAGGGCAGACGCAGTCTGATGTCCCGTGTAGACAGCCAGACCTTCTGTCCCGGTTGATAGGAGGGAGCGTGGGAACGACGAAGGTCCGCTGTCATCCTGCGTCTGCGCAGGGCTCGCTGCAGCTGATGGTGTGCTGAGTCCCAAACCCTCTCGCTCTCTCGGAACCAGTAGTCAACTGCCAAAACGTTAGATGGTTCCCCGTCCCAGGGGAACAGTGGGGGTTGGTAACCGAGTACGCACTGAAATGGAGTGAGTCCAGTAGATGGTTGACGTAGGGAATTCTGTGCGTACTCGGCCCAACCCAGATACTGGTTCCAAGAGTCCTGGTGGCCGTGACAGAAGGTACGGAGGAAGCGACCGATCTCCTGGATCTTCCTCTCCGTCTGCCCGTTCGACTGAGGATGGTAGCCGGAGGAGAGACTGACGGTCACACCTAGGAGTGATAGGAAGGCCTTCCATACCCGAGAGATGAACTGGGGTCCTCTGTCTGAGACTATGTCTTCGGGAATGCCATAGTACCGGAATACGTGATTAAACATGAGCTCAGCAGTTTCCATGGCGGTAGGTAGACCTCTCAGGGGAATCAGACGACATGCCTTGGAGAAACGATCTACAACTACCAGGATACAGGTGTGGCCATCGGATGCTGGTAGGTCTGTGATGAAGTCCACTCCCAGGTGTGACCAGGGTCGATCTGGAACGGGCAGAGGATTGAGCTTGCCGGCTGGAAGATGGCGAGGGCTCTTAGAGATGGCGCACTCCCTGCAGCCCTGCACGTACCTTCTGACATCCGTTGCCATGTTCGGCCACCAGAAGCGCTCCTTCAGCAGCGAGAGGGTCTCATTGACCCCCGGGTGGCCAGTGCCAAGTGACGTGTGAGCAGAGTGGATTAGTGGAGTGCGTCGTGTCCTAGTGATGTATTGCAAGCCTGGTGGACAACCCTGCGGAGCGTTTGTGGAGGCATTGGAGGAGGGTAATGTCTCTTCTGACCAGGAGATAGGGCTCACGAAGATAGACTCGGGGAGAATAGTCTCTGGTTCTTCACTACTTCCATCTGGAGCATGGAGACGAGATAAGGCATCTGCTTTGACATTTTTGGAGCCTGGACGATAGGAGATGGAGAAATCAAAGCGGGAAAAGAACATAGCCCAGCGTGCTTGTCGGGGGTTTAGTCTTTTTGCAGCTCGCAGGTATTCCAAGTTCTTATGGTCAGTGAGGACCAGGAAGGGGTGTTTGGCTCCCTCCAACCAATGCCTCCATTCCTCTAGGGCCAACTTGACCGCCAGGAGCTCGCGGTCACCGATGTCGTAGTTGACCTCTGCCGGGTTGAGCTTGCGGGAGAAGAAGGCGCATGGGTGGAGTCTACTTGGTGTCCCCTGCTGCTGAGATAAAACCGCTCCCACTCCTGTGGTGGAGGCGTCCACCTCTACTACAAAGGGCAGGTCTGGATTGGGGTGGACGAGGAGGGGAGCGGTGGTGAAGGCTTCCTTGAGGGCTTCGAAGGCGTTGGTGGCAGATGGAGTCCAGGACAGAGACTTGGGCTGGTTCCGGAGCAGGTTGGTGAGTGGATGGACGATGGAGCTGTAATTCTTGATGAAACGGCGGTAAAAATTTGCGAAGCCAAGGAAACATTGGAGTTCTTTAATGGTAGATGGAGTGGGCCAGGACTTGATAGCTTCCACCTTCCCCTCGTCCGTCCGGATGCCACTGTGATCAATGATGTATCCCAGGAAGTGTACAGAGGATTGGTGGAATGAACATTTTTCTGCTTTCAGGAAGAGGTGGAACTGTCTCAGGCGTTGGAGGACCTCCGCAACGTGGTGGCGATGTGCGGCCAAGCTCCGGGAGTAGATTAAGATGTCATCTATGTAGACCAGGACAAATTGGTGGAGAAACTCCCGGAGCACCTCATGGATGAAATCCTGGAATACGGAGGGGGCGTTGACCAGGCCATACAGCATCACAAGGTATTCATAGTGGCCGGTGGGCGTGACGAAGGCGGTCTTCCACTCGTCCCCCTCGCGTATCCGGATGAGGTTGTACGCGCTGCGGAGGTCCAGCTTGGTGAACACAGTGGCACCACGGAGATGTTCCAGAGCTGCTGGGACGAGAGGAAGGGGATAACGGAACTTGACAGTAATCTTGTTTAGAGCACGGTAATCAATACAGGGCCGCAAGCCTCCGTCCTTTTTTGCCACAAAGAAGAAGCTCGAAGCAGCAGGGGAAGTAGACGGGCGGATGTAACCTTGGTCTAGGGCCTCTTTGATGTATTCCTCCATGGCCTTCTCCTCCGGTATTGACAGGGGGTAGATTCTTCCCCTGGGCACTGGCTCACCCGGTAGCAGATCGATGGCGCAGTCCCATGACCGGTGTGGAGGCAGCTTGGAGGCTCTTTGTGGGCAGAAGACGTCACTGAAGGGGGCGTAACATGATGGTATGTCGACGGAGCGTTTCTCAACAGGACTTTCGATGGAGGTGGTACAGATGGAGATGTTCTTGGAACGTGGAGATTTGGAAACCGGAAGCTCAGAAAAACAGTTGGAGAAGCAGTTATCGCCCCACTTCAGGATCTCACCCGTTTTCCACGAGATGGTAGGGCTGTGCTGCTCCAGCCACGGACGCCCTAGAACCACGTCAGAGGTGGATTCCTCCAGAACCAGCAGGTGGATTTCTTCCCAATGTAGAATACCAATCCGTAGTTGAAGGGGGCCCACACAACGACTGACTTTTCTACGGCTCAGGGGTTTGCCCGTGATTGAGTGAATCTGGTAGATGGTCGGAGATGGCGAGGTCTTGAGCTTGAGTTGTCTGCAGAGGGCGCCGGAGATGAAGTTTCCTGCTGACCCTGAATCGAGGAGCACCACCACTGGAATAGACACATCAGCAGCAGTAAGGTTTACAACAGTAGTGAGTGGTTTCATCTTTTTAATCGAAGGGATGATGGCACTCACCGTGGGACGAGGAGGACGGATGGGGCATGTAGATATGACATGCCCAGGAGCACCACAATAAAGACACAGATTCAGGGTCAGCCTTCTTTGACGTTCTGCAGATGAAAGTCTCGAATTTTCTACTTGCATGGGTTCGTTGGCTGGTTCTGGAGGGCTGACGGGTTCGGATCGACAAAGGAGGGTGTTGAACAGCGACTGGCCCTGGTGTTCTTCAATACACGACTGCATACGAGAGCCGACACGGATGGACAGTTGGATGAAGCGTTCGAGGCCGATGGAGTCCTCGTATGCAGCGAGATGCAACCGCACCCGAGGTTCCAGACCTTGCCGGTAGGTGGTGATGAGCGCCTGCTCGTTCCATCCACTAGACGCCACCAGCGTTCTAAACTGCAAAGCATATTCATTGACAGACATAGAACCTTGTTTTAAATTGTAGAGTTTCTCACCGATGGACGAGTCAAAGGCTGGTTTGCCGAAAACTTCCCGGAAGTGGATGACGAAGGAGTCATAGGATTGAACAACAGGACCTTTCTGAGACCAGAGTGAATCTGCCCATTGTAGCGCCTTGCCTTGTAGATGTGAGATGATGAACGCTATTTTGGAGGTGTCATTGGGATAGAGGTGCGGTTGGATCTCCAGGACCAGCGCACATTGCAGGAGAAAACCGCTGCAATCCTCCGCCGATCCTGAGTAGGGCGCTGGTTTGGCCATGGGACTTGCGTGAACGGTGGGTGAAGGAGTGGTGACAGCATTTGCGGAAGTGACTGCTGGTGCCGGTGAAGGTGGATGAGGAGTGAGTGCTCGTCGCAAAGCGTTCACGAGCTCTTGAAATGGATCCGGGTGACTCATTCTGGTATCTGGCTGTTGTGGTCCGGTCTTCTGTTACGATACAGAAGGGACGCAGACAGGAGTTCACAAACAGGGTGTTTATTGATACCAGGAATGAGCAAACAGCAGTGCAGGTGAGTATAACTTAAATCTGTGCTGATGAATGAAGTGCAGAGTAGTGATACTGTCCTTTTGTGGTTGCAGAAGTGGAGAGCTGGTGAAACACTGGAGAATCTTGATACTGGAAACGGAGAACACTCACACACAGACGGGGATTCACACGAGGAGTACAGGAGACGCTGGAGACAGGTAAGTAGATCGCTTGGAGTCCTTAAGGTAAGCATACAGGTAAGTGTAGATGCAAACGAGACCGGACATGGAGTGATGTGTGTGAGTGTTCTTTATACTGTGACTGATGATGTGCTGATGAGGTGCAGGTGCCGGTGATCAGTACTCTGGTGACTGGGTGCGTTGTGATTGGCTGACGGTGGAGCCTGGCGTGTCTGTGACAATACTACTAAGGAAAATGACTCAAGTACTAAGGAAAATTGAATCAATAATCAAACAGAAACTACAAACTACTACACAAATGGACGTTAACAAAATGAATGCCATGTAGATGAGCAACGGATTGGACGAAGCAATGAATGGGTAATTTGCAGTCTATGGGGGAGTCAATTGTGGTCTTTCTGGATGCTGGTATGAAATAGTAAATAAGCATTTACTATGAATACAGATAACGTGTCTGATGTATCTATCTGTATACGCTGACCCTAGATAAACAGTCTCTACAAAAATAGCAATCTCATATAGCAACAACCTAATGCCAAGGCCTTTGGGAAAAGGTTTGGTTAGCTTATATTTACGTTTCACTTGGTCGGGTGGTCAGTCTGGCGATAGGAAACGTCTTTGACTGATATCCTTCCATTTGCAGTAGGAGAGACTGGATTGCTTTCCAACAGTTGCAGAGCTGCACTGAGTGCTGGGGTCTTTGTATAATCCAGAGACCTGTAGGTCACTCGTAGAGTCCAGACTTGATGTGAATTGGTTGAAGTATCACATTTCTGTCTCAGTGGGTGCGATTGCATTGGCTTTTATTCCAGGTGCAGTTTGTGTGTGCACAGTTTCCTGGGTGAGTAAAAAGATGTATAGGACATGTTCCTTACAGTATTCCTGTCCATTTTTGTGGTTTCAAGCCAATATGTATAGAAATTGTCTTTCTTTTGGAGCATTTCTTTGTTCTTGCTGTGCTCTAGCCAGAACCGGTTTGGCAGCCCTAGGAGTCCATGGCCATTCACACCTTGGACTCAGGCATGGAGGGCTGAGGTGAACAAAGGCAACTCGTGATGAGATTAGCCTGTGATCAATGGGCCGTTGATGTCATCTTTCCTGCCCTCCACCTTTGGCAGTCCTAATTACAATAATCCTTTAGCTGTTGTTGATGGTCCTATCACACTCTTTTGTATTAATCAAAGTGGGACAAAAGGATGTCTGTTGTGAAGCTCTGGTGCCATCACGTCTGCTGTTCACTACATTAACAATCTAGTAACTACGATTAACTAACGAAATGGTTATACTTTATTTGTAAGGTGACCTTGTTACAGTGTAATTATACATTTAAGTACTGAATAATATTAATTAACTATGTGTACTTACTATAGTGTTATGGTTAGGATTAAGTTTTTGTAGATTTACGTAAAGTTATTACTATAGTAACTGCATGTAACGTGTAACAAGGACACTGTATATGAACTGAACAAGGTGCAACACTCACTCTTACAACACTCTAATCTTTATTAATTAAAAAAAAAACATCTTTTTTTAATTTGTTTTTTAATTAATAAAGATTAGAGCGTTGTAAGAGTGAGTGTTGCACCTTTGTTCAGTCCATATGCATTTTGATTTTTTGGTTGCACCTCCTCTTCTGTTGGTAGAGCACCTCTTTTTAACATTTGTAACAAGGACACTGTAAAATAAAGTGTTACCCAAGAAACTCTGATTAACGAATTAGTAAGTAACACCACTTAGTTGAATATGGTAGTTCACGGTTAGTCAATCAGTAACTACTATTTTTTCATACCTCCAAGAGAACTACTAAGAACAACTATATACAGATTCATAATTAATGTGAATAATGCATAATAAATTATTAATTCTAAAGTGAAGATCATGGTAAAACATAGTACTTGAACTACTATCCAAAACCTTAACCTCAAAAGCTTACAATGACTTTATTGTATTACTAGGGAGTTATCATGTTTTTCACTTTAGAATACTGATCCAAATAATAAGTAGTTCCTTATGAAGGATGTAGTAACACTTGAGTCATTAACACAGTCCAGTGGTTGTGGCACTTTCCCTAGGTTTTCAATTTGTCAGTCAACATAATGTTGTAGTGATTGACAGATGGGGAACTTCTTGGTCACTGATGAAAACCTCATTCCCTGATGGAGGGAATGGAGATGTTATGTCCCCCTGCCATAACCCTGAACCACTGCTGAATGACCAGGGCCCTCTTCTCGGCTCCTCAGCATAAACCTGAATGAGTGAATGAGTGCTGCTATCTTATATACCCATATTTACGGGGAGTAGCTGCATGCAAATTCTGCTTGCCAATTCCATTGGCCATTTTTCTAAAACTCAGAGGTGACTGGGGCTCCCAAGTTACATCAGTAACCAATACGTTTTGTGTAACTTGACTCAAGTATTTTCCACATACATCCAGCGAACCTGAAATTACACGGCAGTTTAATATTGCCAGATATTACCAGATTTAACCTTTTTCATGCAGTGATATGTGGGCAGTGTTGGGCAAGTAAGTCTAAATAAGTAATTGATTACTAGCTACTAATTCTTCAACAGTGTAATTAGATTACTGTACTAACTCTATCTAAAAAGTAATGCATCACTTATTACAAATTACTTTCTAAATACCATATCAAGTTCAACCAGCATTTTTATTTATTTAAAATAAATCATATTAAATTGCACTCATGAACTGACCAAAGTATTTAAAGGGAGAATGTTAAATTAAAAACATACATTTTAACATCAGACATTAAATTTTGATGTTAAATCCACTATTGTTTCATATAGAATTGTTCAATAGTCTATTACAAAAAAAAAAAAAAAAGAGTAATGGCTTACTGTACTTTTTCAAAGGAAAAGTGATTAAATTACAGTAAATAAGGACTTAATTATGATGTCCTTAATGTCCTCCTCCCAAAAGAATCTAAAAGGAAAAAGAGAAAGAGGTTAGAGATCATACTGAGTTTCCTGCGGTCTCAAGAAGTCAACCAAGTCAGCTACTTTAGTAATATTATTTGTCAAGAATTTATATGGAGTCAGATTCATCATGAATTAATGAATATAAATTGAAAATATTCACAAAATGTGATTCACAAATTCAATTTCAATTCAAATTCAATTCAATTCAATTCAAATTTGCAAAACAAGATTCACAATTGCAAAGGTATTCTTCACAAATATTCTTTTCAACAAACACACATATACAACTGAGGTAATTTTAAAACATTACATTTATTTGTTAATTAACTTGTGTATTTATAATTTTTTTTTTTTTTTTTTTGTGAATAACAATCTGGTTTTGTTATTGTTAATCATGTTTTTGATTATTAATCTTGAGACCATTTGATGTTTTGGTTTAAAGGAGCCAAATGTTGTCTTTGATCCATACAAGATACATACAAATAATAATAATTAGAAAAAAATATTGTTAATACATTTTATTTTTTTTTTTTGCTTTGTTTTGATTGTCATACATGGTGGAGGGCCCCACAATGACAAAAATGACGTCCTCATTTCCAGAGAGGCCAATGGCACCGCCTGCTATACATATATAAGTGCCACACACAATCTTTATGATAAATCAGTGAGCTGAGGGAAGAGTACATAGTGAGATAAAGGGTGAGGGATGTGGTTAATTCTGCATATTTATTTGTTTCTGTCTTTTAACTATATCTCTGTAGCCATAATGGCCAGCTCAGGTATCTGTCAGCTCCAGGGACACTTCAGGCTGAATGGGATGTACCAGGATGGAGACCTTCTCATTGGTGGTTTGTTTGGGGTTCAGTACCTTAAAGCATTCCCAGAGCTGAGCTTCAGAACGGAGCCAAAACTACCACACTGTGAGCTGTGAGTCTTGACCACACCAACTGAAGCACACTTAAAGGCAATAATTGGAAAATGGAATCCTATTTTTTATAACTACGTATACATTGTCAATGATGACTTAGTCTAAGAAACTGATATCATGTTACATGACAGGTTACAAGGCTGAAATTATTCACTGCATATATAACTCAGAAGTTTTGTTATGGAATTTAGTTAATCTTGTATTATTAATTTTTTCTATTGTCACTGTCAGTATTACTTCAGTTAATAATCTAATTTTATTTGTATTGTCTTCTACAGCTTCTATATGATGAGCTTCCAGCAAGCACTAACAATGGTTTTTGCCATCAATGAGATTAATAACAATCCCAACCTGCTGCCTAACATCACGCTTGGTTACCAGATCTACGACAACTGTTTAAGGCTTGGAGTGGCATTCCGTGGTGCCACAGCTCTGGTTAGTGGGACAGAGGAGACCTTCTCTGACCTCAACTGCAAAGGCCCACCACCGGTGATTGGAATCATAGGTGATCCAGGTTCTACTCATTCTATTGCAATTTCCAGTGTCCTGGGGCTGTTTCGACTGCCTATGGTATGATATTTAAAACTTTTTTTCTGTTAAAAAAAAAGTCTTTTTAGACTTTTATATTTGATTATCTGCTATGTCATGTTTTCATTCATAATAGCAGAACATTGTGTGCAAATATCACAAACCTGCTTCACAAAAATCTATTTGTAAATACAATGGCTTTAGAACTGATAACATTTGTTCATCTTTCTCTGTCTCTTGTCTCTGCTCCTCATTTCTAATTAGATTAGCTACTATGCCACCTGCTCCTGTTTGAGTGACAGGAAAAAGTACCCCTCTTTCTTCAGAACAATCCCCAGTGATGCCTTCCAGGTGCGGGCTATGGTTCAGATTTTGAGACATTTTGGATGGACCTGGGTTGGTCTTCTCTACAGTGATGATGACTATGGTATCTACGCTGCTCAGTCCTTCCATCAGGAAATGCAGCGGTTTGGACATTGTGTTGCTTTTTCTGAAATACTGCCCCATGTTAATAACCCCAGAGATATCCAACGTATAATGGGAGTGATTCACACCTCTACAGCTAGAGTGGTGGTTGTTTTTTCTGGTTCATCCTTACTGTTACCTTTGATGGACGAAGCTATGTTGCACAACATGACAGGCAGACAATGGTTTGCAAGTGAATCTTGGGCCACTTCAGCTGTGTTTCGCACACCACGTTTCCTGCCCTTTCTGGGGGGCACACTGGGCATTGCCATCAGACGTGGGGAGATTGAGGGGTTTCATAAGTTTCTGTTACATCTTCGTCCCAACAATGATCAAAGAAATAATATGTTGAGGATCTTCTGGGAGAACATGTTTGGGTGCAGTTTTGAAACTGGGGGTAAAGAGACAGAAGGAGGGCAAGTGAAAAAGCTCTGTACAGGACAGGAGGATCTGAGCACCACAAACTCACCATACACTGATGTTTCAGGGTTGAGAGCATCTTATAATGTGTATAAAGCAGTTTATGCCCTGGCACATGCACTTCATGACCTGATGCAGTGTGAAGAGGGCAGAGGACCATTCAGTGGGAACAGCTGTGCTGACACAACAAATCTGAAACCCTGGCAGGTAAGACCCACAGGTATAGTGCAGATTTTCTCCAGGCATATAGATGAGCTGAATGTGGAAAAGCAAAATATGTGCTCTATATTAATTCAAATTTCAGATAAAAATATAACACCTGTCCTGTATACAAATTGTACAGCTGGTTCACTACCTACAGAAAGTGAACTTCACCACAGGCTTTGGGGATCATGTGTCATTTGATAAAAATGGAGATGCTCTGGCCATCTATGATGTATTGAACTGGCAGCCGAGCTCTGATGGGTCAATAAGGCTCCAAAAGGTCGGTGTAGTAAATGAAGGGGCAGCATCAGGGATGATGCTCACACTGGATGAGGATTCATTTTACTGGAACTTTGAGACAAAAAAAGTAATTAACTTTGAATGTTAAATGTCATAATTTTCGCAGATATAAAGTCTAAATTCTAATCAAAGCTATAAGATAAGACAAATGAGCATAAATTAATGTAAAAGCCAAACTTGTTATTATGTAAAAGTGATGACAAACATGACTGATAACAGATGATGACTCTTTTAGCCCCCACAGTCCGTGTGCAGTGAGAGCTGTCCCCCAGGAACCAGACGAGCCACGAGGAAGGGCCATCCTGTCTGCTGTTTTGACTGTCTGCCATGCGGAGATGGAGAGATTTCTAATACAACAGGCGAGGAGATTGCTGGAAAAATTTGAATATAATTTGATAGTCATTTTCAGTAACACTTTACAATAAGATTCATTAGTTAACATTAGTTAACTTCATTAGTTGACATGAACTAATAATGAACTGCACTTCTACAGCATTTATTAATCTTTGTTGATGTTAATCTCATAATTTACTAATACATTATTAACCCTTAAATGCATGAATGTTTCGCCAATCATTCTTACATATTCGGGTCTTTAGTGACCCGGATCTATATCTAACACGGATGGATCTCCACCTGTCGCGATAATATAAAACTCCCCTAATATTAGAATTACCATTACAGAAGAATAAAATAAAACATATTTTCTTACTTTTTGAAGCTTGGAGGGGTTCATTTTGAACAGATGTTTTATGCCATCATCACTGTCCTCGTCAGAGCTAATTTCCCAGGACATTCAGCAAATGATAGTTTCGAGGAGAATATGTTTTAGATCGTGAATATGAGCCCATTCGCGATCTCAAACATTCTCAAAACTATCATTTTCAACATCTTCAAAATCAATATTTGATCGCTGACAGCTTCACCAGATCGATCATCCATCACAAGTGACAGTGACACTCATATTTGATTGCGTTCAGTACTTGCTCTGTAGTAAATCGCTGAGCCATTTCACGTTTTGCCTGTTCTTTAGTTTTCTGTCTGAATGAAACGTCACTTCATCAGTGTATCAGACATTGCCACCTTGTGGAATAAAGGTGAATTGCGCTTATTCCATCATCAAAGATTCAATTATTGTTGTGCAGAAAAAAAAAAAAAAAATACATATACTGATACACACCTTGGGTCGTTAGCGACCCTATACTTTTTTTATTATTATTATTTTTTACAAAAAATGAATAGGAAAATAGGCATTCTTTTATAATTTTATTATTTTTTTCGTGTTATATTCTTTATAGTGAATTGATTGAAGAATACTAAGAAGGTTAATGTCTAACTTTGAAAAATTAATGAGGAGGAGGGTAGTGAATGATGTCCGGGTCGATAAAGACCCGAGGTATGCATTTAAGGGTTAAAATCAAGAGTTGTATTTGTTAACATTAGTTAATGCACTGTGAACTAACACAGACAACCAGTGTTAATTTTCTCTTAAAAATCTTTTTTCTTACCCACAGATGCTGTTGAGTGCATGTTGTGTCCAGATGAGTTCTGGTCCAATCCAGATAGGAATCAATGTGTCCCCAAAGAAATAGAGTTTCTGTCCTATGAGGATCCTCTGGGCATCTCTCTGACCACTGCATCTCTGCTTGGCACCTGCTTCTGTGCTCTTGTGATGATTGTCTTTGCTTATCACCATAACACTCCCATAGTACGAGCCAACAATTCAGAGCTCAGCTTCCTGCTTCTGGTGTCACTCAAACTGTGTTTCCTGTGTGTGCTACTGTTCATTGGTCAGCCACAGTTGTGGACGTGTCAGTTAAGACATGCTGTGTTTGGCATAAGCTTTGTCCTGTGCATCTCCTGCATCCTGGTTAAGACTATGGTGGTAATAGCTGTGTTCAAGTCATCTCGACCAGAGGGCAAAGGAGCGATGAAATGGTTTGGAGCAACTCAACAAAGATGCACAGTTCTGGTCCTAACAGCCCTTCAAGTTGTGATTTGTGCAGTCTGGCTTTCAACTGCCTCTCCAACACCTCATAAAAACAACCAGTATATCCGCTCTAAAATAGTATATGAATGTGCTATTGGCTCAGTGGCTGGTTTTTCTATGCTGCTGGGATACATTGGACTGTTGGCAGTAGTAAGTTTCCTCTTAGCCTTCCTGGCGAGAAATCTTCCAGATAATTTTAATGAAGCAAAGTTCATCACTTTCAGCATGTTGATCTTCTGTGCTGTGTGGATTGCGTTTGTTCCAACATATGTGAGCTCACCAGGGAAATATGCAGTTGCTGTGGAGATTTTTGCCATTCTGTCTTCAAGTTTTGGATTACTGGTGGCCATATTTGCCCCAAAGTGCTACATCATTCTTTTACATCCAGAGAGAAACACTAAAAAAGCAATAATGGGAAGAGAAACACAAAATAAATAGTTTTATATTATTTAGCTCCACCATCTACAGACACATTTTTTGACAGAATGAACGAAAAATCAATATTATTTATTTTACTATATATTTAGTATTTATTTTACTATACATTTAGTTTACTGCACAAACTGTATATTCTAACCCCTAACCCTAAACGTTTTCTTAAACCTATCCATCACAGAAAACGTTCTGCATTTTTATATAAAAAAAAATTACTTTGTATAATTTATAATCTGTTTTCCTCATGGGGATCAAAAATGTACCCACAAGGATTTCAGATATTGCACATTCAGATCAGCCGCCATTGTTGAGTGCAACATCCTGTAACAGTCTCATGTCAGTTACGTGCTATTTATCCTCTGTAATTTTATTACCCACCCTGAGAGGGCACCAGTGAGCAACACACTCAGGTATAAACAGTTGTGGGCAGTAGAAGTTAGCTTTGGGTGTGTCTCAATCAGTTCCCTAGCTCCCGAGCTCGTGAATCAGTATATCGTGTACACGAATTCGGGCACTGGTAAGGACAGTAAAGGATGCTGGTTCACTACACATTGGGACACTTATGACTCTATTTCCGGCGACGTGACAACGTCCTCATTGTACAACATAACTACTGGTTTTTATGAACAACAGCAGAGCTGATATTTTCTGACATTACTTGTAATGTTATTTAAAGTACATTATGATAAATTATTTGCTTAGTACATATACATGCAACATTTCAGCCGTAAATAAATTATAAATGTTAGCTAGATTATGTTCATTACCTGTCTAGCGATGTATGTTTATGCTTAAATATAATAAAATAATGGTTTGTATTTTAAAAAACATTTATCGTGCGTCGTTATGTGTAGTGAGTTGGCTCACGTGATTCAAGTTTCACGCTTCAGAACTTCCATTAAGGGAGCATAGTGAGCATCGATGCTCCCTGGTTTTCACGGTGCATTGTGGGACTTTTTAGGGAGCGAACGTTTTAGTGCCCTGGAAGGATTCTGCGATTGAGACAGCCCTTAAAATGTCTGACTCCCTGGTCAGTGCCCTGACTACTGAACTAGGGAGCTGATTGAGACACACCCCTTGATACTGGAGTTAGCAAAAGTGATGGGAGAAACTACCCAGATAGCACACGTACGTCGCGGAGACGTCTGTGAAAGATCGTGACATCTGGTAAACATCGCATTCGATCGACCGTTTTTAGTGGTTAATGAGCTGTCGTCCTTACCTCTATACGACGTCTATACGATGAATCTTCAATATTTGAAATCCGTCTTCCATCTTCCGTTTTTAGTGGATAATGAGCCGTCGTCCTTACCTCTATACGACGTCTATATGATGAATCTTCAATATTTGAAATTACGTGCTGCCATGCAGCGCTGGATCGGCAGATCAGCAGCTGGCTTAAGTTGTCTGCATGGACGTGACAAAGCGGTGTCTATTCTTTAATCGCGTTGCGCCGCACGCGTCTAGTGTAGACACGGAAATATAAACTAATTATATCTGCATACAATTTGACAAGCATCGAATTCATATTGTGTTGCATTTTCCCCAACGAGTAGCCTATGTAACGTGTAAAAACAACAACCACAAATGTACAGTTAAGCCTATTTTGAAGATTCTGCATTGATAAATGCAGTTTCACTGATACATTTAGTTTTACATTTTGCACTTACACTTTATTTAGCAATAATGATAATAAATAAAAATAATTAGTCAAAATAATATATTAGCACAAAATTTCGGGCCAAATTGTGCAGCTCTACAAACAAGCAAAACAAGCCTGGTAATGTTTACTTATTTTTTTTCATTTGTTTTATAAAATCGCAAATCGCAATTTTAACCAGAAAAATCGCAATTTGGTTTTTTTTTTTTTTTTTTTTCAAATCGTGCAGCCCTAATAAAAACGAATTTACATATTGTCGCTGTCAGGCAGAAATAGGGTTGGGAACCGAGAACTGGTTCTCATCCGGAACCGGTAGTGTTTTTTGAAAAGAACCGGAACCCTGTAAGATTTCGACCCACCCCCTGTATCTTGGCAACCGTACCATTTTATTGTCATGTGACCATATATTTTAGAACCACCCATCATTTCTGCCAGACTGTGAAAAGGAGAAGCACATGGGAGGAGTGGAAGTCGCTTATTTACTTTAAAAACTGTTTTTGGCTTGTCAAAGTAAAATTTTAACATAACAGATGTAATGGCTGTTTCATCAAAGCAAATTTGTCCAGGTCTAAAACTATTTATGATGCATATTGGTGATTTAGCAACGTATAAAACCATGCAAGTCATTTAGCTAAATATTATTCTGAATTGGTAAGCTAGCTAGCTTTTCTTAAAATGTCAGCTATGGGGCAAAGTGAGCCAAATGCTGTGGGGTAAATTGAGCCAGCGTTTTAACTTACCCCACCATAAGGCATTTAATTTAAGTTAAATCTGAATTATAAACTGGTGTCATTTCAATGTAATATTATGCAACTGGTTTAGTTTATCTTTATTTTCGAGTTTATTTGATAGGAATAGTGTACAAGTACACCAATCCTTCTCTGATACGAACCAGAGGATGTTTAATCATATATATCTTTCTACCTGTAGTCCCTAATGGCCTAACATGGTCAACATTGCAGAAAAACTACCATGTCAAGAACCTTTTGACTAAAATGTTTATTAGTTTCAGTGACATTTATTCATTCTTATTTAGTTTTTATTTAATTTTACTCAACAGACTCTCTGTTTAGTCTGTTTATGGGAAGGTTACAACTCTGATGTTCAACATATTGTTTCAGAAATGCAAACAATTAAAGATACTGAAATTTCAACTTCATTTGGTTGGTTTTATGTTGTTTAATTTAGCTTTAAAAAAAGAAATATTTGTAAAATATTTTTACAAAGAATATTTGTAAAAGGAAATTTGATTATTAAATTAATTTTTAAAATAGGTACATTATCTTTAAAATTTCACAGGGGTTTGATTCAGATTCAGTTAGATGGTCAGTTTACACCCACCTACTGACTCGGCTCAACTTACCCCTAAGCTGGGGTAAATTGAGCCAGAGGATACAGCGTGCAAGGTTTATGCGCATGCTCCAAGTCTTATTCTTTGTTGTTAGTGTATCTCTATTGCAGAATTACAGCGCCACAGACTGTTCTGGCATGTATACTGCATCGTTTTGAGTCGTTTCAGTGGTTTCGTGTGTACGCAGATATTTCTTGAGACGAGGAAAAAAAAGATCGGATAGGGTAAGCTCGGGCTTCGTGTGGACGTATACAGGTGCTGGTCATATAATTAGAATATCATCAAAAAGTTGATTTATTTCACTAATTCCATTCAAAAAGTGAAACTTGTATATTATATTGATTCATTACACACAGACTGATATATTTCAAATGTTTTTTTTTTTTAATTTTGATGATTATAACTGACAACTAAGGAAAATCCCAAATTCAGTATCTCAGAAAATTAGAATATTACTTAAGACCAATACAAAGAAAGGATTTTTAGAAATCTTGGCCAACTGAAAAGTATGAACATGAAAAGTATGAGCATGTACAGCACTCAATACTTCAGGGTGCGGTTATCCCTATTGCTTGTACACTTTTTTCTACCACATCTTTTCCTTCCCTTCACCTCTCTATTAATGTGCTTGGACACAGAGCTCTGTGAACAGCCAGCCTCTTTTGCAATGATCTTTTGTGTCTTGCCCTCCTTGTGCAAGGTGTCAATGGTCATCTTTTGGACAACTGTCAAGTCAGCAGTCTTCCCCATGATTGTGTAGCTTACAGATCTAGACTGAGAGACCATTTAAAGGCCTTTGCAGGTGTTTTGAGCTAATTAGCTGATTAGAGTGTGGCACCAGGTGTCTTCAGTATTGAACCTTTTCACAATATTCTAATTTTCTGAGATACTGAATTTGGGATTTTCCTTAGTTGTCAGTTATAATCATCAAAATTAAAAGAAATAAACATTTGAAATATATCAGTCTGTGTGTAATGAATGAATATAATATACAAGTTTCACTTTTTGAATGGAATTAGTGAAATAAATCAACTTTTTGATGATATTCTAATTATATGACCAGCACCTGTACTTGTCATGTTGTCATCTTGCTTTTATGACATGCTATTGCATTTGTGTTACGTACTGTAATGCAGGGGTTTTCAACCTTTTGCAACTCGTGGCCCACCAGTGACTGTTTAAAAACATTCCAAGGAAAACTTTTCCAAATATGATAGTATGTACAATGATATACTCTGCTGTTAATCTGTTATGCCACTGTAGCAGACTAGGTCAAGTCAGCTAGATGAAAACTGTCCTTGTATAAAAAAAACTGGGCAGGTTTACTCATTAACCATTTATTCCTGTAACAATAACAGGGTAGGTCAGACCAATGACTAGGTCAGACACACAAGGGGAACACTCTTTTAACAAATTAATTAATAATACATCCCCACATCCAGGCTAACATACCTGTAACAACAGGTCAGACACACAAGAGGTGAACATTCTCTCTGTTCATTAGCAGAAATGTTCAACAAAGTTCATTCACCCCAATTTACATACTGTAAGTGTAATTTATCAAATACAATTAGCGATATATGACTGTTTAAAACAATCTTACATATTAAACAAACTTGAAGCATTACATAAATGTTACATGTATTATATTATTTTTTTTACAATTCATTTGGAGAAAAACTGGACTTATACCCCTTCCCAAACATCCAAAAATGAGGAAGCCTAACAGGTGTGTCACATGCCAATAACACAGTTTTCATCAACAACCACTCTAGGACCATTAATAAATCCCAAGACATTAACATATTTACATGAATGGGTTTTGGAGTAGTTCACATGAGAAAAACCGTATATACTGACACAAACCTTGCTACAAAATGCATATTCTGCATACCCTCAGTGAGACACTTGGGCTTGCTTCTTGGACATAATAAGATCCAACATATGTGAGCTCACCAGGGAAATATGCAGTTGCTGTGGAGATTTTTGCCATTCTGTCTTCAAGTTTTGGATTACTGGTGGCCATATTTGCCCCAAAGTGCTACATCATTCTTTTACATCCAGAGAGAAACACTAAAAAAGCAATAATGGGAAGAGAAACACAAAATAAATTGAGTTTTATATTATTTAGCTCCACCATTTACAGACACATTTGTGACAGAATGAACAGAATAAGATCAAGTCTTGGTGAAATAAGTGAGAGACTGACATGGAGAGTGGCATTCAAAGTAGCTTTCAGTTTGCTCCTTGCTTTAGATTTTGTGATAGTCACAGTGGAGAACCCTGACTCACATAAGTATGTGGTGGTGAAAGGCAATAGAAATTTGATTTTCCGCTTTGACAGAGAGGGATTTCCTCTTGCAGCCAGTAACCAAAATGAAGCAAGGTCAACTTGTGTGAGTTGAAGTTTTAGGCTACTGTCAGGTGATAGTTCCATTAGTTCATTTTCCAACACAGTGGACAGAGCCATGTCTTCTGAAGCAGGATCCACAGAGAATGGGTCCAATGGGTTTCCATGTCGAGGGTCCTCTGGGAAGTAGTCAGCAAACTTTTGAGACAACTGAGACAAGTGCTGGGTTATAACACTTGACATGTTCACATGAGAAGAGGCTTCCAAAGTTTCACTCAGATGTGGAAACATCGTCCCTCCTTGACTCTTCTATTCCAAAGAATGAGTTTTTTTCTTGAATCCCTCAATTTTGTCTGAAACCAAAAACACTGTGCTTTTTCTGCCTTGCATTGATACATTCAGCTGATTTAACTGATCAAATATATCAGATAAGTAGGCCAGTTTTGCACAAAATTGATCATCAGCGTAATGCTCAGCAAGAGGGGAGCGTTGCTCTTCCAGAAATGTGTGCACTTCTTTTCTCAGTTCAAAAAGACGATTAAGCACACATCCTCTTGAAAGCCACTTATTTCACTGTGGCACAAGAGCTGCAAATGATTAGCATCAAGTCATTCACACAGAGCTGCAAAACACCTTGAGTTGAGTACATTTTCCTTAATATAGTTTCACGAGTTTACACGTACATGAAATCAAAATAAAGTAATTCGTATAGTAATTTATGCGTATTTGGCGTGCTGTCCGGGGGAGGGCTCCGAGCTCGGAATTTGGCCCGAACCCAGAGTACTCCCCCTCCTTAACTGGGATAGAAACCAGCCAAGAGTGAGGTGATGGGGTGGTGGAGGGATGCTGTGAAACTTGTCGCGGGATAGAGGTGAGAGACGGCTTTATATACCGGCTTCCTCTTGCACTGATTGGTTGATTACCTGAACGTGCGCCTCCCGAATTTTGTTAAATAAAACTTCATTTCACGAGTTTACACGTACATGAAATCAAAATAAAGTAATTCGTATAGTAATTTATGCGTATTTGGCGTGCTGTCCGGGGGAGGGCTCCGAGCTCGGAATTTGGCCCGAACCCAGAGTACTCCCCCAAAAAAGCCAAGTAAGCGCAGGACAGCAATGATTAAAACGAAGTGAAATTAACCCCCCAAAAAAGTGAAGGGCACAAGAAGGTATTTGCAAAAAATCGAGCTTGACCGTTTGACCAGGAGGGCTCTCGCAGCATCCTTAATGCTCAACGGCATCGGACGGGTAAGCCCCGCCAGCAGTTGAACGGTAAGCTCTTGCTTACGGCGCGAGATTGTATGAACATGATTCGGGATCGAGTTTAGCCGTTCGACCGGGAGGGCCCTCGCAGCGTCCAACGGGAGCTTTGGATGAAAACGCTCGCGGCATCGGACGGGTAGGCCCCGCCTGCAGTCGAACGGAGGGCGCCCACTGCATTCGGTTGGGAGAGTTCGACCAGCGCTTCAAAGGGGCTGGGACACGGGAATAGACCCTTTGCCACCCATGAACGGGGAACCCACACTGCAACATGAACGTGAGCGTCCGACGACGTCTGAATCAGGCAGGCTCTCACTGCTATTCGAACCGGAGGGCTCGACCGGCGCTTCGGGAGGGGGACTGAGCCCGGCTCACGAACGGGGAGCCCACACTGCGTGCGAACGGGGGAGCCTGCAATGTTGTAAAATATATAAACGAAGTCTAAAATGAAATACAATGATTGGTTTTAGCTGGCGTGAATACGGCAAGATAATAGAATTGATTTAAAAATGCGGGCTGGTATACAGGTGATGGGAATTAACGATTTAATTGGTTAGGGCTTGTTGCGCGTTTCTGATGTGGAAGCGGCTGGATCTGATGTAGGTTTTGAAAGCTTCTGATGACCAACGACCCAGGGTTTGAATTTGTTGTTGTGAAAGACCTTTTTGGGTGGCTGTGGTTGCTGCGCCGATACGGAAAGAATGACTTGAGAAATGATTTGCTGTGATACCGGACTGGATGAGAACTGCTTTAAGATGCTTTTGAAACCAAAATCTTGTGGCTGGATGATTAGAGTCGTCGGCGAAGAGTGGATCGTATGAGGATTTGATTAAGGAACGTCTGTACTGCAGGTAATTTATGAGAGAATGGTACGGCTTGAATGGGAGTTGGCAGATTGAAAATGTAAATGAAGTGACCCTTTTTTGCTCGATCAGTTTTACTTTGTTTAATGAAAAAAGATATGGTTTCGTTATCTACAACCTGTAAATCTGAAATTGAAGGGTGGATATTAGTGTCGAAGTTAGACGTGACTGTTAATTCGGAGCAGCGAAGAAAACCGAAGAAAGCCAGGATGAACATTGCTTCTAACGTGCGGGCGGTGTTGATGGAATGGTAGCCGAGACGAAGTGTGGAAATGCATTTGGTGAGTATGTCGATAGTAATAGGCTGTCTGGTATCCGGGCGGGTGGGATGGGTTCTTTGAATTCCTTTGATGAGAAGGGAAGTTTGAGAGTTATTTATGGTGGAGGCGGGCTTACCGTAAGCTAATTTATGGAAAAACTGAATGCCGCTTAGATAGCCTTTTATGGACCCGGCTTGGAGGCCTTTTACACTGTTAAGGTGAGATATGAATGACGTAATGGATAGAAGAGAAAAATCGGGAAACGGCAGGTTGTGAGAGAGGTGAAAAGTTTTGAAAGATTTCCATGCTGTGTAATACGTTTGGAGGGTTTTAGGTGAAACTTTTTTGATTTTTGGAGCCTGGAATGTGTTTGGCAATTATAATAAACTGATCACAGGCGGAAATCCAGATGAGGCGTCTGATGAATGGCATTAACGTGGGGGAGCGAGAACGGCCTTTGTTAATGCAGTGTACAGTGGCTTCGTTGTCGCAATGAACCAGGATGCTTTTAGACTCTTTCCCCCATAGGGAAGCTGCGACGACGATTGGATAGAGCTCAAAAAGGGCCGAGGAGGCTGAGGACTGAGGTGTGTCTAGAAGCTGGGGGGGCCAGGGAGACGCGAACCAGCGTCCTTGGTAAAATCCCCCAAAACCGATTGAGGGGGCCGTGTCAGTGAACAGGTTAATGTCAAGGGCCAGAGAGATGCAGTTGTCATAGAAAAAAGTTAAGCCATTCCACTGGTTAAGGAAAGTTATCCATAAGCTTAACTCGTTTTTGCACACGTAGGATAAAAGAATTTGGTCTTCCAGCGTGTGAACTGAAGACGCGAGGGCGAGGAGATGTGCGATGAAGGGGCGACCTTGCGGAATTATGCGCATAGCAAAGTTTAGGTGGCCAAGCAGCGAGAGCAGTTCGCGTTTGGAACAGTTCGTGCAGTCTAGAAGACTGGACGCGACCAAAATGATTCTATCGATTTTTTCCTTAGGCAGTGAAGCCTGGAATTTTACGGAGTCTAAATTGATGCCCAGAAACTCAATGGATGTGGTTGGACCCATTGTTTTCTCCTGAGCTATCGGAATCCCTAGCTCTGCGAAAACATTTTGCACCGTGAGGAGATGCGCTGCAGGGATGGCGTCATGAGGTGAAATGATTAAGAAATCATCAAGCAAATGAAGGAGATAAGGAATTGCATAATTATTGGATAGAATCCAACATATGGCTTCAGATAGTGTGTTGAAAATTTTGGGGCTGCTTTTGCAACCGAAGGTTAAACGCACGGCAAAGTAAAATTTATTGCGCCAGCGAACGCCGAATAAATGCCATGAATCCGGGTGAATTGGCATTACTTTGAAAGCTGATGTGATGTCTACTTTTGCCAACCATGCGCCGCGGCCAACGATTTTAATCATTGTTATTGCTTGTTCGATATCGTGATAATGAAGAGAAAATTCCTCGAGTGGGATAAGACTATTGATGCTTGGAAACGGGGAGTTGTGAGGCGCTGAGAGATCAATTATCATGCGTTTTTTCCCTGAAAATGTCCTAGTAGCCACACCAATGGGGCTGATACGAAAATGCTCGAACGGGGGCGTTTCGAATGGACCGATCATGAAACCTGATTTGATTTCCTTTTTGATTAGTTCGTCTACTACTTCAGGCTCTGCTAGAGCAGACTGAAGATTATCGCAGATGATATTCTGAGTAGGCTGACATTCTACCCCAGGTTTAAAACCATGGAGATCGGTGTCCAACGCTCCCCAATAAGGACACTGATTCCATTGTGAAACGCGAACAGCGCATTTAACAGAAAAGAGTTTATGGTATGTATAGAAATGGCTACCCCCATAGGACAGCGCGAGCTCCGCTATGATGGAGAGATAATCATTCAGCTCGCGCCGTCTATGGGGAAAAGCAGAGCATATTATTTATAGCAATACAAAATTCCGCCAAAGACAGTATGCGTGAGGAGGTCTGTGTATTGTTTTTTAAAGTTACGGAAATATCGCCGCAGTCCACCTGGCGATTGGACTCTGCTGGAGGAAATAGGGACAATAAAGAGCCCAAATCCACGTCCGCACCTGCAAGGATTTGTGCTCTGATATTGTTCGCCACTGGAGGAGGTTCTGAGGCGACGGCGTTCGGAGGAGCTGGTTGTGGTGTTGCTGAGAAGAGAGAGAAGGGAGATCGAGTATGCAGAGAAGTATTGGGGAGGGGGGCCGGGGCTGCGGCCGTTTGCGGAGGCATCCTCACGCAAAAATCAGCTCCCGGGACAGGTGGAGGAGCAAGAAAAGGTGAAGAGGTGGGGACAGGAAGGGGAAGAAATGACGTTAGCGCTTGTGCCACTAGCGGAGGCATCCTCACGCTAGGGTGAGCGCTTGGCACTGGAAAATACTGATAGGGAAAAGGGTAAGAGGTAGGAGGAAAAAGATGGGTTTGAGAAGTTGTGTAGCTTGCATTGCAGGTGGTTGAAGCGTGCGGTGCGGTGGTGGGAGGAGCTGCGGGGAAGAGTTGAGCAGGGAGTGTTTGGAGCCCGTCCGCGACGGGCTCTGGGGCGCGACCCAGGCTCGCTGAAGGCCTGCGACAGCGTGACGCAGGGGGAGGACCCGGCACTGCGTGGGAGGAAAGTGGAGAAGCTGCTGGATGCGAGGTCGGGGCCCGGCGGGCCTTGCTCGCTCGAGCAGATGAAGTGGAAGCTGTAGGAGAAGGGTGAGTAGATTGCAGAGAGACATACAGATTGTATAGTTCTGCTTTATTTAATCTTCGTGAGAAGTTTACATCTGAATTCATCAGGGCTTGTCTCAACCCTTTAACAGTCCATTTCCCTATGGCAGGGATGTTTGGATGGACCGGCGTGGAGGTAGACGCAGAGGAAGATGGTGGTTGTCTCACCGGCGGGGGCGAGGGTAGTCCTCGGCGTCTTGGCGTGCGTGGAGTAGATCGTGTGAGCCGGCGTCCCCTATTTGAGGACGGGGGCTCCATGATGTTAACAGATGGAGAAGGATCATTCCTTGGAACGGCGGGTTGAGATGGAGACTCAGCGGTGACGAATGAATCATCATCCGAAGGGAAGAGCTCTAACTCAGACATGACAGCAAGTGGGCGGGGCCAAATGCTGTGAAACTTGTCGCGGGATAGAGGTGAGAGACGGCTTTATATACCGGCTTCCTCTTGCACTGATTGGTTGATTACCTCAACGTGCGCCTCCCGAATTTTGTTAAATAAAACTTCATTAAGTTTTCACAGCAATGTTCATGACTTCATGCAGTTCTGGTGACATCTGCTTTGTTGCAAGACTTTCCCTGTGCAAGAAACAGTGCGTCCACTTTGCTTCTGGCACTCGCTGTTGGATTTGTTTAACAACACCGCAATGTTTTCCCGTCATAGCAGCCGCGCCGTCTGTGCAAATACCTGAGCAGTATTTCCAATCAAGACCTTTTTCAGTGAAGTACTCATCAAGGCAGTGCATGACATTATCTGCCGCTGTTCTCGCTGGAAGTTCTTTGCAAAATAGCAGATCTTCACAAAGATTACTTTCCACGCAGTTTCTGACAAAAACTAACAGTAACGCGGCATTGCTTATGTCTGTCGACTCGTCCAGCTGTATGGCAAAATAAGGGCTTGCCTTTATTCGTTCCACAAGTTGGCATTCAGTGTCATCGCTCATGTCAACAATTCGTCTAGCCACGGTGTCATAGAAAAGTGGTATTGACTGAATTTTGGTTGCAGCCATGTCACCCAGTAACTCTCGACACATATCCACAGCACTTGGCAAAATAAGTTCCTCAGCGATAGTAAAGGCTTTCTTACTACGAGCAACCTGAGCGGAAACCATATAGCTAGCTTTCAAGGTGACTTTTGGTTGAGTCTGAAACCCAACTTTTTTCCTTAGAAAATATTCTTTTGGCGTCCCAACACAGCCCGGGTGTTTTGAGTTCAAATGTCTCTGCAGCTTTGATGGTTTTAGCGCCTCATTTGACAAAATTTCTCCATGTTCAACACACTGCGCCTTCAGCTTAGTCTCAGTATCTGCCCTTATAAAACCAAATTTAATGTATTCAGCGTCGTATTTTCTCACCACACACTTCGAAGCTTTTGCTTGCACAGGTCTGTCTCCCACATCTGCTTGTCTTTTCAGAAAACAATCCATATTACAGTAACGTAATGTCACTGCATCTGATTGAACAAACGTTCAATCTGACGTTGTGACGTGATTGGTGTTGCGATATTTAAACATAAATTAGCTTTTAGATAATGCATCTTGACTTGACTTGAGTGTTTTTGATCATATAAATTCATAAGAACAATTAGATAATTAGAAAATAACAAGATTTGTCAAAAAATAAAAATTAATTTGGGGTAGTCTACCACTGCCTACACGGCCCACCAGATGGCGCTCATAGGCCCACTAGAGGGCCGCGGCCCAACGGTTGAGAATCACTGCGTAATGCAATAACATGGCCTCACCCCTTTGTTGCATGTTCTCGGGGGCAGGGTTTATGTAAATTTTAGGGTTAGTGATGTCACTAACCCGGGAAGAAGCTCGATGTAGTCCCTACCAGCCGTTTGTTGTAGTCCTTAAACAGAGAATTCTTTAAAAGAAAATATCTCTCTTTGCTTTGAACTATGACATAACAAAGCCTCGTTTACTGAAATCATGTTACTTTGGCAGTTTGTTACACGCTCCGAACCACTGATTCTAAACAAAAGTTTTGAAAAAGTTTCAAAGCTTTATTAAGCAGTGTTTCGAAATCGCCTATCACTAGTTCGAAGACCTTCTACTCCAAACCATGAACACAATCCTGGTTAAGAAACCTGATATGGTTTATGGCTCAATCTTAGGATAGCTTTGTTCTCTTTTTCTGTATTTGTGGTGACATTAGTCCATTTCTGCATATTTTCTAATGTGGTGTATTTTGTTTTTGTTTTTTGTTTTTTTTTGTTTTGTTTTTTTTTTTGTAGAAGGACTTTTCATTTATTGTTTTTTTGTTGTTGTTTACCTTCGTTTGTGGATCCTTGGATAACGCCACAAACTGGCATATCAATTTTTCTGTATCTGGACAATTGCATCAAGGACCCTAAAGGGGAAAAAGACTGGCACTTATCTTCAAGTCAGTTTGTGTGTTCAGTTGTGTTTGTTCTATGTATACTGAATTAAACAAGAATCATTGTCTTCATCAGTACAGATAAGATTTTTTATTTATCCTACTGATGCACATTGTATGCGTATTCACAAAATGTGTGTTGTTTGATACATGGTGGTGTTTTTATAAAGAAAGTGATCCAGAAAAGGTAATTTTGTATGGTTAAACTTGTATGGTTACACTACATGGTGTACAAACAGACTGATAAAATCATTAGGGGTTTTCCCCCTTTAAAAGTAAGAGTTTTATAATGTGTTCTCCTGTGAAAAGCAGGGAGGAACGGTTATAACCCACATCCCAAAATCCAATCAATGGCAAACATTCAGTCAGAGTGTTCTAGTGTGTAGGTGCCCTAAGTGGTCATATGAAAATATGTGCTAAACATATTCTTAGATAAGCATCTCTCAACAGGGGTGTTCAGAGAACAACAGGGAGCATTGCAGCAAAATTTTGAAAGGGGTTCGTTCACGATTCATGATATAATGAGTTAAAACCAAACTCAAATCAAAAGCAAACACCCGTCACCTTACAAAAGGCATCTAAAATAGGCAAACAAGTGATTTATGAGTTACTTCAATGGGAAATGAATGGCAGAACAGATAACATTCAAATTCATTCAATTCAAATGGCTTTTTTGCTCCATGGGAAACTATGTTTTTACAACTGTCTGATTAAAACAAATATGTTATTTTAAATTCAATGACATGATTTTTTAATGCTTTTATTAATATTAATATTAATATTAATAATACAAACATTTAGGCTCTATTTGATGGGGGTGTGATAAGGGACATGGATATGGCGGTGCTGGCCCCAAAAAAACAATAGACCTATTGCGCACCTTTTTCTAATAATAGTGTACAAATATATTTGTACACTTTGATTTTTCTTTATAATCAAAATCAAGCGATTCTGATAAACAATCTTTACTCTTCATCTATTTATTAAATCAAGTGTAAATTACATAATTCTGGCAATATATATTTTAATATGTACTGTACAGTGCAGTTAAAACTTAGTCTTAATCAGGGGCGGTATATTTTATCTCAGGATACGTACAAAATTAGCACAGGTACATATTGCCATCTGTGAATAGCAATTAAATCAATTATTGCTTTGATACTACACTTGATGTTTTCTATTGTGTCTTGTTGGGAATGATCTAATGCTGTACAAATTGACTGTCTCTTTCCTGTACACACACTTGAAAATCTCATGCACGTAACTGAGAACTGTGCTGAGAAGATGTGCTTGTGTAGATAGATGCTTTGTGACTTTTTTTTTTTTTTTTTTTTAACATTCAGAGAAACACGTGATCAACGACAAACAAAGCCTCATTTTCTTTCCAGTCATGTCACGTGAATGCTTCACTGTCGGAATGTTTGAACCCAGACCACTACTCTATGCGTTTATGGCAGTTCAAGTCCATTTAGTAACATATATATATATATATATATATAAAATATATAATATACAGGGCTGGAAATGGCTGAGATTCACTGGGGGGAAGATTTTTAATTATCTTTTTTTTTTTTTTTTTTTTTTTTTTTAAACTTTCAATGACTTTTCAGATGTATTTAAATATAAAATATTATATAATCTATAACAGCCTGGTCTCATTGTTAATACGTAGGTATAAATACGTAACTTTCAAAGACACAAAACGTACATTTTTGTACGTTTAGAAAGGTGCTGAAACGTACAATATTGACGTATTTATAGCACTAAAATGTAAAAATACTAACGTTTTTTCAGCAAAAAAAGTTAAATATTTACGAATCTTTCATGTCATAAAGATATATGTATAATTTCCCTTTTATGTAAGATCCCTAAACCCCATCCCGAACCTAAACAGACCCAGTTTATACAGAATCTTAAAAGAATAAAACGTGATGGACAGAAATTTGTAGGAAAATGACAATTTAGTAAAAATATAACATTAAAACGATATTTTGAGCCACTAATCCTACACCTACCCCTAAACCTACCTATATACTGTTATAAATAAAAGAATAACAGACAAACAAGCTTAATCACAATAATTTGTCAAAAAGGTCAAAAGTGGTACCAAAAGTAGTTCAAATGATGATGAGTTGCAGTCGCAGTCCTCTCTGGCGGTAACTGTTTGTTATGCAGGGTTGTCAGGTTTTCACAACAAAACCTGCCCAATTGCTCCTCAAAATTAGCCCAAAACTAGCCCAATCGCATTTCAGGGGGGTCCCACGGTAAAAATCGCTTTCTGGGGGGTAAATATCACGTTATTTTGGGTCGATTTAACCCGGGGACATGAAAAACAACCCGTGGCAACAGTGTAAATGAAGCCCAATTCCACGGGAAAACCGCGGACTTGGCAACACTGGTTATGGGGTACAGAGCAGTTCTCTCCGTGAAGGCGCGCGCTCATTTCAAATGTCAGTCCACTGAAACAAGGCAGGTCGCAATCTGTGACAAAGCAGGTGAGAACCATAGATATACATAATAAAGGCTAGATGTCTTACGGCGGAGTCTGTAACGTCATCACCGGTGGCCATCTTGTCACAGGCAAGCTTTCTGGCGGGCTCTGTGGTACCTGATGTAAGGTGAGTGATCTGCACGAACACAAATACTCTTATCTCGCTGAAATCTTGACGGATTTACAAATGGTTTGGTTTCTTACAAACGTTATTAACGTGGCTATAATTCTGGATGCTTGAACATGTTGAAATTGCAGCTTTTCTTTTTGAAAAACGACTTAATTGTGCAGCATAGTTGTGTATCACGGCTACTTGAGCAAGTTATCAAGGCTGAGACCACAATCGAGCTGTTCAGTTATATAGGTTTTACTGACACCAATAACGATTTTATGACAACTAATCTTTTGTCTAAATTACAATCTTTGTGGATGTGGTTGTAGTTATTAGCTGGCTAATAACAAGAAGCTTTGAGTGAGACCTAGTAGTTACAGTTTAGCTGCTACCCAGCAATTTTACATCAGTGGGAGAGGCAGAATTGCTCTTTCTTTTCAATATAACTTAAGTTGCACATGATTTCCAATCGGTTTGGTTTGTTAAAAACATCTTGCATTATGATACAGGAAATTGCTGGCTTTATAGGAGAAGATGACAGACTTTTGTGCAGCCTACGGATGCTCCAATCGCCGTAGTCTCAAAACGAGAGCCCGTGGGATCACCTTTCACCTGTAAGATATGACAATATTATGATTATATTTGGGATAATCGTTAGTTACTTAGTGGATGTATGTACAATACAGGTCCTGTTACACAGGAACAGCGGGGCTATGACATAATAGTATTACAAGATTGTTGTTGACCCAAAGCTTTTTACAAGTTTGTTTACACAATCGCAGAATCCCAGTTTTTTTGGAACAGTGATCTCTGAAGTAGGCACAGTGCAATGTCGAGGGGAAAAGCCTAGTAAATGGCCCAACCCTGAAGAAGTTAAAATAAACATGTAATAATTCAAATTATTTTATTATAATAGTAATATTCATATTATAAAACTGTATATATATATATATCTCATGTTGCCATTCTGTACACTGAGTTTTAGTAGCCTATATATTGATTTAACATAAATACCTTGTGCGTGTGTATATTCATTGCACCTATCTGTTCTGTTCAGTGTTATTTTCATATGGAAGTCCATGGTTATAATTATTCATAAGTATGCAGTGTCATAAGTACATCTCTGACGTTTATAACAAACTAAACAGTTTGAAAATCAGTAGAAAATTGAGCAAGTTATGGTTATTTAAAAAGTGCATGCACCATTAAAACACAATGTTACGAGTGAGCGAGCTGACTGTTACAAGATGGCCGCCAGGTGCGGACGTCGACCTCCATTGGCCAGCAGCGCGGACGAGACATCTAGCCTTTATTATGTATATCTATGGTGAGAACCAAATGAGCGTTCGATATCAGTGCCGTAAACCATGTCGTAAAGGCAACTTTCAAATTTGAATCATAACGAGCGCAGCCTTTGTCTGTGACGGCCGCTGCTGAGAATGAAAATGAAGATTGATGGATAAAGGGCTGAACTTGGATCTGTTCCTTACAAACATATGGATTGTAAAGATTTGGAGTACAGCGAACAAATAAAATTGATGTGATTTGTGAATTTATGTTGTGCTTTGTTGTATCTTATGGTTGTATTGTCAGTCGCTGCATAGGAGAAAACGCCTTCTGTGTTGCACAGCAAACAAACTAAATATTACAAAATGGTTAAACAATTACAGAATTTTTATTCATTTTAAGGTTTCAAAGTGTAGTCTTGTTTAACATTATGTAATCCTCCGAAACGAGTTTGCAGCACAAACTCATTCAACAGAATCTCTGCTTGGAGAAAATTACCTGTTTGATTTTGATTTTAAAGATACATTGTCTAGGAATCTGCATATGTGGTGCTTACTGAATTGAACAGGTCACAAACATTTTAAATACATTTGTCCTTAGGTTAAAGAAAACTGTAGAATGTTTTGGATGGCTACCTCTCAGTTTAGTATACTTTGAAAATCAACAATTATTATTTAAAGGGGAATCCAGTTTTAACGGAAAAGGAAGCTGATGTGCATTCTAAAAAGCAAAATAATTTGGATAATAATGAATCTAGAATATATAATATTCACTCATCCCTTGTCTTAAACAATGGTTAAAAGAATTGAAATGTGATGTGAGCTGCAAGATGGAAATTGAGATGGACTCGGGACGAGGAAGGGAGTCGCCTCTGGACTCGGGACGAGGAAGGGAGTCGCCTCTGACCACAAGTCAATCAGCCACAGGTCCTCCATACACTCGGGAGAGGACTGAGGCATGGTGGTGGCTATCTTGACCAAGGGTTTGGGCGTGGCGGTGGCCATCTTGACTGAGGGCTCAGGCGTCGCAGTGGCCATCTTGACTGAGGGCTCAGGTGTTGCAGCGGCCATCTTGACTGAGGACTCCTTTTCGCCGGCGGCCATCTTAACCGAGGGCTCAGGCGTGGCGGCAGCCATCTTAACCGAGGGTTCAGGCGAGGCGACGGCCATCTTGTGACGAGGCTCTGGGATGACGGCCATCTTTATCACTGGACTGAGGACTTGGGGAATTGCCGGAGGACAGAAATGGACGGATCCACTGGAGGGGTATGTGGAGGGAACCGGCTCGAGGTGAGTGGGTGAGACCTCGTGTGTTTCCGATGGGGCTGGATGAGGAGGAGACTTCTTGTCTTTAACTTCTTCGACTTCAAAACTTGAGCCATTTAAATAAAGAATCAGATTAATGGACTCGACTAGGGAGAAATAACAAATGGGTTCACTATACCGAATGGTATCCTCATCCACTCATTTAGTCTTATTGTTTGAATCTCATTTTCTTGATTTTCTGTGAGGACCATGTTTTTAACCATGCCTTAGAGAAAAAGACTATTTTGTCAAGTGGCTAACATAGCATAATCAGATATGCATCTTTATTTTTAGTTCTAGTAATACAGCATTTTCTCCATCATACAATATGTTTTAACATTAATTGCTTGACATTTATCAACACAAGCCATCCAGCATTTATTAATATGATATTCTAATATCAATCTAGCTTACTGTAATGTGCAACAAGGGTCTCATAGCAGCCGCCAAGCAAACGCACAGAGTAACGTATTAACATCATTTTCAACCGTGTTCAACACACTCAAATGTATCTAATATGATAAAGAGTGCTGCATTACTCCACATATGCTTGACTGGAAGAAGCAGAAGCGGTGACTGAGGCATAATAAAAATTCCGCTGCAATATGTATTCACAATACATATTCTTTCAAATCAACTTTACAGAAAGTTGTATTTAATGCTTTAAAATTGAGCAGTTTTATGGCTGGGCAATATGACAAAATATGTTGATGATACAAGTTCCACCATTTGAAATTTAGCTATATTGTATCTTTTAATTGTGAAACATATAAATCAGTGTCACTTTAAGTGAGCAGACTGTGTGAAATTACTCACACCAGAGAGCAGCAGAGAGAAGCGTTGATGGTAAATGGCAGTAAAATGTGTTGAGTAAATAAAATAATATAACCAAAACAATAAAATAGTTTTAAATGGGAGTTCATAATTTTACATCACAAAAAAAACAAAACTATTTATTTTGTGTTTCTCTTCTCATGATGGCTTTTTTTAGTATTTCTCTCTGGGTGTAAAAGTATGATATAGCACTTTGGTGCAAATATGGCCACCAGTAATCCAAAGCTAGAAGCTAAAATGGCAAAAATCTCCACAGCCACTGCATATTTCCCTGGTGAGCTCACATATGCTGGAACAAATGCAATCCACACAGCACAGAAGATCAACATGCTAAAAGTGATGAAGTTTGCTTCATTAAAATTATCTGGAAGATTTCTCGCCAGGAAGGCTAACAGGAAACTTACTGCTGCCAACAGTCCAATGTATCCCAGCAACATAGAAAAACCAGCCACTGAGCCAATAGCACATTCATAGACTATTATGGAGCGGATATAGTGGTTATTTTTATGGGGTGTTGGAGAGGCAGTTGATAGCCAGACTGCACATATCACAACCTGGATGGCTGTTAGGATCAGGACTGTGCATCGTTGTTGAGCTGCTCCAAACCATTTCATTGTGCCTTTTCCTTCTGGTCGAGATGACTTAAACACAGCTATTACCACCATAGTCTTGACCAGGATGCTGGAAATGCACAGGACAAAGCTTATGCCAAACACAGCATGCCTTAATTGACACGTCCACAACTGTGACTGGCCAATGAACAGCAGTACACACAGAAAACACAGTTTGAATGACAACAGTAGCAAGAAGCTGAGCTCTGAATTGTTGGCACGTAGTATGGGAGTGTTACGGTGACGAGTAAAGATGACCATCACAAGAGCGCAGAAGCAGGTGCCAAGCAGGGAAGCAATGATCAGAGAGATGCCCAGAGGTTCCTCATAAGACAGAAACTCAACTTCTTTGGGGACACACTGATCCTTATCTGTATTGGACCAGAACTCATCTGGGCACACTGTGCACTCAATAACATCTATAGGTGAGAATAAGAGAGAACGTGAGAATTTAAGAAAAGTTTACATTAAAATTTTGGCAACAATAATCTGCTGACAATAATTCTGTTGCATTAGAAATCTCTCCATCTCCGCATGGCAGGCAATCAAAACAGCAGGCAGGAAGGCCCTTACGTGTGGCACGTCTGGTTCCTGCTGGGCAGCTCTCACTGCACACGGACTGTGGGGGCTAAAAGAGACATCATCAGTTATATATCTTTTACATAATGACAAGCTTGGTCATTCCATTAATATATTCTCATTTGTTTTATAGCTTTGATTACAATTTAGACTATATCTGCAAAAAGGATATCATTAACATGCAATGTTAATTACTTTTTTTGTCTTAAAGTTCCAATATATTGCATCTTCCTCCAGTCTGAGCACCATGCCTGTTTCCGGCCCTTCATTTACTACACCGACTGTGTAAATACTTATTGACCCGTCTGAGCTCGGCTGCCAGTTCATCACATCATAGATGGCCAAAGCATCACCATTCTCATCAAATGACACATGATCCCCAAAGCTTGTAGTGAAGTTCACTTTCTGTAGGTAGTGAACCAGCTGTACAGTTTTTAAACAGGACAATGGTTATATGTTGCACTTGTTTGTCTAGTTGCAAAGTTGTAAATCACTGTAATGCTGCTTTATACAATCTGTATTGTATATAAATAAAGGTGATTTGACTTGATTTGACTAGTTCTTCTGCTATGTAAATTTGCACTATATATTTGAGTCTTACCTGCCAGGGTTTCAAGTTTGTTATGTCAGCACATCTGTTCCCACTGAATGGTCCTCTCCCCTCCTCACACTGCATCAGGTCATGAAGTGCATGTGCTAGAGCATAAACTGCCTTATACACATTATAAGCTGCTCTCAACTCTGAAACATCGGTGTATGGTGTGTCTGTAATGCTCAGATCCTCCTGTCCTGTACACACTCTTTTCACTTGATCTCTATCTGTCTCTTTACCCCCCGTTTCAAAACTGCAACCAAACATGTTCTCCCAGAAGATCCTCAACATATTATTTCTTAGATCATTGTTGGGACGAAGATGTAACAGAAAGCCATAAAGCCCCTCGATCTCTCCACGTCTGATGGCAATGCCCAGTGTGCCCCCAAGGAAGGGCAGGAAACGTGGTGTGTGAAACACAGGTGAAGTGGCCCATGATTCACTCGCAATCCACTGCCTGCCTGTCATGTTCTGCAAAACCACCTCATCCATCAAAGGTATCACTAATGATGAAGGGGAAATAATAACCACCACTCTAGCTGTAGAGGCCTGAATCACTCCCAGTACATGCTGAATATCTCTGGGGTTGTTATCATAGGGCAGAATTTCAGAAAAAGCAAACAGGAGCAAGTGGCGTAGTGACTATCCTAATTAGGGGAGATGGAGAAAGAGTATAAGACGTTAGAAAAATACTGTATGTGTGTGTTTGTGTGTGTGTGTCCACCGATTTTGAATACAACAAAGGAATTGTTATTTGAAGGCTATGATCACACACACACACACACACATATATATATATATGTGTATATAGGTTTTTGCAAAAATTAGTTCATTAAGCCTTCGTCTAGCGATACCAATGCTCCAAATAGCAATTAAACATCTAAAAGTATCTTTATTTGTACGTTTTCTGAGAGGAGTACCTTTTCTTTGTCCATGAAAAATGCCGTTTTTCTGTGCTCGCTTCTGGACGACTGGCGCTTCCCTCAGCACAAGTTTGGTATTGTTGTAAAATGCAGCATTCCAACTTTGTGAATATTCTTAGCGAATTCTCGATGGCATGAGTCTGAACAAATAATATGTGCTTTTTAAACTCATGCTGATGTAAACAAAATCTTACTTGCACTGACTGACAGATCCGAAGCACGCGCACAAAGACACCGAGATCCTAATATACACATATACACAGAATTACAGTATTTAAAAAAAAAAAAAAAAATGTCTCTTAGCGAGTATTCACGCAAACATTATCTGTTATCACATGATCGTTTGGTTAACTGTTGGGGATAAACATCTGATGTGTAACATTATATTATTAGATCCGTGTGATACAGTAGGTCTTAATATATAGGCTGTATGTTTCATTAATGCAAACAATTGTGGAATTATAAAAAAAAATGTTGAATATATATTTTTCCTATAGATATTTGGTTTTGACTTGGTTTGTGCCAAATTTGGTGTTATTACCAGGGATTTTAAGGTATGGTTGCTAGGTGATTTTGTTTTGGAACCTTCAGAAAACTTTAACTTGATTTTTCTCCAAATTGACTTTGCTGACTCTAGCGACTTCAAACAGGTGTAGCTTAGTCATTTTGTCAGATTCCAACAAATCATACATCATTTTGATGTAATATACGAAATATATATAATATACGAAATATATATATATATATATATATTGTGTTTGTGTGTGCAAAAATATGAATATAGTGTATTTTTACTTTTTTCATCCCATCTTACTTATAGGTACTCGAAGCAGCCCCAGAACACTGGAAATTGCAATGGATGGAGTTGAACTAGGATCCCCCACCACTCCAATCACCGGTGGAGGGCCAGTGCAGTTGAGATTGGAGAAGTCCTCTTCTGTCCCACTAGCCAGGGATATGGCAGCCCGAAATGCCATGCCTAGCATCACACAATTGTCATAAAGATGGTAACCAAGAGTGATATTAGGCAATAGATTGGGATTCTTATTGATCTCATTTATTGCAAAAGCCATGGTCCGTGCATGCTGGAAGCATTCCATATTAAATCTAAGGGGAAAAAAAAGAAAGAAAGAAATATTAATAAATGACAAATGACAAATTAATAGAAGCATTAATACACAGTAAATACATCAGAGTTCACACTTCACTCATTGATCTCTTCTGTGGTACACATTTTGTTAAATATACAGTTGTTTTAATACAGATTTTTGTCAAGATAGCATTACTGTTCTCACATCTCTCTCTCTCTTTCTGAGCCAGTCACCCTCTCAGCTTGTATGGGGTGTTACTTTAAAAGAGCAGGCGGTGCCAAGTAGACATCGCTGGCCAATTAAGGACGTCACCTTCCCATCCCTTAATGATGGGAAAAGTAGATATGAAATTATATATATATATGACACACTAGTCAGGCATAACATTATGACCACTGACAGGTGAAGTAAATAAAACTGATTATCTCATCATGGCACCTGTTAGTGGGTGGGATATATTAGGCAGCTAGTGAAGATTTTGTCCTCAATGTTGATGTGTTAGAAGCAGGAAAAATGGGCAAGTATAAGGACTTGAGTGGGCCAAATTGTGATGGCTAGACAACTGGGACAGAGCATCTCCAAAACTGCAGCTCTTGTGGGGTATTATCGGTCTGCAGTGGTCAGTATCTATCAAAAGTGGTCCAAGGATGGAACAGTGGTGAACCAGCAACAGGGTCATGAACGGCCAAAGCTCATTGATGCACGTGGGGAGCGAAGGCTGGCCTGTGTGGTCCGATCCAACAGGCTCAAGATGTTAATGCTAGTTCTAATAGAAAGGTGTCAGAATACACAGTGCATCACAGTTTGTTGCGTATGGGGCTGCATAGCTGCAGACCATTCAGGGTGCCCATGCTGACCCCTGTCCACCTGCTGAAAGCACCAACAGTGAGCACGTGAACATCAGAACTGGACCACGGAGCAATGGAAGAAGGTGGCCTGGTCTGATGAATCACGTTTTCTTTTACATCACATGGATGGCCGGGTGCGTGTGCGTCACTTAACTGGTGAACACATGGCACCTGGATGTACTAAGGGAAGAAGGCAAGCCGGCGGAGGCAGTGTGATGCTTTGGGCAATGTTCTGCTGGGAAACCTTGGGTCCTGCCATCCATGTGGATGTTACTTTGATACGTACCACCTACCTAAGCATGGTTGCAGACCATGTACACCCTTTCATGGAAATGGTATTCCCTGGTGGCTGTGGCCTCTTTCAGCAGGATAATGCGCCCTGCCACAAAGCAAAAATGGTTCAGCAATGGTTTGAGGAGCACAACGAGTTTGAGGTGTTGACTTGGCCTCTAAATTCCCCGAATTTCAATCCAATCGAGCATCTGTGGGATGTGCTGAACAAACAAGTCCGATCCATGGAGGCCCCACCTCGCAACTTACAGGACTTAAAGGATCTGCTGTTAACATCTTGGTTCCAGATACCACAGCACACCTACAGTGGTCTAGTGGAGTCCATGCCTCGACAGGTCAGGGCTGTTTTGGCAGCAAAGGGAGACCAACACAATATTAGGTGTACTCATATATATATATATATATGAGTACACCCTCCTGAAAGTCACTAAATAAAACTAAATAAAAAAAATTCTGGTGTAAGTTTATGGCAATTTTTGATCAACAGGTAAGTATATTGAACCAAAACATTTAAAGAGAAGTCATTTCTGACAGTTAAAAGTGTTATATAGCCCACTGATGCATTCTCAGACTTAATGCTGACAACAATTAAACCACTTGGGAGAGAACTGTCAGGAGACTTATTTCTTAGCACAAAAGAGGACAGTGGTACAAGAGGATTACCAAATCTTTGTTTTAAGTGTGAAAATATAGCAAAAGTAACACAGAAATTAAAAAAAAAAAAAAATGGACTTGTGACAAGGCCCCTGAAATAACCAGGCCTTTATTTTAAGCTTTCATTTAGTGATGAGTGATTTTTTTGCTAGACAAAGAGCAGGAGAAATACCAAGTGAGTGTCTCAGAGCCAGCAAAAGCTATGAAAAGAGTGACTGTTTAATTTACAGAGTAAGATGCAGTCTGCAGAAGTGACATGCATGGTTGTTGTCCTCACTGGAACTATCTACTGTAGCCAAAATCATAATAAAGACTTTTCCAAGGCCCATATTTACAAAATATAGACTTCTGGGAATCTATACTCTGGTCTCATGAGACCAAGTCAATCATTTTGGATCTAACAGCATCCAAAATGTTATGGTGTTGCTAGAGGTGGAGTACAGTGAGAAGTGCCTGGTTGCCAAAGTGAAGTTCAGTGGTATTAAATCTCTTAAATAAGAATGTATGAGTGCTGAAGGTGTGAGGGAGTTGTGCTTTATCAATGCTGTCATGAATTCACACACCACTGTGTGATGTAATACAATTTTTGGGCATTTTTTCAACATGGCAATGAAGATATGCATTCTCCCAAGGTGAAAAACCTTCTGTGGACACTATTTCACCCAGTTTTAACACTCTTAAGCACCTGTGGGGGATTCTGTAGAGACGAGTTGAGCAAAACTCCCCATTAAAGATCAGTACATTTAAGGAGGTCATTATCCAGGAGTTAAACAGGAAAGATGTGACAAATTGTCATGAACTTGTATACACTCCATGCCATTAATGACATATATTTTCCTGTTTCTATTAAGTGTATGTTTAATACATTTTAATTTCATTGATGGTATGGTACAGTGATGCTATCAGATGGTAATACTAGTTCAACTATGAAGTTTGTTCTTTGATTACCATATGCATATTTCATGGTGTTTACTAGTTATTACACCTGGGCAGTATAGCTAAAAGTAATATATAGATATTTTCCAAATTTTGATGATATTCAAAATATATATCTCAATATTTTGCGTTTGTTCTGGAATAATTTAAAAAGACTATTGAAAATCCACTGATTTTGAATACAACAAAGGAGTTATTTGAAGGCTATGATCACATAATATGAATATACTCACATCATATTTATAATTTAAAAGCAGGGTTGGTAATTTTTGGAGAGGCTAGCAATAGTTAGCTTGCCTTGAAAGCATAAGATCTCACCCTCCCTTCAGAGCACTCTACAGTGCCTCCAAAACACACGTGTACAGCAAGGAGCGATAACGCTTTAGAATACTGGTCATTAATGAACAACTACACAGGAACAAATGAGTAGTGCAATATTAATGTAGTGATTTTGGATTAGCCTCACACGAGGGCACCACAAATGTAGTTATTTATGGTCTTAAATATTAATATTAATATTTTGTATTAATATTAATATTGAGTCAGATGATTCCTTCCAATATTTCGGGGCACCAGCCAAGGAATCTTACCTTGACAATAAAGAACAATCACAGAAGATTGTTGACTGAATTAGAATTTTATAAATTGGAGGAAGTTTGTCATCTGACCAATCTGAAGGATTTAGTGAGATTCGGGCGAGCTTGTAGAGCCTCTGATTATCAACACAAGAATGACATAGTTTGCAATAAAAATGAATTTATTAACCAAAAAATATACAAGAGTAAAATATCACACTCACTAAATACTATAAGGAAAATGACTACTAAGGAAAATGACTAAAGTACTAAGGAAAATTGAATCATTAATCAAACAAAAACTACAAACTACTACACAAATGGACGTTAACAAAATTAATGCCATGTAGATGAGCAACGGATTGGATGAAGCAATGAATGGGTAATTAGCAGTCTATGGGGGAGTCAATTGTGGTCTTTCTGGATGCTGGTATGAAATAGTAAATAAGCATTTACTATGAATACAGATAACATGTCTGATGTATCTATCTGTATACGCTGACCCTAGATAAACAGTCTCTACACAAATAGCAATCTCATATAGCAACAACCTAATGCCAAGGCCTTTGGGAAAAGGTTTGGTTAGCTTATATTTACGTTTCACTTGGTCGGGTGATCAGTCCGGCGATAGGAAACGTCTTCGACTGATATCCTTCCGTTTGCAGTAGGAGAGACTGGATTGCTTTCCAACAGTTGCAGAGCTGCACTGAGTGCTGGGGTCTTTGTGTAATCCAGAGAACTGTAAGTCAGATGGTGGTTGATCCGCAAAATCTTCTATAGGTTGGAGGTACTTGAGTTGTGCAGGTCAGGAGCCAAAGTCCTCTGCAGAAGCAGTTGGGCTGCTTGAAGTTCCGTGCGGTGAAAGGTTTACTTGCAAGAGTATAACCTTGGTCGTGCTGTTGTTCTTCCCTCGTCAGGTCAGAAACTCAGAACAAGGGTTTTTTTATTTGGGAAAGCTTTTATTTCTTCCTGTTGGGGAGGGGTTTACTAATCCCCACCTTTCCTGATGTGGTGATGTGATTGGGTCATAGCATTCCAGGTGTCCGCCCATCACGCCCACCTTTCATCCTGTGGAACTTGTTGATTGTCCCAAAATACACAGTTAAATAAAACAATGTCTTTATGACCTTGGAAATGCTTTATTTCTTTTTCAAACCTTTCTCAAAGTCCTTGTGGCAGTGTTCTGAACTCGTAGAGTCCAGACTTGATGTGAATTGGTTGAAGTATCACATTTCTGTCTCAGTGGGTGCGATTGCATTGGCTTTTATTCCAGGTGCGGTTTCCACTGTGTGTGCACAGTTTCCTGGATGAGTAAAAAGACGTATAGGACATGTTCCTTACAGTATTCCTGTCCATTTTTGTGGTTTCAAGCCAATATGTATAGAAATTGTCTTTCTTTTGGAGCATTTCTTTGTTCTTGCTGTGCTCTAGCCAAAACCGGTTTGGCAGCCCTAGGAGTCCATGGCCATTCACACCTTGGACTCAGGCATGGAGGGCTGAGGTGAACAAAGGTAACTCGTGATGAGATTAGCCTGTGATCAATGGGCCATTGATGTCATCTTTCCTGCCCTCCACCTTTGGCAGCTGTTGTTGAGGGTCCTATCACACTCTTTTGTATTAATCAAAGTGGGACAAAAGGATGTCTGTGCCGTCACGTCTGCTGTTCACTACGTTAACAATCTAGTAACTACTATTAACTAACGAAATGGTTATATTTTATTTTAAGGTGACCTTGTTACAGTGTAATTATACATTTAAGTACTGAGTAATATTAATTAACTACGTGTACTTACTATAATGTTATGGTTAGGATTAAGTTTTTGTAGATTTACGTATAGTTATTACTATAGTAACTGCATGTAACATGTGTAACAAGGACACTGTATATGAACTGAACAAGGTGCAACACACTCTTACAACACTCCAATCTTTATTAATTAAAAAAAAACATCTTTTTTAATTTGTTTTTTAATTAATAAAGATTATAGCGTTGTAAGAGTGAGTGTAGCACCTTTGTTCAGTTCATATGCATTTTGATTTTTTGGTTGCACCTCCTCTTCTGTGTCACGGACAGAAGGGTAGGAGACAACAGGTTTGCAGAAATAACTGAGTATATTTACAAACAGCAAGGGACAACTGAAGTGCAGGTAAGTAATGGTTCAATGGATATTTGAGATGGTGAAACAGAAGTGGTAATACTGGCCTTTCTCTTGCAGGTGGATGACTCGTGGGTGATGGAAGGCGAAGTGGTGGAGTGAACTCACAGAGACGGTAGGGAGACACACACACACACAGATACTTAGCACGAAGACTGGGAAGCACGCTGGAACGGAACAGGTAAGTATTCACGATGAACTGGAGCATCAGAATAGCAGTCCTTGTATCAAACGAGACCGGACAGTGAACTGAGGTGAGTGCTGTGCTTAAGTATCTGGTGGTGATGCATGATGATGGGGATCAGGTGTGTGTGGTTAGAACTCTGGTGAGGGAGTGCGCTGTGATTGGCTGATGGATGAGCCTGGCGGGTCTGTGACATTCTGTTGGTAGAGCACCTCTTTTTAACATTTGTAACAAGGACACTGTAAAATAAAGTGTTACCCAAGAAACTCTGATTAACGAATTAGTAAGTAACACCACTCAGTTGAATATGGTAGTTCACTGTTAGCCAATCAGTAACTACTATTTTTTCATACCTCCAAGAGAACTACTAAGAACAACTATATACAGATTCATAATTAATGTGAATAATGCATAATAAATTATTAATTCTAAAGTGAAGATCATGGTAAAACATAGTACTTGAACTACTATCCAAAACCTTAACCTCAAAAGCTTACAATGACTTTATTGTATTACTAGGGAGTTATCATGTTTTTCACTTTAGAATACTGATCCAAATAATAAGTAGTTCCTTATGAAGGATGTAGTAACACTTGAGTCATTAACACAGTTCAGTGGTTGTGGCACTTTCCCTAGGTTTTCAATTTGTCAGTCAACATAATGTTGTAGTGACTGACAGATGGGGAACTTCTTGGTTATTGATGAAAACTTCATTCCCTGATGGAGGGAATGGAGATGTTATGTCCCCCTGCCACCACCCTGAACCACCGCTGAATGACCAGGGCCCTCTTCTCGGCTCCTCAGCATAAACCTGAATGAGTGAATGAGTGCTGCTATCTTATATACCCATATTTACGGGGAGTAGCTGCATGCAAATTCTGCTTGCCAATTCCATTGGCCATTTTTCTAAAACTCAGAGGTGACTGGGGCTCCCAAGTTACATCAGTAACCAATACGTTTTGTGTAACTTGACTCAAGTATTTTCCACATACATCCAGCGAACCTGAAATTACACGGCAGTTTAATATTGCCAGATATTACCAGATTTAACCTTTTTCATGCAGTGATATGTGGGCAGTGTTGGGCAAGTTACTCTAAAAAAGTAATTAATTACTAGCTACTAATTCTTCAGCAGTGTAATTAGATTACTGTACTAACTCTATCTAAAAAGTAATGCATCACTTATTACAAATTACTTTCTAAATCCCATATCAACTTCAACCAGCTTTTTTAATTATTTAAAATAAATAATATTAAATTGCACTCATGAACTGACCAAAGTATTTAAAGGGAGAATGTTAAATTAAAAACATACATTTTAACATTAGACATTAAATTTTGATGTTAAATCCACTATTGTTTTATATAGAATTGTTCAATAGTCTATTACAAAAATAAAAAAAAAGTAATCGCTTACTGTACTTTTTCAAAGGAAAATGATTAAATTACAGTAAATAAGGACTTAATTATGATGTCCTTAATGTCCTGGTCCCAAAAGAATCTAAAAGGAAAAAGAGAAAGAGGTTAGAGATCATACTGAGTTTCCTGGGGTCTCAAGAAGTCAACCAAGTCAGCTACTTTAGTAATATTATTTGTCAAGAATTTATATGGAGTCAGATTCATCATGAATTCATGAATATAAATTGAAAATATTCACAAAATGTGATTCACAAATTCAATTTCAATTCAAATTCAATTCAATTCAAATTTGCAAAACAAGATTCACAATTGCAAAGGTATTCTTCACAAATATTATTTTCAACAAACACACATATATAATTGAGTTAATTTTAAAACATTAAATTTATTTGTGAATTTACTTGTGTTTTTTTTTTTTTTTTTTTTTCTTGTGAATGCCATTTTGTGAATAACAATCTGGTTTTGTTATTGTTAATCATGTTTTTGATTATTAATCTTGAGACCATTTGATGTTTTGGTTTAAAGGAGCCAAATGTTGTCTTTGATACATACAAGATACATACAAATAATAATAATAATTAGAAAAAAATATTGTTAATACATTTTTTGTTTTTTTTCTTTGCTTTGTTTTGATTGTCATACATGATATGGAGGGCCCCACAATGACAAAAATGACGTCCTCATTTCCAGAGAGGCCAATGGCACCGCCTGCAATACATATATAAGTGCCACACACAATCTTTATGATAAATCAGTGAGCGGAGGGAAGAGTACATAGTGAGATAAAGGGTGAGAGATGTGGTTAATTCTGCATATTTATTTGTTCCTGTCTTTTAACTATATCTCTGTAGCCATAATGGCCAGCTCAGGTATCTGTCAGCTCCAGGGACACTTCAGGCTGAATGGGATGTACCAGGATGGAGACCTTCTCATTGGTGGTTTGTTTGAGGTTCAGTACCTTAAAGCATTCCCAGAGCTGAGCTTCAGAACGGAGCCAAAACAACCACACTGTGAGCTGTGAGTCTTGACCACACCATCTGAAGCACACTTAAAGGCAATAATTGGAAAATAGAATGCTATTTTTTATAACTACATATACATTGTCAATGATGACTTAGTCTAAGAAACTGATATCATGTTACATGACAGGTTACAAGGCTGAAATTATTCACTGCATATATAACTTTGTATAAAAAAAATTTTAAATTTAGAATTCCAAAATCTGATCTCAGAAATTTTGTTATGGAATTCAGTTGATCTTGTATTTTTTTTTTTTTTTCTATTGTTACTGTCAGTATTACTTCAGTTAATAATCTAATTTTATTTGTATTGTCTTCTCTAGCTTCTATATGACAAGCTTCCAGCAAGCACTAACAATGGTTTTTGCCATCAACGAGATTAATAACAATCCCAACCTGCTGCCTAACATCACGCTTGGTTACCAGATCTACGACAACTGTTTAAGGCTTGGAGTGGCATTCCGTGGTGCCACAGCTCTGGTTAGTGGGACAGAGGAGACCTTCTCTGACCTCAACTGCAAAGGCCCACCACCGGTGATTGGAATCATAGGTGATCCAGGTTCTACTCATTCTATTGCAATTTCCAGTGTCCTGGGGCTGTTTCGACTGCCTATGGTATGATATTTAAAACTTTTTTTCTGTTAAAAAAAGTCTTTTTAGACTTTTATATTTGATTATCTACTATGTCATGTTTTCATTCATAATAGCAGAACATTATGTGCAAATATCACAAACCTGCTTCACAAAAGTCTATTTGTAAATACAATGGCTTTAGAACTGCTAACATTTGTTCATCTTTCTCTGTCTCTTGTCTCTGCTCCTCATTTCTAATTAGATTAGCTACTATGCCACCTGCTCCTGTTTGAGTGACAGGAAAAAGTACCCCTCTTTCTTCAGAACAATCCCCAGTGATGCCTTCCAGGTGCGGGCTATGGTTCAGATTTTGAGACATTTTGGATGGACCTGGGTTGGTCTTCTCTACAGTGATAATGACTATGGGATCTACGCTGCTCAGTCCTTCCATCAGGAAATGCAGCGGTTTGGACATTGTGTTGCTTTTTCTGAAATACTGCCCCATGATAATAACCCTAGAGATATTCAACGTATAACGGGAGTGATTCACGCCTCTACAGCTAGAGTGGTGGTTGTTTTTTCTGCTTCATCCTTACTGATACCTTTGATGGATGAAGCTTTGTTGCAGAACATGACAGGCAGGCAATGGATTGCAAGTGAAGCTTGGGCCACTTCACCTGTGTTTCGCACACCACGTTTCCTGCCCTTTCTGAAGGGCACACTGGGCATTGCCATCAGACGTGGGGAGATTGAGGGGCTTCATGACTTTCTGTTACATCTTCGTCCCAACAATGATCAAAGAAATAATATAGTGAGGATCTTCTGGGAGAACATGTTTGGGTGCAGTTTTGAAACTGGGGATAAAGAGACAGAAGGAGAGCAAGTGAAAAAGGTCTGCACAGGGCAGGAGGATCTGAGCACCACAAACTCACCATACACTGATGTTTCAGGGTTGAGAGCATCTTATAATGTGTATAAAGCAGTTTATGCCCTGGCACATGCACTTCATGACCTGATGCAGTGTGAAGAGGGCAGAGGACCATTCAGTGGGAACAGTTGTGCTGACACAACAAATCTGAAACCCTGGCAGGTAAGACCCACAGATATAGTGCAGATTTTCTCCAGGCATATAGATGAGCTGAATGTGGAAAAGCAAAATATGTGCTCTATATCAATTCAAATTTTAGATAAACATATAATACCTGTCCTGTCTTCAAACTGCACAGCTGGTCCACTACCTAAAGAAAGTGAACTTCACCACAGGCTTTGGGGATCATGTGTCATTTGATAAGAATGGAGATGCTCTGGCCATCTATGATGTGTTGAACTGGCAGCCGAGCTCTGATGGGTCAATAAGGCTCCAAAAGGTCGGTGTAGTAAATGAAGGGGCAGCATCAGGGATGATGCTCACACTGGATGAGGATGCATTTTACTGGAACTCTGAGACAAAAAAAGTAATTAACTTTGAATATTAAATGTCATAATTTTTGCAGATATAAAGTCTAAATACTATTCAAAGCTAAGATGAGACAAATGAGAATAAAATAATGTAAAAGCCAAGCTTGTTATTGTGTAAAAGTGATATGATAACAGATGATGTCTCTTTTAGCCCCCGCAGTCTGTGTGCAGTGAGAGCTGCCCCCCAGGAACCAGACGAGCCACGAGGAAGGGCCATCCTGTCTGCTGTTTTGACTGTCTGCCATGCGGAGATGGAGAGATTTCTAATACAACAGGTGAGGAGATTGTTGGCAAAATTGGAATATAATTTGATAGTAATTTTCGGTAACACTTTACAATAAGGTTCATTAGTTAACATTAGTTAACTTCATTAGCTGACCTGAACTAATAATGAACTGCACTTCTACAGCATTTATTAATCTTTGTTGATGTTAATTTCATAATTTACTAATACATTATTAAAATTAAGAGTTGTATTTGTTAAAATTAGTTAATGCACTGTGAACTAACACGGAGAACTAGTGTTAATTTTCTCTTAAAAATCTTACCTTCTGTCTTTTTTCTTACCTACAGATGCTGTTGAGTGCATGTTGTGTCCAGATGAGTTCTGGTCCAATCCAGATAGGAATCAATGTGTCCCCAAAGAAGTGGAGTTTCTGTCCTATGAGGATCCTCTGGGCATCTCTCTGACCACTGCGTCTCTGCTTGGTACCTGCTTCTGTGCTCTTGTGTTGACTGTCTTTGCTTATCACCATAACACTCCCATAGTACGAGCCAACAATTCAGAGCTCAGCTTCCTGCTTCTGGTGTCACTCAAACTGTGTTTCCTGTGTGTGCTGCTGTTCATTGGTCAGCCACAGTTGTGGACGTGTCAGTTAAGACATGCTGTGTTTGGCATAAGCTTTGTCCTGTGCATCTCCTGCATCCTGGTTAAGACTATGGTGGTAATAGCTGTGTTTAAGTCATCTCGACCAGAGGGCAGAGGAGCGATGAAATGGTTTGGAGCAACTCAACAAAGATGCACAGTTCTGGTCTTAACTGCCCTTCAAGTTGTGATATGTGCAGTCTGGCTCTCTACTGCCTCTCCAACACCCCATAAAAACAACCAGTATATCCGCTCTAAAATAGTATATGAATGTGCTATTGGCTCAGTGGCTGGTTTTTCTATGCTGCTGGGATACATTGGACTGTTGGCAGTAGTAAGTTTCCTCTTAGCCTTCCTGGCGAGAAATCTTCCAGATAATTTTAATGAAGCAAAGTTCATCACTTTCAGCATGTTGATCTTCTGTGCTGTGTGGATTGCGTTTGTTCCAACATATGTGAGCTCACCAGGGAAATATGCAGTTGCTGTGGAGATTTTTGCCATTCTGTCTTCAAGTTTTGGATTACTGGTGGCCATATTTGCCCCAAAGTGCTACATCATTCTTTTACATCCAGAGAGAAACACTAAAAAAGCAATAATGGGAAGAGAAACACAAAATAAATAGTTTTATATTATTTAGCTCCACCATCTACAGACACATTTGTGACAGAATGAACGAAAAATCAATATTACTTATTTTACTATATATTTAGTATTTATTTTACTATACATTTAGTTTACTTCACAAACTGTATATTCTAACCCCTAACCCTAAACCTTCTCATAAACCTACCCATCACAGAAAACTTTCTGCATTTTTATATTAAAATAAAAAATCACTCTGTATGATTTATAAGCTGTTTTCCTCATGGGGATCAAAATATGTACCCACAAGGATTTCAGATATTGCCATCTTTGTGGCGCACACACACACACACACACGTTTGTTTTGCTATCTTAGTGAGGACATTGCATGGACTTCCATTGATTTTATATCAGGTCAATGATATTTTCTATTACCTAACCCAACCCCTACTCCTAAACCTACCCATCACAGAAACATGTGCAAAACACTAGATTTAAATAAAAACTTATTTTAGTTGATTTATAAGCCTTTTAAACTAGTGAGGACCAGTCAAATGTCCTCACTAGTGGGTTGTAAAAGTATTTCACAATGTAAGTGAGGACATTTGGTCCTCACAAGTATAGCCAAAACAAGTACACACACACACACACACACACACACACACAAGGGCGCACATTCAGATCAGCTGCCATTGTTCAGTGCAACATCCTGTAACAGTCTCACGTCAGTTGCGTGCAATTTATCCTCTGTAATTCTATTACCCACCCTGAGAGGGCACCAGTGAGCAACACTCTCAGGTATAAACAGGTGTGGGCAATAGAAGTCAGCTTTGATAGCGGAGTTAGCAGAAGTGATGGGAGAAACTAAGCTTTTCAAAGCTTCAAATCAATTGAACCAATTGCTTCGCAAAATAATTCACTGTTTCGAAGCGTTCGGAATACCACATATTGGTGACCCCTGCTGGCCAGAACAGTATAAATGCAACAAAAACTTTATACCAAACATGCATAAAAACACCTTTTACAAACCCATTTCACATGTTGTATTAAAAGTAAAATGTATCAAATGTCATTAACTATTCATCTAATAAGATTAAAAATCATGTTTCTGTATAATGTGTTCTTTTATCAATTTCCAGGGCTTGTTTGGTTTGTTTAATAGATGGCTCACCTAAACAGGCCAGTAAGAAACTATTAACTACTATTGTTCCTTTAAAGGGGTCATATAATGCCACTTTTACAAGATGTAAAATAAGTCTCTGATGTCCCCAGAGTGTGTATGTGAAGTTTTAGCTCAAAGTACCCTAAGGATCATTTTTATAGCATGTTAAATATGTCACTTTTTGAGGGTGAGCAAAAACGCTCCATTTTTGTGTGTGTCCCTTTGAATGCAAATGAGCTGTTGCTCTCAAGAAGAGGGCGGAGTTTCAGGAGCTCATGTTAGCAGGGCCGATTAACGTTACCTCACGCAGACTCACTGAAAATGTCAGAAACTGTTCAGCCTTTTATGTTCAAACCGGAGTGGATGGAGACCCTCAAGAAGAAGTGACAACATGTAGAATGCAACAGGACGTTTCTGAATGGTTAGTTGATGAATTTTTGTAGCTGATGTGGAGTTAACTTAAAGTCATTGATTAGCATATTCTGTTATGATAATCTATAAATCGCTCGTGTGGGAACTGTTGTAAGATGCTTACAGAGCCAGAGAATATGATGCATCTCAATAAATTAGAATGTCGTGGAAAAGTTCATTTATTTCAGTAATTCAACTCAAATTGTGGAACTCGTGTATTAAATAAATTCAGTGCACACAGACTGAAATACTTTAAGTCTTTGGTTCTTTTAATTGTGATGATTTTGGCTCACATTTAACAAAAACCCACCAATTCACTATCTCAATAAATTAGAATACTTCATAAGATCAATAAAAAAAAAGGATATTTTAAACAGAAATGTCAGGCTTCTGAAAAGTATGTTCATTTCTATGCACTCAACACTTGGTTGGGCCTCCTTTTGCATGTATTACTGCATCAATGTGGCGTGGCATGGAGGCAATCAGCCTGTGGCACTGCTCAGGTGTAATGGAAGCCCAGGTTGCTTTGATAGCGGCCTTCAGGTCATCTGCATTGTTGGGTCTGGTGTCTCTCATCTTCCTCTTGACAATACCCCATAGATTCTCTATGGGGTTCAGGTCAGGCGAGTTTGCTGGCCAATCAAGCACAGTAACATCATGGTCACTGAACCAGCTTTTGGTACCTTTGGCAGTGTGGGCAGGTGCCAAGTCCTGCTGGAAAATGAAATCAGCATCTCCATAAAGCTTGTCAGCAGAAGGAAGCATGAAGTGCTCTAGAATTTCCTGGTAGATTGCTGCGTTGACTGTGGACTTCAGAAAACACAGTGGACCAACACCAGCAGATGACATGGCAGCCCAAATCATCACTGACTCTGGAAACTTCACACTGGACTTCAAGCAACATGGTTTCTGTGCCTCTCCACTCTTCCTCCAGACTCTGGGACCTTGATTTCCAAATGAAATGCAAAATTTACTTTCATCTGAAAAGAGGACTTTGGACCACTGAGCAACAGTCCAGTTCTTTTTCTCCTTAGCCCAGGTAAGACGCTTCTGACGTTGTCTTTGGTTCAGAAGTGGCTTGGTATGTGGAATGTGACAGCTGTAGCCCATTTCCTGAAGACGTCTGTGTGCGGTGGATCTTGATGCACTGACTCCAGCTTCAGTCCACTCCTTTTGAAGCTCTCATAAGTTCTTAAATCGGCTTCGCCTGACAATCTTCTCAAGCCTGCGGTCATTCCTTTCACTTGTACACCTTTTCTTACCACACTTTTTCCTTCCAGTCAACTTTCCATGAATATGCTTTGGCACAGCACTCTGCGAACAGCCAGCTCTTTCAGCAATGACCCTCTGTGGCTTACCCTCATTGTAGAGGGTCTTGATGATCGTTTTCTGGACAACTGTCAAGTCAGCAGACTTCTCCATGACTGCTGTTGGGATTACTGACCTAAACCCAGTATTTATACCCTGAGAATGGTAATTTAATAGAACTTGAAATTAAATATTCTAATATACTGATTTTTTTTATTTTGATGAGCAGAAAGCTGTAATCATCAAAATGAAAACAAAGAAGTCTGGAAATATTTTACGTTATGTCTAATAAATCCAGAATATATTTAAGTTTTATGCACCTGTATGCTGCATAAAGATAGAACAGGTATAGTTTAGTTTAATTACGGTTATATACTTGTCATGTTGTCATCTTGCTTTTATGACATGCTATTGCATTTGTGTTACGTACTGTAATGCAGGGGTTCTCAACTTTTTGCAACTCGTGGCCCACCAATGACTGTTTAAAAACATTCAGAGGATCACCTTTCCAAATATGATAGTATGAACACAGAATAACAGAAAATTCAAAAAGTACAATGATATACTCTGCTGTTAATCTGTTATGCCACTGTAGCAGACTAGGTCAAGTCAGCTATATAGATGAAAACTTTCCTTGTATAAAAAAGACTCGGCAGGTTTACTCAGTAGCCATTTATTCCTGTAACAATAACAGGGCAGGTCAGACCAATGACTGGGTCAGACACACAAGGGGAACACTCTTTTAACAAATTAATTAATAATACATCCCCACATCCAGGCTAACATACCTGTAACAACAGGTCAGACACACAAGAGGTGAACATTCTCTCTGTTCATTAGCAGAAATGTTCAACAAAGTTCATTCACCCCAATTTACATACTGTAAGTGTAATTTATCAAATACAATTAGTAATATATGACTGTTTAAAACAATCTTACATATTAAACAAACTTGAAGCATTACATAAATGTTACATGTATTATATTATTTTTTTTACAATTCAACTGGAGAAAAACTGGACTTATACCCCTTCCCACACATCCAAAAATGAGGAAGTCTAACAGGTGTGTCACATGCCAATAACACAGTTTTCATCAACAACCACTCTAGGACCATTAATAAATCCCAACACATTAACATATTTACATGAACAGGTTTTGGAGTAGTTCACATGAGAAAAACCATATATACTGAGACAAACCTTGCTACAAAATGCATATTCTGCATACCCTCAGTGAGACACTTGGGCTTGCTTCTTGGACATAATAAGATCCAACATATTTGAGCTCACCAGGGAAATATGCAGTTGCTGTGGAGATTTTTGCCATTCTGTCTTCAAGTTTTGGATTACTGGTGGCCATATTTGCCCCAAAGTGCTACATCATTCTTTTACATCCAGAGAGAAACACTAAAAAAGCAATAATGGGAAGAGAAACACAAAATAAATTGAGTTTTATATTATTTAGCTCCACCATTTACAGACACATTTGTGACAGAATGAACAGAATAAGATCAAGTCTTGGTGAAATAAGTGAGAGACTGACATGGAGAGTGGCATTCAAAGTAGCTTTCAGTTTGCTCCTTGCTTTAGATTTTGTGATAGTCACAGTGGAGAACCCTGACTCACATAAGTATGTGGTGGTGAAAGGCAATAGAAATTTGATTTTCCGCTTTGACAGAGAGGGATTTCCTCTTGCAGCCAGTAACCAAAATGAAGCAAGGTCAACTTGTGTGAGTTGAAGTTTTAGGCTACTGTCAGGTGATAGTTCCATTAGTTCATTTTCCAACACAGTGGACAGAGCCATGTCTTCTGAAGCAGGATCCACAGAGAATGGGTCCAACATCCAAAGGTTTCCATGTCGAGGGTCCTCTGGGAAGTAGTCAGCAAACTTTTGAGACAACTGAGACAAGTGCTGGGTTGTTGTGCTGAGACAAGTAACACTTGATATGTTCACATGAGAAGAGTCAAGGTCAAATACAATTAGTAATATATGACTGTTTAAAACAATCTTACATATTAAACAAACTTGAAGCATTACATAAATGTTACATGTATTATATTATTTTCAACATATTTGAGCTCACCAGGGAAATATGCAGTTGCTGTGGAGATTTTTGCCATTCTGTCTTCAAGTTTTTTTGTCTTCAAGTTTTTTTGCCATTCTGTCCATCATGGGCTCCTAATCATCCCCATGTCCTTCGAAAAGAGTAGGGGTGTAACCCCGGCTCCCTGGCCAAATTTGCCCATTGGCCTCTGTCCATCATGGGCTCCTAATCATCCCCATACACTGGCTTCATCACTCTTCATGTCTCCTCTCCACCAATAAGCTGGTGTATGGTGGACATTCTGGTGCAATGTGGCTGCCGTCACATCATCCAGGTGGATGCTGCACATTGGTGGTGGTTGAGGAGATTCCCACTTCAATATGTAAAGCGCTTTGAGTGCAGGTTGCAATCTATGATGAAGCAGGTGAGAACCAATGAGCGTTCGATATCAGTGTCGTAAAGGTTCGCGAGGGCGCAACTTTCAGTTTGAATCATAACGAGCGCGGCCTTTGACTGTGACGGTCGCTGCTGAGAATGAAGATGAAGATCGATGGATAAAGGGCTGAATTTGGATCTGTTCCTTACAAACATATGGATTGTAAAGATTTGGAGTACAGCGAACAAATAAAATTGATGTGATTTGTGAATTTATGTTGTGCTTTGGTGTATCTTATGGTTGTATTGTCAGTCGCTGCATAGGAGAAAACGCCTTCTGTGTCGCACAGCAAACAAACTAAATATTACAAAATGGTTAAACAATTACAGAAATTTTATTCATTTTAAGGTTTCAAAGTGTAGTCTTGTTTAACATTATGTAATCCTCCGAAACGAGTTTGCAGCACAAACTTGTTCATTCAACAGAATCTCTGCTTGGAGAAAATTACCTGTTTGATTTTGATTTTAAAGATACATTGTCTAGGAATCTGCATATGTGGTGCATACTGAATTGAACAGGTCACAAACATTTTAAAGGTGCCCTAGAATTGAAAATTGAATTTACCTTATCATAGTTGAATATTAAGAGTTCAGTACATGGAAATGACATACCATGAGCCTCAAACACCATTGTTTCCTCCTTCATATGTAAATCTTGTGCGTGAAAAACACCACGGAAAAACAGGCGAATCTCAACATAACACCGACTGTGACACAACAGTCGGGATCATTAATATGTACGCCCCCAACATTTGCATATACCAGCCCATGTTCAAGGCAGTATTAATGTCTGGAGCTGCACAGTCGAATCATCAGAAGTGTATTGTGAAGCATGCAAGCAATGACAATAGCGAAAATGGCAGATGGATCCATAATAATTGTTCATGATCCATGATATCTTTAGTGATATTTGTAAATTGTCTTTCTAAATGTTTTGTTAGCATGTTGCTAATGTACTGTTAAATGTGGTTAAAGTTACCACATTTATGTTTCATCATGTTTCTTACTGTATTCACAGAGACCAGAGCCATGTTGTTATTTTCATTTTTAACCCGAAAACACCTGTAGTCTGTATAATTCATAAACGCATCTTCATTCTTATGGAGTCTCTCCAACTGTGTGTAGCTTTAGCCATGTTAGCCGCAGCATACTATCAAACTCATTCAGAATCAAATGTTAGCAAACATCCACAAAATACATGCCATACTTACGTGATCTGATATGCTGCATCACTAACAGTTTGTAAAGATCCATTTTGAGAGTTATATTGTGAACTTAAGTATTGTTTATGCAATGTTTAAGGCAGTCGCGAGCTTGGGGGCGGGGAGCACGAGCATTTAAAGGTGTACACACCCCAAATCAGAGCATTTTTAATCCCACCCCAAAATAGGCAGTTAAAACATGGTATAATAAAAAATCTATGGGGTATTTTAAGCTGAAACTTCACAGACACATTCTGGGGACACCTTAGACTTATATTACATCTTGTAAAATGTCAATTCTAGGGCACCTTTAAATACATTTGTCCTTAGGTTAAAGAAAACTGTAGAATGTTTTGGATGGCTACCTCTCAGTTTAGTATACTTTGAAAATCAACATTTATTATTTAAAGGGGAATCCAGTTTTAACGGAAAAGGAAGCGGATGTGCATTCTAAAAAGCAAAATAATTTGGATAATAATGAATCTAGAATATATAATATTCACTCATCCCTTGTCTTAAACAATGGTTAAAAGAATTGAAATGTGATGTGAGCTGCAAGATGGAAATTGAGAATCACATTTTTTTTTTTTTTTTAAATAGTGTTCACAATTCTCCCATGATTCTGAATAGACAACTAAAAAATAACATGTAATAGAGGTTCTGACATAATGTTAGTTGCTGCAGTCTATTTACAAAAACCATTAATTTGAATGAATTATTATTTTTTTAAAAATCGGTTTGAATAAATTATTCAATGACTCAATTATAAAGATGTCACTTGTTTCATCCGCGTTTTTGAACGTTAATGAATGATTTAATGACAAAGAAATTTTAAGTCACTTGTCGCCACCTACCGGTGTAACTATGTAATTGATGCAATCTTTATTTGAAGCATCAAGTTACTTTCAAAAGGTGATTTACTCTATTTTGTTCACTTCTGTTTGGGATGGGGAACTGGTTGTCTCCCTCAGTTGTAAGGGTGTAGTTTGGGTTTGCTCCCTCGTGAGATTTATTTATTTGTTTGTTGCTTTATCTTTGCAAAATGGTCCACACATGCAAAGTTGGTTGATAACACAACTGCAATAAAGTAATAGCCTATAGTTAATCACTTGTTTACAAAGTAGGGAAGTCAAACTATCTTTATTTAAAATTTTCTTATACTAAACATGTTAATTTCCTGTCATCTCTTGGAATAAAGCCAGTTTTTTTCCAAATAGGCATATCTGTCATATTAGCAGAACACATTTTACACACGAGGAAAACCAATGTTTAGTCAATAATTCAAGAAGGTCCATACTTTAAAACTCTTTATTCTAACTTGTACTTGTCCTTATGAAAAAGTAGTTCTTGTAATTGTTTAACTATAGCATTTGTTACAATAAGGATATAAATAGCTAGACCATTGATGGCTCCTCATTGCATGCTTAGGGCAATGTTAACTTTTTTCTTTCTCTTTTAAATCTATTCCCTTAACAGATTATATATTATAAATTCTTCAACAAGTTAATGTACCACAATAAATACAATAGAACATGATACATTCTAGTAAAGGTGGTCAAGAGAAATTTAAAAAGCTTTCAGGATCATCGTCATGTTTTCCCCTCTTTTCATCAGTCTTTTTAGTGGCTGTTTTTAGATCATGTTTGACTTTCTCCATAGCGTTTTACTACGTTCTCAATAGAATTCAAATGGGTTGCACATTTTATCATAGGAACGGCTCGCGCAAATTTTATCACACTTTTGGAGCGCGCTGATGAACGCGACTATGATGATTCGCGCGCCACTAATGCTTATAAAAGCTCCGAACGCGCGATGTATACAATTAATTAATAGCCTGATTCTATGTTTCTGTGTGGGGGGTTAGAGTACCGGCAACATGTGAGAAGTGCCGGTATGCAAGAAAAATCGAAGATACGCTACATATTAAAATATAGAAGTGCCGGTGCCTGGTTCACTTCGAGCACTGAGGAAGATCGCGTGGATGTTTCCAGATTGCGATCTTTTAAAGATTAATCATGCATTTTTATTGCGCTATGTTTTTGTGCTGAATTCATATCGTTTTCGTAGGCTATTGAGAGAATAAAATACAGAAATCCCTTAATTTCTCTAAAAAATCGAACCAATTTGAACTGGAATTGGTTCCAATTCCCCTCGAAATTCACTCCCTGGACTCTGTCACCCCGCGTTACCCCCCATTTCCAGCCCTGTATATATATATATATACATACATATATATATATATATATATATATATATATATATATATACACATATGTGTGTGTGTGTGTGTGTGTAATATTTACACATTTCCGAGCTCTGTCAAGTGGCTAACATAACATAATCAGATATGCATCTTTATTTGTAGTTATAGTAATACAGCATTTTCTCCATCATACAATATGTTTTAACATTAATTGCTTGCCATTTACCAACACAAGCCATCCAGCAATTATTAATATGATATTCTAATATCGATCTAGCTTACTGTAATGTGCAACAAGGGTCTCATAGCAGCCGCCAAGCAAACGCACAGAGTAACGTATTAACATCATTTTCAACTGTCTTCAACACACTCAAATGTATCTAATATGATAAAGAGTGCTGCATTACCCCACATATGCTTGACTGGAGGAAAGCAGAAGCGGAGACTGAGGCATAATAAAAATTCCGCTGCAATATGTATTCACAATACATATTCTTTCAAATCAACTTTACAGAAAGTTGTATTTAATGCTTTAAAATTGAGCAGTTTTATGGCTGGGCAATATGAAAAAATATGTTGATGATACAAGTTCCACCATTTGAAATTTAGCTATATTGTATCTTTTAATTGTGAAACATATAAATCAGTGTCACTTTAAGTGAGCAGACTGTGTGAAATTACTCACACCAGAGAGCAGCAGAGAGAAGCGTTGATGGTAAATGGCAGTAAAATGTGTTGAGTAAATAAAATAATATAACCAAAACAATAAAATAGTTTTAAATGGGAGTTCATAATTTTACATCACAATAAAGCAAAACTATTTATTTTGTGTTTCTCTTCTCATGATGGCTTTTTTAGTATTTCTCTCTGGGTGTAAAAGTATGATATAGCACTTTGGTGCAAATATGGCCACCAGTAATCCAAAACTAGAAGCTAAAATGGCAAAAATCTCCACAGCCACTGCATATTTCCCTGGTGAGCTCACATATGCTGGAACAAATGCAATCCACACAGCACAGAAGATCAACATGCTAAAAGTGATGAACTTTGCTTCATTAAAATTATCTGGAAGATTTCTCGCCAGGAAGGCTAACAGGAAACTTACTGCTGCCAACAGTCCAATGTATCCCAGCAACATAGAAAAACCAGCCACTGAGCCAATAGCACATTCATAGACTATTATGGAGCGGATATAGTGGTTATTTTTATGGGGTGTTGGAGAGGCAGTTGATAGCCAGACTGCACATATCACAACCTGGATGGCTGTTAGGATCAGGACTGTGCATCGTTGTTGAGCTGCTCCAAACCATTTCATTGTGCCTTTTCCTTCTGGTCGAGATGACTTAAACACAGCTATTACCACCATAGTCTTGACCAGGATGCTGGAAATGCACAGGACAAAGCTTATGCCAAACACAGCATGCCTTAATTGACACGTCCACAACTGTGGCTGGCCAATGAACAGCAGTACACACAGAAAACACAGTTTGAGTGACAACAGCAGCAAGAAGCTGAGCTCTGAATTGTTGGCACGTACAATGGGAGTGTTACGGTGACGAGTAAAGATGAACATCACAAGAGCGCAGAAGCAGGTGCCAAGCATGGAAGCAGTGATCAGAGAGATGCCCAGAGGTTCCTCATAAGACAGAAACTCAACTTTGTTGGGGACACACTGATCCTTATCTGTATTGGACCAGAACTCATCTGGGCACACTGTGCACTCAATAACATCTATAGGTGAGAATAAGAGAGAAGGTGAGAATTTAAGAAAAGTTTACATTAAAATTTCGGCAACAATAATCTGTTCACCTGTTGCATTAGAAATCTCTCCATCTCCGCATGGCAGGCAGTCAAAACAGCAGGCAGGAAGGCCCTTACGTGTGGCACGTCTGGTTCCTGCTGGGCAGCTCTCACTGCACACGGACTGTGGGGGCTAAACGAGACATCATCAGTTATATGTCTTTTACATAATGACAAGCTTGGCCATTCCATTAATATATTCTCATTTGTTTTATAGCTTTGATTACAATTTAGACTATATCTGCAAAAAGGATATCATTAACATGCAATGTTAATTACTTTTTTTGTCTCAAAGTTCCAATATATTGCATCCTCCTCCAGTCTGAGCACCATGCCTGTTTCCGGCCCTTCATTTACTACACCCACTGTGTAAATACTTATTGACCCGTCTGAGCTCGGCTGCCAGTTCATCACATCATAGATGGCCAAAGCATCTCCATTCTCATCAAATGACACATGATCCCCAAAGCTTGTAGTGAAGTTCACTTTCTGTAGGTAGTGAACCAGCTGTACAGTTTTTAAACAGGACAATGGTTATATGTTGCACTTGTTTGTCTAGTTGCAAAGTTGTAAATCACTGTAATGCTGCTTTATACAATCTGTATTGTATATAAATAAAGGTGATTTGACTTGATTTGACTAGTTCTTCTGCTATGTAAATTTGCACTATATATTTGAGTCTTACCTGCCAGGGTTTCAAGTTTGTTATGTCAGCACATCTGTTCCCACTGAATGGTCCTCTCCCCTCCTCACACTGCATCAGGTCATGAAGTGCATGTGCTAGAGCATAAACTGCCTTATACACATTATAAGCTGCTCTCAACTCTGAAACATCGGTGTATGGTGTGTCTGTAATGCTCAGATCCTCCTGTCCTGTACACACTCTTTTCACTTGATCTCTATCTGTCTCTTTACCCCCCGTTTCAAAACTGCAACCAAACATGTTCTCCCAGAAGATCCTCAACATATTATTTCTTGGATCATTGTTGGGACGAAGATGTAACAAAAAGTCATAAAGCCCCTCGATCTCTCCACGTCTGATGGCAATGCCCAGTGTGCCCACAAGGAAGGGCAGGAAACGTGGTGTGTGAAACACAGGTGAAGTGGCCCAAGATTCACTCGCAATCCACTGCCTGCCTGTCATGTTCTGCAAAACCACCTCATCCATCAAAGGTATCACTAATGATGAAGGGGAAATAATAACCACCACTCTAGTTGTAGAGGCCTGAATCACTCCCAGTACATGCTGAATATCTCTGGGGTTGTTATCATAGGGCAGTATTTCAGAAAAAGCAACACAATGTCCAATCAGCTGCATTTCCAGCTGGAAGGACTGAGCAGCATAGATGCCATAGTCATCATCACTGTAGAGGAGACCAACCCAGGTCCATCCAAAATGCCTCAAGATCTGAACCATTGCCCGCACCTGAAAGGCATCACTAGGGATTGTTCTGAAGAAGGATGGGTACTTTTTTCTGTCACTCAAACAGGAGCAAGTGGCGTAGTGACTAACCTAATTAGGGGAGATGGAGAAAGAGTATAAGGCGTTAGAAAAATACTGTGTGTGTGTGTGTGTGTGTGTGTGTGTGTGTGCGCGCGTGTTTTTGTGACATATCAGGACACAAATTTGTATAATGACATGGGTATGACATAGGTATTACAAGGAGAGGGTGACTTATGAGGACATTACCCCATGTCCCCATTTTTCAAAAGGCTTATAAATCATACAGAATTAGTTTTTTTGAGAAAGTAAAAATGTGCACAGTTTCCTGTGATGGGTAGGTTTAGGTGTAGGGTTGGTGTAGGGCGATAGAAAATATGGTTTGTACAGTATAAAAACCATTACGCCTATGGAATGTCCCCACAATTCATAAAAACAAATGTGTGTGTGTGTGTGGCGTTTCCCTCAGCACAAGTTTGGTATTGTTGTAAAATGCAGCATTCCAACTTTGTGAATATTCATAGCGAATTCTCGATGGCATGAGTCTGAACAAATAATGTGTGCTTTTTAAACTCATGCTGATGTAAACAAAATCTTACTTGCGCTGATTGACAGATCCGAAGCATGCGCACAAAGACACCAAGATCCTGATATACACATATACACAGAATTACAGTATTTTAAAAAAAAAAAAACTCTCTTGGCGAGTATTCACACAAACATCTGTCTGTTATGTCTCACATGATCGTTTGGATAACTGTTGGGGAAAAAGATCTGATGTGTAACATTATATTATTAGATACGTGTGATACAGTAGGTCTTAATTTAAAGGCTGTCTGTTTGATTAATGCTAATCAAACAATTGTGGAATTATTAAAAAAAAAAAAAAATGTTGAATATATATTTTTCCTATAGATATTTGGTTTTGACTTGGTTTGTGCCAAATTTGGTGTTATTAGCAGGGATTTTAAGGTATGGTTGCTAGGTGGTTTTGTTTTGGAACTTTCAGAAAACTTTAACTTGATTTTTCTCAAAATTGACTTTGCTGACTTCATTTTGTCAGATTCCAACAAATCATACATCATTTTGAAGGTTTTTTTAATAGAGAATGTGGAAATAACAATAACTCCTTTTTGATAATTTGCTCATTGCAACTCATTTTGCCAGCACGAAATTATATATATATATATATAGTGTGTGTGTGTGTGTGTGTGTGTGTGTGTGTGCAAAAATATGAATATAGTGTATTTTTACTTTTTTCATCCCATCTTACTATAGGTACTCGAAACAGCCCCAGAACACTGGAAATTGCAATGGATGGAGTTGAACTAGGATCCCCCACCACTCCAATCACCGGTGGAGGGCCAGTGCAGTTGAGATTGGAGAAGTCCTCTTCTGTCCCACTAGCCAGGGATATAGCAGCCCGAAATGCCATGCCTAGCATCACACAATTGTCATAAAGATGGTAACCAAGAGTGATATTAGGCAATAGATTGGGATTCTTATTGATCTCATTTATTGCAAAAGCCATGGTCTGTGCATGCTGGAAGCTTTCCATATTAAATCTAAGGGAAAAAAAGAATGAAAGAAATATTAATAATTGACAAATGACAAATTAATAGAAGCATTAATACACAGCAAATACATCAGAGTTCACACTTCACTCATTGATCTTCTTATGTGGTGCACATTTTAAATATACAGTTGTCTTAATATAGATTTTTGTCAAAATAGCATTACTGTTCTTACATCAATTGAGCAAATTAACTGAGGTAAAAGAGTGCAAGGAGAACATAACATTAATATTTATTATTATTATTATTATTATTATTATAGTATTATTGTTATTGTTTTAAAATATCTATTTTATAGTTATGCAGTCAGTCTGACTCACATTTCACAGTATGGTGGTTCTGGCTCTGTTCTAAAGCTCAACTCTGGGAACACTGTAAAAAAGTGAACCTCAAACAGTCCTCCAAGTATAACATCTCCATCCTGGTGCACGCCGTTTAACTTGAAGTGTCCCTGGAGCTGACAGGTATCTGATCTTAGGACTGAAGCTGCAGCAATGCAGTTAAAGAGCAAGTGTAGAGAAATATACAGAGTGATCCACATCTCTCTCTCTCTCTTTCTGAGCCAGTCACCCTCTCAGCTTGTATGGGGTGTTACTTTATAAGAGCAGGCGGTGCCAAGTAGCCATCACTGGAAATAAGGACGTCACCTTCCCATCCCTTTAAGGGGGGGGGGGGTATCACACACAGTTTCTGCCAATCTCATGTTAATCTTGAGTACATATAGAGTAACAATGCATCCTTCATATCTCCGAAAAGTCTTTAGTTTTGTCATATTTATAAAAGATAGATACGCTAAACCGAGTCTTTCCGGAAAAAGCCGAGCTCCTGGAGGCGTATCTGCCGTCAGTGCTGTGGGCAGAGCTATAGAGCACGCGCAGCTTCTGCCATGTCTGCTAGCTGCGACATCATTATAAATAAAAAGGGAACAAAAGCGTTCGTGTTGTTTACATTATATGCACTTGCATGCCGATTGCCAACAAAACATAGACATCTGATGCAGCCTTACTCACCACCCACGATCTGCAAATCCAGCGCCGAACTGGGACTTGTTTACAAAGTATTCATCACCGAAATCCCGGGAACAAACAAACATACGTGCACAACTCTGTTGCTGCCCTGGAAAAACAAACTTCATCCACTGTTCCCTTAACGCTGGGTTCTTTGGTAAGCTGAAAAAGGTAATCTTTCCCTCACAACCAAACACACACTCCTTTGGTGACAGGAGCTGCGTCTCATTTCGGAGGCTTCTTCCTCCGGAGGTCGCATTTGAAGGCTGAATACTTCATCAAGGATGTCATATTTAAGAAAAGTAACCGTAATAAAATTGACTGATATTCATTGTGAGGTGTAAAATACTGTAATTTCTTTCTTACGTTGCAATCTAACGGTTATTTTTCTTAAATGAGACCGATGATGTATGCAGCCTTCAAAGGGTGCAGCCCCTGAATTGGGACACAGCCATTGTTGAAAAATCTCTCGGCTTCCGTATCCCGAACGAAACGCGTTGATGGGCGTGCTCTTGTTCTGGGTGATGTGTGTGCGCACGCTTACCAGGGAGATGTGCCCGTACAAGGAATTCCGCTCTCTTTTGACGTCATACAAGGCCATACTTGAAAAAAACTCTCCGAAACCTGTACCAAAACCGGAAGTAGTCATTTGGCACAGAAATACCCCATCATACGTCCATGGAAGAAGGTGGCCTGGTCTGATGAATCACGTTTTCTTTTACATCACATGCGTGTGCGTCACTTACCTGGTGAACACATGGCACCTGGATGTACTAAGGGAAGAAGGCAAGCCGGCGGAGGCAGTGTGATGCTTTGGGCAATGTTCTGCTGGGAAACCTTGGGTCCTGCCATCCATGTGGATGTTACTTTGATACGTACCACCTACCTAAGCATGGTTGCAGACCATGTACACCCTTTCATGGAAATGGTATTCCCTGGTGGCTGTGGCCTCTTTCAGCAGGATAATGCGCCCTGCCACAAAGCAAAAATGGCAGTTTATGGCAATTTTTGATCAACAGGTAAGTATGTTGAACCAAAACATTTAAAGAGAAGATATTTCTTGACAAAAGCGTTATATAGCCCACTGAAGCATTCTCAGACTTAATGCTGACAACAATTAAACCACTTGGGAGAGAACTGTCAAGAGACTTATTTCTTAGTACAAAAGAGGACAGTGTTACAAGAGGATTACCAACTCTTTGTTTTAAGTGTGAAAATATAGCAAAAGTAACACAGGGGGAAAAAAAAACAACAACAAAAAAATCATGGACTTGTGACAAGGCCCCTGCAATAATCAGGCCTTCATTTTAAGCTTTCGTTTAGTGATGAGTGATTTTTTTGCTAGACAAAGAGCAGGAAAAATACCAAGTGAGTGTCTCAGAGCCAGCAAAAACTGAAAAGAGTGACTGTTTAACTCCTAGAGTAAGATGCAGTCTGCAGAAGTGACATGCATGGTTGTTGTCCTCACTGGAACTATCTACTGTAGCCAAAGCATAATAAAGTCAATTAGACTTTTCCAAGGCCCATATTTACAAAATGTAGACTTGTGAGAATCCATACTCTGGTCTCATGAGACCAAGTCAATCATTTTGGATCCAAAATGTTATGGTGTTGCTAGAGGTGGAGTACAGTGAAAAGTGCCTGGTTCCCACAGTGAAGTTCAGTGTATTAAATCTCTTAAATAAGGATGTATGAGTGCTGAAGGTGTGAAGGAGTTGTGCTTTATCAATGCTGTCATGAATTCACACACCACTGTGTGATGTAATACAAAAACCTGAAACAGAAGATGCTACCCTCTCCTCATCCCCTGCACTGTTGTGCATTTTTTCAACATGGCAATGAAGATATGCATTCTCCCAAGGTGAAAAACCTTCTGTGGACACTATTTCACCCAGTTTTAACACTCTTAAGCACCTGTGGGGGATTCTGTAGAGGCGAGTTGAGCAAAACTCCCCATTAAAGATCAGTACATTTAAGGAGGTCATTATCCAGGAGTTAAACAGGACAGATGTGACAAATTGTCATGAACTTGTACACTCCATGCCAAGAAGGGTCAGAGCAGTATAGTTAAAATTATGGAGGGCATACTAAGTACTAGAATATTATACATTTGTTGAATTAAATCTAGGGTGTACTCATTTCTGCAATCCTTCAATTTAAAAAAAAATGGCTAATTTACTTATTTTACAGATATTAATGACATATATTTCTCTGTTTTTATTAAGTATATGTTTAATACACTTTAATTTCATTGATGGGATGGTACAGTGATGCTATCAGATGGTAATACTAGTTCAACTATGAAGTTTGTTCTATATTAAATTCTTTGATTACCATATGCATATTTCATGGAGTTTACTAGTTATTACACCTAGGCAGTATAGCTAAAAGTAATATATAGATATTTTCCAAATTTTGATGATATTCAAAATATATATCTCGATATTTTGCATTTGTTCTGGAATAATTTAAAAAGACTATGACTTCAGTGTGTTACTAGAGAGTATCATGTTTTTCACTTTAGAATACTGATCCAAATGATAAGTAGTTCCTTATGAAGGATGTCGTAACACTTGAGTCATTAACACAGTTCAGTGGTTGTGGCACTTTCCCTAGGGTTTCCACTTGTCAGTCAACATAATGTTGTAGTGACTGACAGATGGGGAACTTCTTGGTTACTGACGTAACCCTCGTTATGTCCCCCTGCCAGAACCCTGAACCACTGCTGAATGACCAGGGCCCTCTTCTCGGCTCCTCAGCATAAACCTGAATGATTGAATGAGTGCTGCCATCATATATACCCGTATTTATGGGCAGTGGCTACATGCAAATTCTGCTCGCCAATTCCATTGGCCATTTTTCTAAAACTCAGAGGTGACTGGGGCTCCCAAGTTAGACCCCATTTGTCAGTCGACATAATGTCTCCGTTCCCTCCGTCATGAAACGAGGGTTACATCAGTAACCAATACATTTTGTGTAACTTGGCTCAAGTATTTTCCACATACATCCAGTGAACCTGAAATAACACGGTAGTTTACTATGGCCAGATATTACCAGATTTTACCTTTTTCGTGCAATGATGTGTGGGTAGTGTTGGGCAAGTTACTCTAAAAAAAGTAATTAATTACTAGCTACTAATTATATCTTCAACAGTGTAATTAGATTACTGTACTAACTCTCTCTAAAAAGTAATGCATCACTTATTACAAATTACTTTCTAAATCCCATATCAATTTCAACCAGCTTTTTTAATTCTTTAAAATAAATAATATAATATTGCACTCATGAACTGACCAAAGTATTTAAAGGGAGAATGTTAAATTAAAAACATACATTTTAACATCCGACATTAAATTTTGATGTTAAATCCACTATTGTTTTATATGGAATTGTTCCATAGTCTATTACACACACAAAAACTTTTCAAAGGAAAAGTGATTAAATACAGTAAATAATGACTTAATTAATTAATTACACCCAACACAGCGTGTGGGCTCTGGGATCTGTATCCAGTGAGTTTAAATTGACTTTTTATTTATATTTCCTTTGTTTCTTGCCATTTCTGGCTTTAATAATATTTATTGTAATAAAGAATTGAGTAAGATAATTTCTTAAGTGGCTGATGTCCTTAATGTCCTCTTCCCAAAAGAATCTAAAAGGAAAAAGAGAAAGAGGTTAGAGATCATACTGAGTTTCCTGCGGTCTCAAGAAGTCAACCAAGTCAGCTACTTTAGTAATATTATTTGGCTAATGGGCTGTGCCACATCACATAACTATCTTAGTATCTTAGTAACTATGTTCAGAGCTTCTGTAATAACCACAGGAGGATTAAGCAGGTCTTTATAATGGACCACAGGTGTCTTACAAAAAAAAAAAAAAGTAAAGTACACAACTGCCATCTAGATGTCAGACTGAAGACTGTCAAGAATTTATATGGAGTCTGACTCATCATGAATTCATGAATATAAATTGAAAATATTCACAAAATGTGATTCACAAATTCACAAACTTATTCAAATTTGCAAAACAAGACTCACAATTGCAAAGGCACATATATAATTGAGTTAATTTTAAAACATTAAATTTATTTGTGAATACACTTGTGTATTTATAAATCTTTTTATTATTATTATTATTTGTGAATGCCATTTTCTGAATAAAAACCTGGTTTTGTTATTGTTAATCATGTTTTTGAGTATTAATCTCCATTTGATGTTTTGGTTAAAAGGAGCCAAATGTTGTCTTTGATACATACATGATACATACAAATAATAATTATTAGAAAAAAATATTGTTAATACTTTTTTTTTTTTTTTTTTTTTTTTGATTGTCATACTTGGTGGAGGGCCCAAAAATGACGTCCTCATTTCCAGAGAGGCCAATGGCACCGCCTGCTATACATATATAAGTGCCACACACAATCTTTATGATAAATCAGTGAGCTGAGGGAAGAGTACATAGCGTGATAAAGGGTGAGGGATGTGGTTAATTCTGCATATTTATTTGTTCCTGTCTTGTAACTATGTCTATGCAGCAATGATAGCTAGCTCAGGTATCTGTCAGCTCCAGGGACACTTCACACTGAATGGGATGTACCAGGATGGAGACCTTCTCATTGGTGGTTTGTTTGAGGTTCAGTACCTCAAAGCATTCCCTGAGCTGAGCTTCAGAACGGAGCCAAAACTACCACACTGTGAGCTGTGAGTCTTGACCACACCAACTGAAGCACACTTAAAGGCAATAATTGGAAAATGGAATGCTATTTTTTTTTTAAACTACATATACAGTACATTGTCAATGATGACTTAGTCTAAGAAACTGATATCATGTTACATGACAGGTTACAAGGCTGAAATTATTAACTGCATATATAACTTTGTATGAAAAAATTGTAAATTTTCTGATCTCACAGAAGTTTTGTTATGGAATTTAGTTAATCTTGTATTATTAATTTTTCTATTGTTACTGTCAGTATTACTTCAGTTAATAATCTAATTTTATTTGTATTGTCTTCTCTAGCTTCTATATGACAAGCTTCCAGCAAGCACTAACAATGGTTTTTGCCATCAACGAGATTAATAACAATCCCAACCTGCTGCCTAACATCACGCTTGGTTACCAGATCTACGACAACTGTTTAAGGCTTGGAGTGGCATTCCGTGGTGCCACAGCTCTGGTTAGTGGGACAGAGGAGACCTTCTCTGACCTCAACTGCAAAGGCCCACCACCGGTGATTGGAATCATAGGTGATCCAGGTTCTACTCATTCTATTGCAATTTCCAGTGTCCTGGGGCTGTTTCGACTGCCTATGGTAAGAGATAGGTTTTTTTTCTTTTTTTTTTTTTTCTGTAAAAAAACAAAACAAAAAAAAAACAAAAAAAAGATTCTTCAGGAAACTATCATTTCTAAACAGACTAAACCGGAAATACTTGCACATCACTGTATGTTTATCAGTCTCTTGTGCAACCCTTTTCTAATTTGTTTTGATGACATTATATTTGGTTATCTGCTATGCCATAATCACATTGTCAATATCAATAGCAAAACATTGTGTGCAAATATAACATATCTTTTTCTTCCACAATAAACAAATAAATAAATTAATTAATTAATTAATAATAATAAAAAATCATTATGTCTTTGGTACTGATAACATTTTTTTTTTTTTTTTCATCTTTCTTTCTGTCTCTGCTCTCCATCTCTCCTAATTAGATTAGCTACTATGCCACCTGCTCCTGTTTGAGTGACAGGAAAAAGTACCCCTCTTTCTTCAGAACAATCCCCAGTGATGCCTTCCAGGTGCAGGCTATGGTTCAGATCCTAAGCCATTTTGGCTGGACCTGGGTAGGTCTCCTCTATAGTGATGACGATTATGGCATCAATGCTGCTCAATCCTTCAACCAGGATGTGCAGGAGTTTGGAGGGTGTGTGGCCTTCTCTGAGATGCTGCCCAATGTTAACAACCAGAAGGAAATACAACGCATAGTTGGAATCATTCAAGGCTCCACAGCAAAAGTGGTGGTTGTATTTTCTACTTCAAGCTATTTGTTGCCTGTGGTTGATGAGATGGTTTTAAAAAATGTTACAGGCAGACAATGGATTGCTAGTGAGGCTTGGGCCACCTCACCTGTGCTTCTTGCTTCACGACTTAAATCTGTATTGGGGGGTACACTGGGTGTTGCCATCCGACGAGGAGAGATACAGGGGCTTGGTAACTTTCTGCTACACCTTCGTCCTGACAACAACTCACAAAACAATATGGTGAGAATCTTCTGGGAAAACATGTTTGGGTGCAATTTTGACACTAGAGGCAGAGAGGGAGAAAAAAAATGTTCAGGACAAGAGGATCTAAGCAGCACAGACACACCATACACTGATGTATCAGAACTTAGGGCCTCTTACAATGTCTATAAGGCAGTTTATGCCTTGGCACATGCTGTTCATGATCTGATGCAGTGTGAGGAAGGGAGAGGACCATTCAGTGGGAACAGCTGTGCCGACATATCCAACCTGAAACCCTGGCAGGTAAGATTCAAATATATAGTGCAGATTCTCTCCAGGCATATTAAAGAGCTGAATGTGGAAAAGCAAAATATGCTGTGCGCTATATTAATTAAAATATCAGATAAACGTATAACACATGTCTTGAAACTGTAAAACATCAGATAAACGTATAACACACGTCTTCAAACTGTACAGCTGGTACACTACCTGCAGAAAGTGAACTTCACCACAGGCTTTGGGGATCATGTGTCATTTGATAAGAATGGAGATGCTCTGGCCATCTATGATGTGTTGAACTGGCAGCCGAGCTCTGATGGAGAAATAATTGTCCATAGAGTTGGTGTGGTAAATGAAGGGGCAACAACAGGGAAGGTGTTGACACTGGATAAGGATGCAATATACTGGACCTATGAGACGAACAAAGTAATTTTATTTTTTAAAATCATCATTTGTGCAAATGACTATTTAAAAAAAAAAATAAATAAATAAATATATATATATATATATATATATATATATATATTATACAAAATGCAGTATGACTGAAGAAAAATGTGCAATATATTCCCAAGACCATCAGATCATACAAACACAATAGTCAATAGTGTACATTCAGTGCTTGCCTGAATAATAACGATGATGTCTCTTCAGCCCCCACGGTCTGTGTGCAGTGAGAGCTGCCCTCCAGGAACCAGACGAGCCACAAGAAAGGGCCTTCCTGTTTGCTGTTTTGACTGCCTGCCATGTGCTGATGGAGAGATTTCTAACACAACAGGTGAGAAATAGTAAGAGGTATAGTTGAAAAATGTACACTAAAAATAAAACATTAAAATATTTTTTTTAACTATAACATTAAACCATATTTTCTTTTGCTCTTTCTTTTATTATTATTATTTTTTTTCACATGTACAGATGCCACTGAGTGCATAGCATGCCCAAATGATTTCTGGTCCAACCCAGAAAAAGATCATTGCATCCCCAAAGAAGTGCAGTTTCTATCCTATGAGGATCCTCTGGGCATCTCTCTTACCACTGCAGCCCTGCTTGGCACTTGTATCTGTGCTCTTGTAATTTTCATCTTTGCTCATTACCGCAAAACTCCTGTAGTACGTTCAAACAATTCAGAGCTCAGCTTTCTGCTACTGCTGTCACTTAAAATGTGTTTCCTGTGTGTGCTGCTGTTCATTGGCCGGCCACAGTTGTGGACATGTCAGTTAAGGCATGCTGTGTTTGGCATAAGCTTTGTCTTGTGCATCTCCAGCATCCTGGTGAAAACTATGGTGGTAATAGCCGTGTTCAAGTCATCTCGACCAGAGGGCAAAGGTGTGATGAAATGGTTTGGAGCAGCTCAACAAAGAGGAACAGTCCTGGTCCTAACAGCCCTCCAAGTTGTGATATGTGCAGTCTGGCTATCAACTGCCTCTCCAACACCCCATAAAAATAGCCAATATATTAGGTCTATAATAGTATATGAATGTGCTATTGGCTCAGTGGCTGGTTTTTCTCTACTGCTGGGATACATTGGACTGTTGGCAGCAGTAAGCTTCCTCTTAGCCTTCCTGGCAAGAAACCTCCCAGATAATTTTAATGAAGCAAAGTTCATCACTTTCAGCATGTTGATCTTCTGTGCTGTATGGATTGCATTTGTTCCCGCATATGTGAGCTCACCAGGAAAATATGCAGTGGCTGTGGAGATATTTGCCATCCTGGCTTCCAGTTTTGGTTTACTGGTGGCCATATTTGCCCCAAAGTGCTACATCATTATATTACACCCAGAAAGAAACAATAAAAAAGCAATCTTAGGAAGAGGTACACAAAATAAATAGACGCTGTTTGTGAAAATCTCAGACTGATGTGTGACTCTTTGATAGTGTCTTTGTTCTACACTGTAAAAATTAAAGGAACCACCCAGGTTTCCCAAAGAACTCTTTTATAAAGCATTGTGTGGAACTGCTTTGGGTGCCTCCAGGAACCAAATTATTATTATTATTATTATTATTATTATTTTATATTTGTTGTTGGTACTATGGTTACCATTAACTTCAATTATAAATATAGCTGCAAGTAGCGATACGGGACCAAGCCCCTGAAAGGGCTGTATCGCAATGCGAAATTGAACGAACATGAAAAACAAACGGTTCAGAATTATGGGTGAGAATGAACTTTTTTGTTTAAATAAAAATGAACACAGCATGAATATAAATACATTTATTTCTAATCCAAGAGGGATAAAGATCAATACAATGTTGATCCCGCATAAATAAAGGAATCAAAACACACAATTTCATAAAACTGCTCCACCCTTGATTCGAACCCAAAATTTGACAAAATTTGTAGGAGGAGTAGCGTAAAAACTGTTTTTTATTTCTATATGGTGGAAAGTTCCATTTAAGGAAAATGGCAAATGACACATTGTTGGAATTGGCATAAGCCAGGGAACAAAACGACATAGAGAAAACAAAATTTGGACAATGTTTTCAAAAGTTATGTGTTTTTGCAAAAATCACTATATCTCTAGGACACTAGGTGGCGCTGTGTTCAAACTTTTCAGGTACCTTCAGGACATTCTGAAGATGATACTTACCAATTGTGAAGATATGTCAAATTTTTTAAAAGATATTGCAATTTATCACAAAATTCAAAATGGCGGACCAATGGTTCATCCGATCCTAACAATTTCGGTATTGTCCAATTTGGCATGACACAATGTCATGATTTTCTGACAAACTGCTCAAAAGTTATAGGCCAAAATAGCCATTTTTCAGATCTCATGATCTGTAGGTGGTGCTGTTCCTCAATTTGGCATGGAACTTCAGATCATGGTTCTGATGAAGCGTACCAATTTTTGTTTCGATTGCTTAAAGTTTGGCCAAGATACAGCCTCTGAAACAATTTTAGGTCGACCTCATTAAGTTCGAGACATCATAACTTTTGAAAAAAAGATGAATAAAAAAAATCTGTTCAGTCATTTCTGTGCAGCTCAGTCCATAGATCATCTGATTAAATTTTGGAAAAATTGGACAAACTTTGAAGGAGGAGTAGCGAAAAAACTGAATATGGTACTTTTCAAAATGGCCACTACTGTAATGGGTGGAGACTTAATGTAAGATGTTGAATGTGATCAGCATGAAGAGAGGAATCAGGTGTAATAAGTTCCATTTTTCTAGAACAAAGGGTTCAAAAGTTATAACCTTTGGAAAATTAAATTTTTGAACTGGTGGTGGCACTATAGAGTTGGTCCTGGAGACTCCAAAATTGGACCAATCACTACTCTTCCCTACAACTGTGCCAAATTTCATCGTTTTCTCATGTTCCGTTGATAGGGCTGCCATAGACTCCCATTGGGGAGGAATAATAATAAAGTAAACCAACAATTACAAATATAGCTGCAAGCAAACGATACAGGGCTCAGCGACAGCAGTGCAGAGTCAGAAGAACACAAAGAGAAGAAAGAAATAGAATGTACAGAAAGAACAGTTAGGTTCAGAAGTGCAGGTGAGAATGAATTCAATATGAACAGAAGTTCAAATGAGAATGAACTCAGAATGAACAAAAACACATTTATTTCTAATCCAAGAGGAAGAAAGATTAATACAATGCTTACCCGGATAATAAAGGAATCAAAATGATACAAAGTTATGCAAAATTTTATAAAGTTGTAACACACAGGAATTGAACCCACAATCTTTAGGACAGCTGCTTGTCACTTATTTCCACTTGCAAGACACAACCAACCAGCTGTTGACATTTAAAAGTTCAAGTGAGAATGAGCAAAACACATTTCTAATCCAAGGGAAAGAAAGAGCAATATAACGAACCGAATAACATGCTAAGCTAACTTAACTGCTAACGTAGCTTATGGTTAAGTCCAAAGCGGCTCAGTCCAAAGATCATCTGATCAGATTTTGGACAAAATTGGTAGGAGTAATAAAAAAATCTGTTTTTCATTTACTTCAATATGGCAGACAGGCAAATTGATGGAAAATCACAAATGAGATGTTGGAATTGGAATAAACCAAGGAACGTAATGACACAGTGAAAACTAATTTTTGAAAATGATTTCAAAAGAAATAAACATTTTTGCAAAAAAAAAAAAAAAAATCTTTGGAACACTAGGTGGCACTGTGCTCTCAGGTACTTCTCAGGTACCTTCAGGACATGCTGTCAATTAACCCTCTGGGGTCTGAAGGTTTTGGGGGCCCTGGAGAAGTTTTGACATGCCCTGACATGTGTGCTTTTTTCAGTTGCTTATAAACATATTAATGACAAAAGTGTCATTACACTGTATTCAGCACAAACTAGGCTACTATAATATGTGAGCAACATGTATGTACATATTTGTATTTTTGAGAGAATAACGTTTATGCGTGGTTATTGAAAAAACTAAAAAAAAATAGGTCACTGAAATAAGGCCACAAAACACAAACTGGATATATGTCCACAAGACTTCTGTGTACTGAATGATGAAGTCTAGAATTTTTGTTTCAAAATGATGTGAAAATCAACCTGCCTACTCATTTACATTTACATTTAATCATTTAGCAGACACTTTTATCCAAAGCAACTTACAAATGAGAAGAACGATAGAAACAATCAGACCAAGAGGGCAACAGTATACAAGTGCTGTAACAAGTCTCAGTTAGTCTAGCACAGTACACATACCAAAGTTTTTTTTTGTTTTTTTTTTAAATCAGAAAAAGTCAAATAGAATAAGAAAGTGCTAGTATTAATTAGTCAGGTGCTGACGAAAAAGATGTGACTCAGCTGCTTGAATTGAGATAGGCAGGTCGTTCCACCAGCTTGGAACAGTCCAGGTAAAGGTGTTGTGAGAGTGATTTCGTGCCTCTTTAGGATGGTACCACGAGGTGTCGTTCACTTGCAGAACACAAGCTTCTGGAGGGCGCATAAGTCTGAACTAGCGAGTTTAGGTACTTTGGCGCTGAGCCAGTGGTCGTAGGCAAACATCAGTGCCTTGAATTTGATGCAAGCGGCTATCGGCAGCCAGTGCAAACTAATGAAGAGAGGTGTGACGTGCACTCTCTTCGGCTCATTGAAGCCCACTCTTGCCGCAGCATTCTGGATCAGTTGCAGAGGCTTGATAGTACATGCTGGAAGGCCCGCTAAGAGAGCATTACAATAGTCCAGTCTGGAGAGAACAAGAGCTTGGACTACGAGTTGTGTGACCTGCTCTGATAGGAAGGGTCTAATCTTCCTAATGTTGTATAAAGCAAATCTGCAGGACCGGGCCGTTGTAGTAATATGGTCTGTGAAGCTTAACTGATCATCAATCACAACTCCAAGGTTCCTGGCTGTCCTAGAAGGAGTTATGGTTGACGAACTTAGCTGTATAGAGAAGTTGTGATAAAGTGCTGGGTTGGCTGAGACCACAAGCAGTTCTGTCTTTGCAAGGTTGAGTTGAAGGTGATGGTCCTTCATCTAGCCAGAGATGTCAGTCAGACAGGCTGCAATGCGAACAGCTACCGTTGGATCATCTGGTTGGAGAGTTGAGTGTCATCAGCATAGCAGTGATAGGAAAAGCCATGTTTCTGGATGACAGATCCTAATAATGACATGTAGACGGAGAAAAGAAGTGGTCCAAGCACTGAGCCCTGAGCAACACCAATAGCAAGAAGTTGTGACTTAGAAACCTCCTCCACCCTATCCAAGACACCGTGAAGGACCTACTTGAGAGGTAAGATTTGAACCATTGGAGTGCAGTTCCTGAGATGCCCATCTTCATGAGGGTTGACAGAAGGATCTGGTGGTTGACTGTGTCAAAAGCAGCAGACGGATCCAGCAAGATGAGTACTGTGGATTTGGAAGCTGCTCTTGCCAATCTCAGTGCTTCAGTAACCGAGAGCAGGGCAGTCTCAGTTGAGTGGCCACTTTTGAAGCTGGATTGGTTGTTGTCTAGGAGGTTGTTCTGTGCAAGAAACATAGAGAGTTGGTTGAACACAACTCGCTCAAGTGTCTTTGCCATGAATGGAAGAAGGGATACCGGTCTGTAATTTTCTAAAATTGTTGGGTTTAGAGTGGGGTTCTTAAGCAGTGGGCTTACTCGAGCATGTTTAAATACTGTGGGAAAGGTACTAGTGTGAAGAGAGGTGTTGATGATGTGAGTGAGTGCAGGTACAACTGAGGAAGAAATGGCCTGAAGGAAGTGAGTGGGGATAGGATCAAGTGGACAGGTAGTAGGATGATTGAAAAGGATATGTTTGGAAATGCCTGCCTCCGAGAGTGGAAAGAAGGAGGAGAGAGAGTATGTGTTATGATGTGATTGTCAGTTTGAGGTGTGGAGAATTGGCTGCTGATGGTTGTTGTTTTGTTTATGAAGAATGTTGCAAAGTCATCAGCTGTAAGAGTTGAAGAAGGAGGGGAGAGCGGAGGACAAAGGAGAGAAGATTTTGAAAAGTGTGTGAGAGTCAGAACAATTCTTAATTTTATTGTTTTAGTATGTCGTTTTAGCAGTGGAGACATTTGCAGAGAAGGAAGAGAGGAGAGACTGATAGAAAGTAAGGTCAGTAGAGTTTTTTGATTTGCGCCACTTCCTCTCTGCAGCCCTGAGTCTAGCGCAATGTTCATGGAGAACATCGGACAGGCAGGGTGCAGAGGGGGTGGAGTGTGCTGGTCTGGATGAAAGGGGGCAAAAGTTGTCTAAGCAAGATGTTAGAGTGGAGCAAAGAGTGTCAGTAGCAGTGTTTGGTGTCCAATGCTGAAAACTGAGCGGGTGAAGGAAGTGAGGATGAAACAATAGAGGAAAGGCGAGAGGGGGAGAGTGAGCGTAGGTTACGCTGAAATGTGATCTGTGGAGGAGTGTGTGTTGTGTCAGGAGTCAGTTTGAGGGTAAAAGTGATGAGGAAGTGGTCTGAGATATGCAATGGAGTAACTAAAGTGTTGTCCGTGGAGCAGTAGCATCTGTTGACAAGGTCTAATTGGTTCCCTGATTTGTGAGTAGCCGCAGTAGGCACTCGCTTGAGGTCAAATGAGGCATGTAGAGTGTTGAAGTCAGCAGCCTGGGGTTTTTCTAGGTGGAGTTGAAGTCACCGAGTAGTATCAGAGGAATACCATCCTCAGGGAAGTAACACATCCAACTTCTCCAAGAAGTTACCCAATTGACCTGGGGGACAATAAAGAACTACAAAGTGGATTTTAACAGGATGAGTAATAGTAATAGCGTGTGATTCAAATGAACTGTTGCCAGTTAAAGATGATAAAGGATCAAATTTCCAATCATTTGCGATAAGCAGACCAGTACCCCCACCCCTAAGTGAAATTAGTGGAGAGGGCTGCAGGAGTGGCAGTGTCCTCGGATTTGATCCAAGTCCAAGAGGCTAAAACTTGAATGAGTCGCAATAGATGAAATAAAGTCTGCTTTGTTTACAGCAGACTGGCAGTTCCAGAGACCAATTGGAATAGAGAATAAAGTAGTAGAGAACATAGGGATAGTACGCATATTGTTAGGATTGCGCTTCCTCTGATGTACAGAGCATGATTTATGAGTATTAGTAGTAATAGTAGAGATTTGAAAGCACAAAGTGAAGACAGTTCACTAACACAAACAGATGAGAACAAGGTGTACAAAAAGGGGAAAAAAGCAAAACTCAAGTGCCTTGTCGGTGTCCTTGCTCGGTGGAATCATGCAGGTTGAGTCGCTTGTCTTTACACTCTTTGGTCTTCGCACTATAAGGGCTTCACACAAGGGCTGCCTCGGCTGCCCTTGAGCAACGACAAACTGCGCTAAAATTTAATGAGAAAAGAAATACAAACACTTACAGGCTGCTGTCCTCCTATGTTGCTCTGTTGCTCGACTGCTTCTTCACATAAACTCGACTGCTTACTTATTCACATAAAACAATATATTGATTTAAATTTTGTAAGACACTTTTTGTTTAGAAAGACAGTATGCGTGGTGGTGTGAATAATCCTGAATAATGCTGTGATTCACACCTGAGGAGACAAAGACCCGCATAATGAGCCTTTCAGTCAGGTATGTCCGAAGAATGTGAGGACAAAGTAGTTTATTTTGTAGTTTATTTAGAATATAGTTAACAATATAAATGAGAGTCAAAGGCACATTTTGAGTACACAGTTACACCTGGATATAAATCCTGTTCAAAGATATAAGTAAACATCACTTGCCTGGCATTTCCAAGGTGTTTGGTGTTTCTATGCACTGGAGAGGGGGAGAGAGATTAAAAAAAAAAAAAAATAAAATAAAAAAAAAAAACCTCTTTCCTGCTTCCAGTCAGTGATCTCAGCATCATATTCATTCAGAATGTCCCATGCGGGCCAATATCTGGTCACTATGATTCTCAAATCTGTGAGATAAAAGAAAAAACACTCTGTGAGCATGCTGATAACAGGATCATATCAACTGCATGAAGAAAATTTTGTATAGACCTATTATATTTTAAATTACAGTACCGGTCAAAAGATTGGACACATTACTATCACTATTTTTTAATGTTGTTGAAAGGTGTTTCATGCTCATCAAGCCTGCAAAATACAAAAACAGCAATACCGTGAAATAATATTACAATTTAAAATAATAGTTCCCTTTCATGGGAACTCGAGCTGCGTCGAGACGCGGTAGGAACGCCCCTGCGTGATTGCGTCGTGAAGCACATGTGTAAACTGTCCAATAGCATGACGGAACGTCATAGGTGGGTGACGTCACAGACCAGGAAACTATAAAGCATACCCAGAACAAAGAATGCTAGCTTCTGTGTCTTCAGCAAGCGCTCTGTGTATCTGTCTCCGTCATATTTATTGTTGTCTGTCCAAGCTATATATATATATGACCATGGCGAGCAAACAATTCAAATCGTGTGCTTCTCCCTGCCCTCGCTACATTACGAGTGGGGACTCACTCGAGCTTTGCGTTGTTTGTTTGGGAGTGGAGCATGCCCAGGCAGCCCTCGAGGGGGTTGCATGTGAGCATTGCGATAAGTTCAACGTCAGAATCTCCGCTCCCGGCGGGCACTCTTCAAGGAGGGCGCTTTGGCTCGCGTTCCTCATGGTTCGGGTCCCACTGCTGCCAAGGCAGAGCAGTGGCTCAGATCATGGGGTTCGCAAATGGATCTGGCAGATGGGTTGGAGACGGGCATCGCCCTTTCTCTGCCCTCACCTGCCAGGTCTAGTGCCTCTGCGGTTTCTTCCCCCTGGGGTGAGGCACCGGTACTTCAGATGTCTAGCTCTGAGGAGGTGGACATTCTGAGTATCGATCCTGAGGTCTCGCCACCTCAAACACCTGCTTATGAGGAGCTTATGGAGGTTGTGACTCGCGCTGTTGCCAAATTAAACATTGACTGGCCAGCCGAGAAGCAAGAAGAAAGATCTAAGAGCCTTTTAGATGAAAGGTTTCTTCCCTCTAGATCACAGCCTCCACATCGGGGATTGCCATTTTTTCCCGACCTCCACACCGAGGTGTCGAGGTCGTGGAATAAGCCAGCTTCATATCGTGTCTTCAGCCCCCTTACGTCTAATTATTCCAACATCCTGGGGCTGAAACACTATGGCTATGCGGCGATGCCCAAGGTTGAAGAGACGCTCGCGAGCTATCTCTCTCCTGAGGCTGCATCGTCGCTAAAATCCCCGACATTGCCCACCAAACCACTAAAGACCACTTCAGTGCCGGTGGGCAAAGCGTACTCGGCGTCAGGTCAAGCCGCGGCGTGCTTGCACACTATGGAAATCATGCAAGCATACCAGGCTGACCTGCTTAAAGAGATTGATGAGGGTGGGGAATTTTCTGCTGACGCACTCCAAGAACTGCGTCGAGCCACAGACTTGTCTCTCAGGGCCACTAAGGAGACGGCCAAGTCAGTAGGCTGTTCTATGGCAGCCCTGGTGGCCACTGAGAGGCACTTATGGCTTAACCTGTCCGGTATAAAGGAGAAAGATAAGAGCTTCCTTTTAAATGCCCCGCTTTCGCCTTCTGGCCTGTTCGGCGACGCTGTCACCACTGTCGTCGACAGGCTTCAGGAGGCAAAGAAACAAGCGGCGGCATTTCAGAAAGGGAGCAGCCTCAGCCGAGTACCAGCTCCTAACACAGAGCCCAACAAAAGCTCAGCGTCGCCACTCGGGCCCCTCCACAAAAGCAGGGTGGTTGGGGGTCTGGGTGGCGGTCGCAGCCAAAGGCTCCAGAGAAGAAGGCAGATCTGAGGACTGTCATCATCTCTAGGAAGTCTTCGGCGAAGAAGTCCTGACGCCAGTGGTGTCAGGCTTCTGAGGGTGGTCCCCTCTGGGGAGAAGCGGAGTTCTCCTCGTTATACGGTACCCGTTTCTCTTCAGTGCTCTCAGGAGGCCGTTCTGCCAACCCTGCCACCTCGTGTGCTTCAGGACGCAGACTTCTCCAGCGATCCTTCGAGGAGGGTCGTGGAGCGATCAGCTCAGTTGCTTCCTGCCAGTTCGCCATTTCAGGGCACTGGTCTGATCGCACAAACAACACCAGAGGCCAGTCTCGAGAGACTGGTTCCCTTAGTAGATTTTCTGGCGGAATGGAAATGTCTGCCCAATATATCTCAATGGGTGCTGCGTATGATAGAAGTGGGTTATAGAATTCACTTCGGGCTGCGCCCGCCCAGCTTCAACGGGGTGCTATCTATGGTAGTCAACCCAGAGCAGTCTCTGGTTATGGAACAAGAAGTTCTGACTCTCTTGAGAAAAGGGGCTATAGAACGGGTTTCCCCGCCCAGCAAGCAGTCAGGGTTTTACAGCCGCTACTTCATAGTACCAAAGAAGGATGGAGGGCTGCGTCCCATCTTAGATCTGCGTGTTTTGAATCGCACTGTGCAGAAGTTGAAGTTCAAGATGCTAACACTCAAACAGATTGTGTCGCAAATCCAGTCCGAGTATTGGTTTGTGACAATCGATCTCAAGGACGCTTACTTCCATGTGTCTATCCATCCTCAACACAGGAAGTTCCTGGGGTTTGCTTTCAGGGGCGAAGCTTACCAATATCGGGTTCTTCCGTTCGGCCTAGGTTTATCTCCCCGCACCTTCACGAAGTGTGTGGATGCAGCACTGGCTCCTCTGAGACTCCAGGGCATTCGCATACTAAATTATATCGACGATTGGTTGATTCTAGCTCAATCAGAGAGCTTGGCGGTTCAACATCGAGATGTAGTTCTCGCCCATATGAGAAGGTTGGGGTTCAGGCTCAACGCCAAAAAGAGTGTGCTCGTTCCAGCTCAGACGACCACTTTTCTAGATGTAGTGTGGGACTCGAAGATCATGCGGGCTCACCTTTCGCCTGCCCGTATTGCTTCAGTTCTCTCAGCTGTGAATGCGGTAAAACTAGGCCAGTCACTCACTGTGAAACAGTTTCAGAGACTGTTAGGTCTTATGGCAGCAGCGTCCAACGTGATACCTTTTGGCCTACTGTACATGAGACCTTTACAGTGGTGGCTCAGGACCAAGGGATTCTCCCCGAGGGGAAATCCTTTTCACATGATCAAGGTCACGCGGCGATGCCTTCGTGCCTTAGTCATGTGGAAAAAGCCTTGGTTCCTGTCCCAAGGGCCCGTGTTAGGAGTTCCTTGTCGCCGCGTAATGCTAACGACGGACGCTTCCCTCACAGGTTGGGGAGCGATCATGAGTGGTCGCTCAGCCCGGGGTCTGTGGGAGGACCATCTATTTTCCTGGCACATAAATCGGCTGGAAATGATGGCAGTGTTTCGAGCTCTCAAACACTTCCTCCCAGACCTGAGGGGCCATCACGTGTTGGTCCGTACGGACAACACGTCGGTGGTCTCTTATATCAACCATCAGGGGGGTCTGAGGTCACGTCACCTATGCAAGTTGGCCCATCGGATCCTCCTGTGGGCCCAGGGGAAGCTGCTCTCTCTGAGTTCAGCTTACATTCCTGGGTCTCAAAATCAGGGAGCAGATGTCCTGTCGAGGCAGGGGCCGAGGCCAGGGGAATGGAGACTCCACCCCGATGTGGTGGAGCTCCTTTGGCGAAACTTCGGTCGTGCAGAAGTAGACCTATTTGCATCTCGGGAGACGACTCATTGTCAGTTATGGTTCTCCCTCACTCATCCAGCTCCACTGGGGCTGGATGCTATGGTACAGACGTGGCCAAGGCGGCGTCTGTATGCATTTCCCCCGATCGCTCTGCTCCCAGGAGTTCTGGAGAGGGTTCGCCGGGATGGGGTTCGGCTGCTGCTCATAGCCCCATTCTGGCCGACCAGAATTTGGTTTTCGGACCTAGTGTCCCTTCTAGACGGTCCCCCTTTGGAGATTCCAGTCAGACAAGACCTCCTGTCACAGGCAGGAGGCGCAATATTGCACCCTCACCCAGAGTTGTGGAAGCTGTGGGCGTGGCCCCTGAGGGGGCTCACCTCATAGACTCAGGTCTCTCCACCGAGGTGGTTGAGACCATTCTCCAATCCAGAGCTCCTTCCACGAGGAGATTGTATGCCATTAAGTGGAGACTGTTTTCTTCCTGGTGTGAAGTAAGGAATCTAGACCCGGCTGTTTGTGCTGTGAGTCCTGTTCTCGAGTTCTTGCAAGAACGTTTCTCCGCTGGATTATCCCCTTGTACTTTGAAAGTTTATGTTGCAGCTATTTCTGCATATCATTTACCCATTGAGGGTACATCTGTGGGGAAGAATCCCTTGGTCACACGATTTCTCTGAGGTACTCTGAGGCTGAGGCCTGCTCAGCGCACAAGAACACCGGCTTGGGATCTAGTCATAGTGCTAGAGGGTCTGACTCTGGATCCTTTCGAACGTTTGGAAGAGGTTCCTGAAGAGTTCCTCACTCTTAAAACCATCTTTCTGCTGTCCATTTCGTCTCTTAAAAGAATTGGAGACTTACAGGCTCTTTCAGTTGCTCCATCATGTCTGGAATTTGTTCCAGGCATGGTTAAAGCTTTTCTTCACCCGAGGCCGGATTACGTGCCCAAGGTTCCTACTAATATCGCAGGTCCTATTATGCTGCAGGCCTTCTGTCCTCCACCTTTTTCTAATCCAGATCAGGAAAAACTTAATCTGCTTTGCCCAGTTCGGGCGTTAGATGCTTACATCCACAGAGCTGCCCTGTGGCGTAGGACAGATCAACTGTTTGTGTGTTATAGGTCACCCAGGAGGGGGTGTCCTGCATCTAAGCAGAGAATGAGCAAGTGGGTGGTTGAGGCCATCTCACTTGCTTATGAGTCCTCCAGACAGCCTTCTCCTTTGGCTGTCCGAGCTCATTCAACTAGGAGTATGGCTGCTTCTAAAACTTTGGTTTCTGGAGTCTCCCTGCAGGATATTTGCAATGCAGCAGGGTGGTCTTCACCTCACACTTTCATTAGGTTTTATAACCTAGATCTTGGCTCCACTCCGGGGTCTTCTGTTCTCTCGTCCTGATACACTCAGTCATTTGAGATTATGGCGTAGTGGATATTGCGTTCCCACTGCGTCTCGACACAGTGCGAGTTCCCATGAAAGGGAACGTCTCGGGTTACGTCTGTAACCCTGGTTCCCTGAGTAGGGAACGAGACGCTGTGTCGCCCTGCCATACTCCCAGCATGCCTGAGAGCGCCTTGCTTCATCCAATCAGAAGCTAGCGTTTTTTTTCTGGGTATGCTTTATAGTTTCCTGGTCTGTGACGTCACCCGCCTATGACGTTCCGTCACGCTATTGGACAGTTTACACATGTGCTTCACGACGCAATCACGCAGGGGCGTTCCCACTGCGTCTCGACGCAGCGTCTCGTTCCCTACTCAGGGAACCAGGGTTACAGACGTAACCCGAGACGTTTTCCATTTTAATATACTGTAAAATATAATTTATTTATGTAATGCAAAGCTGAATTTTCATCATTCATTGCGAACAAAAGCTTCATTGATGTGGCACCAGGCTATTTCACAGTAAACACTTAATAATCTGTCCAAAACAGGCCAAAGAAATCTTGTCTAAGCATTCATATAACCTCTCTGACATTTTATGTATCATTTTTGTTATATTATAGAGCCTATAAATGTTAATGTGCAGTTTAATACGTTGCTAACACATTTAATTTCAGTATTTATTACGTATTTCAGTCTATGTCACTCATCTCAGAATAGCAATATAGTTTGGGAACAGCCAATATGTCATGTTTACTAATGTAAGTTATGTGCAGTAGCCTAAACGAAACCATGCGTCTGCCCCATTCATTCACACAGAGACACAGAACATGCAGGATTCATATTTAAACAGTCTTTTTGCAGTTTAATATTCACAGACACTAGTCTATATCGTGATTAGAATAAAGAACTTAAGAATAAAAAAAAAACTTACCAAATTTACCATTGATCAAGTTGATCCTCAAATTTGAAATTGAAAGTCACTCCTCTTCTTCTGAGGTAAATTCTTCCAGAATTCTTCCTCACTGCATCTCAAAACAATGTAAATGGATCTGACTAAGCTTGATGCATTTTTTCGAGCTGATGCAGGCGTTGACTCAGTTGCATGTATCGCCTCAGAATTTGCCTTTGAATAGTACGCGCTCTCCATGGGCATGGCGGATAATTAGCGGATAATGAGGTGACTCACGAATGACTGACATCTCTCTCTCTCAAACAGATTACATAAACAGAGAATATTTGTTTTCGATTTGATTTAAATTATTTAAAACAAGACATTTCAACATTTCTTTAGACATATGTCTCACGTTTGTGTGATAAGTATTCACTAAGTAACAGTTCATTTTCTAACGACTATCAGAATGGACTTCATTGAGAAAGAGACTGCAGATCGTGCATCATGTTAGTTTTCTTTATTTTGCAAAAAGCACAACATATTGTTTTTACTGTGAATGTACACAAATAAAAGAAGACATTCCACAGTTTTTAATGATGTATAACTCTTAATTGTATGTCCAAAATTGACAGAGTATTTTGAGTCTCTTTCGCATTGGTAAGAAAAAAACTGAGGTGGTATCGCCAGTGCGACCACCAACCCCTGAGAGTTAACCTTATAAATTTTTTGTCGACATGTAAAAGCGTTTAAAAAATATCAGTTTATGACAAATTTTAAAATTAATCCTGGCAAAATTCCCTGGTACATAGGTACATACTGCACCTATTTGAGCGTGTACTTGAAATGAGGGAAATTTTTCATGTATATATTGAGTGAATTGTCCCTAGTCACACGCTGGGAGCTTTTCTTGACACCATTGGAGAACTGTATATTCTTATTTCATTCAGGTTTGCATTTTGGTCCCACTTTATATTAGATGGCCTTAACTACTATGTACTTATTCAAAAAAATAAGTACAATGTACTTATTGTATTCATATTGTATTGCATGATACGAGTAAGATTAGGGACAGGTTTGGTAGTATGGGTAGGTTTAACGGTGAGTTAAGGTGTAAGGGATGTGTCAACAGTGTAATTATGAATGTAATTACAGAAATTAATTACAGATGTAATTACATGCAAGGATTTTTTTTTTTAAATATAAGTACAATGTAAAATATGTATGTACACAATAAGTGCATTGTATCAAATGATTAATTTAAATGTAAGTACATAGTAGTTAAGGCCACCTAATATAAAGTGGGACCCTTTTTTAAAATAAAATATGTAATTGTTTATTGGGACAAAATAACTTATTTTGATTACAGTAAGTGGTGTTGTTAAATACTGATTTTGTGTGTTTTATTTCTTTTGCTCCATATCAGTTGGAGGTTATCGTGTTGTGAGTTGGAGTATAAAGGGAGCTCCCATAATTAGTCAAGATCACTGTTGATCACTGTAAAGCTGTTTTGAAACAATCTGTATTGTAAAAAGTGCTATAAAAATAGATACATAATAAAATAACCTGTGTGTTCACTCTAAAGACATGTTTAGAAGGTTGTGTACCTGTCTATTCTGTGTTCTGTATATTTATATTAATTGTGGTTGTGGAAAAACTGTTCAGCACCTAGAGGAAAATCTAGGAATATACTGACCTCTAGAGGAAAATTTAGAAATGTAGGCATACATTTGGACTAACCTACTCTATTTGTCTCATCTGTGGACAGTATAATATATGCAATATACAAGGCACCAGTGCTATTTTTTATTTTATTTATTTATATTATTATTTTTCTTTTACCATTAATGAACTGTTGTTTTATGAGCTCACCAGTAACACAGTAAAAAGCAAACACTAAAACAAGGGGCAGATTTAAGTTGCCATTCATCAAACTATAATTTAAAGAGAAAAGTATTTCCTGATTTCCTGGGAGGTCTACTTGGCACCACCTGCTTTTTAAAAGCAACACCCCACACAGTCTTTATTATAAATAACAGCCATGTGGGTGAGCTAAAAAGAGATAGAGATGTGGATCACTCTAAAAATCTGCCTGTATCTGTTCTTTAACTGTATCTCTGCAGTTTCAGTCCTCAGGTCAGGCATCTGTCAGCTCCAGGGACACTTCAAGTTGAACGGGATGTTCCAGGATGGAGATCTTATACTTGGAGGCCTGTTTGAGGTTCACTTCCTCACAGTGTTCCCAGAGCTGAGCTTCAGAATGGAACCGGAACCACCCTACTGTGAGCAGTGAGTCTGGGACAGACTGGACAAGGATACCTACTTGTAAAAGGGACAAAATGAAGAAAACTAAAAGCAAGCTACTTAACTGTCTTGTAATTATAAATTGATTCGTCAGTATTAATTTGATCAATTGCTCTATTTATTTATTGCTTTATTTATTTATTCATTTATTTATGACAGATGTTTACATCAAAATCAGAGTCTGTAAATCAAATGAAGAGTGTATAATTTACCATAGGAGCATGTTGGTAACATCTCTTATACCATCAATTCAGAAACATTGAAATATTATAATTTCTCTTGCTTTTTATAGGTTTGATATGGCAAGTTTCCAGCAGGCACAGACTATGGCCTTTGCTATAGATGAGATCAATAAGAATCCAAATCTGCTTCCTAACATCACTCTTGGTTACCATCTTTATGACAATTGTGTAAAGTTGGGAGTGGCATTCAGAGCTGCTACAGCTCTGATTAGTGGGACAGAGGAGTCCTTCTCCAACCTAAACTGTGCTGGCCCACCACCAGTGATTGCTATTGTGGGGGATCCAGGGTCTACTCACTCAATTGCAATCTCCAGTGTACTGGGGCTGTTTAGAGTGCCTATGGTAAGTGTAAATGTGAAATACAAAATGTTTATTGTTTTTCAATTTTAATTTAAAATTTAAAAATATAGTCTGCATGCTTCTAATTATTTATTTATCTTTTGCTTGTGTGTGAAATATCTCGTACTACACAGAAGAGTTATTTGCTGCTCGTTTGTGTCTCTTCTATAAGGTTAGCTACTTTGCCACCTGCTCCTGTTTGAGTAACAGGAAAAAGTACCCATCTTTCTTCAGAACAATACCCAGTGATGCCTTCCAAGTGCGGGCTATGGTACAGATCTTGAGGCATTTTGGATGGACCTGGGTTGGTCTTCTCTATAGTGATGATGACTACGGCATCCATGCCTCTCAGTCCTTCCACAAAGATGTGCAGCTATTTGGAGGTTGTGTTAGCTTTTCTGAAATGCTGCCTCGTGATAATAACCGTAGAGATATTCAGAGTATAGTGACAGTGATTCAGGCCTCTACAGCTAGAGTGGTGGTGGTGTTCTCCACAGAAGCATATTTGTTACCACTAATGGATGAGGTGGCATTGCAAAACGTGACAGGCAGACAGTGGATTGCAAGTGAAGCTTGGGCTACTTCACCCGTGTTTCACACTCAGCATCTTTTACCTTTTCTGGGGGGAACACTGGGCATCGCAATCAGGCGTGGGGAGATCCAGGGACTTCGTAAATTTCTGTATTACCTCCGCCCTGACAACAATCCAAGAAACAATATGGTAAGAATCTTCTGGGAAAATATGTTCGGGTGCAGTTTTGACGCTGCAGGCAGAGAGGTAGAGGGAGAAAAAAAAGTGTGTACAGGGCAAGAAGATCTGAACAGCACAGAAACAGCATACACTGATGTATCAGAGCTGAGGGCATCTTATAATGCGTATAAAGCAGTTTATGCCCTTGCACATGCGCTTCATGACCTGATGCAGTGTGAGGAGGGCAGAGGACCATTCAGTGGGAACAGCTGTGCTGATATAACCAACCTGCAGCCCTGGCAGGTACACAGATGTGAAATAATTCTACATGTTTATATACAAAATAGAAATACATATAATACCTGTCCTGTCTGTAACCTGTACAGGTAGTACATTACCTACAGAAAGTGAACTTCACCACTGGCTTTGGGGACCATGTGTCATTTGATGAGAATGGAGATGCTCTGGCCATCTATGATGTGATGAACTGGCAGCCAAGTTCAGATGGTGCGATAAGGGTCAGCACAGTTGGTGTGGTGAATGAAGGGGCTACAGTAGGGAAGGTGCTCATACTGAACGAGGATGAAATATTCTGGAACTTTGAGAACAAAAAAGTAATTAAAATATGTTAATTTCAAAACTACTATTATTATACTTCAGTTTGTTATTATTATGTCTCCCCAAAAAAAAAAAAAAACACACACACACACACACACACCATTAATAAGAGTGATAACAGATGTTGTGCTCCTTAGCCCCCAAGGTCTGTGTGCAGTGAGAGTTGCCCCCCTGGCACCAGACGAGCCAGGAAGAAGGGCCTTCCTGTCTGCTGTTTTGATTGCCTACCATGCAGAGATGGAGAGATTTCTAATATAAAAGGTAAATTAATCCTATTCCAAAATGTTAATATATATTGAAAGAACATTTTCTTTTACATTTTTGTTTTACACACAGATTCTATTGAATGCACAACATGTCCAGAGGAGTTCTGGTCCAATCCAAATAAAGATCAATGTGTCCCCAAAGAAGTAGAGTTTCTGTCCTATAAGGAACCTCTGGGCATCTCTCTGACTACTGCATCTCTGCTTGGCACCTGCTTAAGTGCTCTTGTGATGGTCATCTTCTCTCATCACCGTAGTACTCCTGTAGTACGTGCTAACAATTCAGAACTCAGCTTCCTGCTGCTGTTGTCACTCAAACTGTGTTTTCTTTGTGTGCTGCTATTCATCGGCCGGCCACAGGTGTGGACATGTCAGTTAAGACATGCTGCATTTGGCATAAGCTTTGTCCTGTGTGTCTCCAGCATCCTGGTCAAGACTATGGTGGTAATAGCCGTGTTCAAGTCATCTCGACCAGAGGGTAAAAGTGCTATGAAATGGTTTGGTGTAGCTCAACAAAGAGGCACTGTCATGGCACTAACTGCCCTTCAGATTCTGATATGCACAGTCTGGTTAACCACTGCATCCCCAACACCACATAAAAACAGCCAGTATATCACCTCTAAAATAGTCTATGAATGTGCTATTGGCTCAGTGGCTGGTTTTTCTTTGCTGCTGGGATACATTGGCCTCCTGGCAGCAGTAAGCTTCCTCTTAGCCTTCCTGGCAAGAAACCTTCCAGATAATTTTAATGAAGCCAAATTCATTACATTCAGTATGTTGATCTTCTGTGCTGTGTGGATTGCATTTATTCCAGCATATGTGAGCTCACCAGGGAAATATGCAGTGGCTGTGGAAATATTTGCTATTTTAGCTTCTAGTTTTGGATTACTGGTGGCCATATTTGCCCCAAAGTGCTACATCATCCTTTTACATCCAGAAAGAAACACTAAAAAAGCCATCATGGGAAGAGCCACACAAAATAAATAGTTTACATAAATTAGACATTTTTACATTGAGAAATTAAAAAAAACTGTTAACTCTGATTAATATAAATATACAAGCAGCAACAAAACTTGTGTGTTACATTTCACGTTTCTTGATGTGTGTTCATAGTTAAATAAAGACTAAGACAATTTTCCAATTAATTTTAATAAATTAATCAAATTATTTGATAAAGAAACCTATGTTGCAGATTAAGTGTTTACTGCTACACAACAAAATCTTCAGTGTTAAACAAACACTGCTCAGTTTTCATATGGTCTCAATCTATAGAGAGTAAAATTAACACTGAAGCAGTGTTGCAGTTAGTGAAATAAAGTAGTTCACTCTATAAGTGATGATTGACGATTAGTGATGACACAAGGGGCCTATATCATGAAATTTGTTTAGATGGATAGCCAAGTATATTTCAGTTTTGTTTTGTGCCAACCCTGGGTTGTAGGCACCATGAAAGTGGTTCAGCTTTTAGCGGTGTTCATCACCACAGTAACTTAAGCTCCACTGCTATCCTGCTCCGGTGCAGGTTATGTTCTGGGTAAGAGATCTCAAACCGAAACTGGACCAATCAGCAGTGAGCAAAGTGACACATGTCTGACGCAATAAAGTCACTCCCCTAGTCTTGCTTCAAATGAAAGGTCACTACATAGTAAAAGATTTTAAAATACAAAATTGTCTGGCTAAAGCTGTAACGATTATGTTCAGTTTTGATTTAGTTTCTCTGTGTTCTGTTCCTGTTTGCCTGTGTTCCCTTTGCTAGTTTGTCTCCATGGTTTTTGATTGAGTTCGCATGTGTTCCTGGTTACGTTAATTATCCCTGTATGAATTTAAGCCCTGGTTTTCCCCAGTTCATTTGTCCAGTATCGTCAGTGTTAATGTAGTTGTATTTGATTAATTCTCCTGTAATCTCCTGAGCGTTCTTGTTTATTTTATTAAATACTGTTTTTGTTCTCTATCTCTTTTGTCATGCATTTCACTATAGCCACACGTGACAGAATAGGACCTAGAAAAAGTCTGTTTGCTGTGTTTTTTGCTCCTCTCTCACTAATAGAGCTACCAGCCATCCAACAGGACCATTCCCTCGAGGACCACATCAGAGATTTTTTATCTCTTTCGTTGTGTGCCTCACAACAGACAATAGCGATGATTATATATTATAATTATTTTATATGATTTATATATTATTTATATAATTATTATACTCTTAATCCATTACACATGAGCAATTTTAGTTTAACAATTAGTTTAACAATTATTATTGAGCATTTTGTTTAAATGAATATGAAAAAAAAAATGGCGGCGCCCTGCTCGGCTGCACTGGCTCCCGATAGCACCGATCATTTAACAGTAAATAAGCCACTTAGACAAGTGAGTTCAGCAGTTTATGTGCAGCGTAGTAGCGTTAAACTAATATATGATCATCATTTCATGCTAAAATCAAGTAAAGTTTAGGGACTGTAGACTCGATCACTCTGGACGCTCTGCATAGCCTTGGACTGCTACGTCAGCTAGACTAAGTGGCCCATGAAGTCTCCCACAAGCACCGGCCGTTCCCGGAGGAGATGGAGGCGGTGTGATAGGAAACGAAAGCACGGCAGTCAGGGAGGGCTAACAGTTAAGCTAAAGGCTAACCCATGCAGAACGCTGCTTCCATCCATTCTGCTTGCTAATGTCCGCTCCGTGGAGAACAAATTGGACTACCTGAAGCTGGACTTAACAAAACGGGAGATGAGAGACTGCTGTGCCATAATTCTGAAGGAAACATGGCTAAACACATCCGTTCCAGACAACGCCGTGAGTATGGAGGGGCTAACAATATTCAGGTCAGATAGGAGCTGTGCTCTCAGTGGTAAATCTTGGGGTGACAGTGTGTAGCAATGCCGCAATGGTCTCAAGTCATTGCTCTTCGGACATAGAGTTTTTGTCTATTAAATGCAGACCATTCTATCTGCCCAGAGAATTTACAACTGTCATCATCACAGCAGTGTACATCCCACCCAGTGCAAACACTAAGGAGGCCCTGAATGTGCTCTACCGCTCAATCAGTGATCTGCAAACCTCACATTCGGAGGGTGTTTTCAGAGAAGGTTCTCGCTGCAAAGCAAATGGAAGGAGCTTACGTGTAGCTCCTTCGAATGTACGACAACACCCTAACCCTACCCGCAACTCTATCCCTCCACCCCACTGGATGTCCAGAGAGGCAGAGCTGGCCGTCATAGACCCTGCAGTGAGTACCACTTGTATTTTCATTGTAGCAGGGGACTTTAACCAGGCTAACATGAAGACAGTTCTCCCTCATTTCTATCAGTATGTGGATTTTGCTACCAGGGGCATGAACAGACTGGATCTAGCCTACACTAACATCAAGAAGGCTTTTAAGGCAGTCCCCCGCCCCCACATCGGCTCCTCCGACCATCTCTCTGTGATGCTAATTCCTGCATACAAGCCCCTGCTTATCAGGAAAAAAACAACTGTGAAGCAGTTGAGGGTCTGGCCTGAGGGTGCAATGTCAGCATTACAGGATTGTTTTGATTTTACTGATTGAGACATGTTCAAGGAGGCTGCGACCAACAATAAACACATTAGGGATGTTCATTTCGGTGTGACCCATTAAAAATACCAAAATGTTATTTTCAAGGCTTTAGTTTTATACATGCGCAAATACAGCATATAAAACAACAGAATATGAGTATTCACACGTCACGCACCTGCAGCGCTTGAATGGAGAAATCGCGCCGGCGCCTTGTGCACATACACAACATAGCTTTCAGTTCTCGAATTTTTTGACATCGCAGCCTGTTTATTATCAAAATAAAATACAGTCAATCAAAGTTACACTGCTCAATGTATATACAGGCTAGTCTGTACATTTTGTGGCGTTCAGCGCTATACCATCGACTCACTTGCAAAGCACATATGTGAAGGATGTATTGTTGGAACGCGAGCAAAGTACAAAGCCTATAATTTACATAATAAATAATAGTTTAGCATTCAAATACTTCGCGAATATGGAAACATTTGGATTTGTGCCGAATTGGAGAGGTAGGCAACATGTTGTTTTATTTTTCGTTATGGTTCTGTTCTGAATAGGTTACTGTTTATAGGATTTGTTGTCTATAGCTATATGTTTATAGTTTGGTTTCTTTTTAAACCGTCTAACTGATAGTATTAATTGGTCAAACTTCTTGGTTAACAGTTAAGTCAATTATGAGCATCCCTAATTAAAACTTTCCAATGCGGATGCTGTGCTTTTTCTCCACGATTCTCTTTCTCTATATGAGAGTGTTCTTCTGGCTGTAGCATGTTGTCTCGTTTTTCATTTAAAAATGACTATGTTCTGTGGTGAAGCTTTGATTTTTGATGCATAGCTGTGGTGTTAGGTAAGACAACCTGCAAGTTTTTTTTTTTTTTTTTTTTAAGCCAGTTTTGTTTTTGTTTTTTTTGTTTTTCCGCACGCTGTATACGAGCAGCAGAGCAGCCTGCCTCAGCTTGTAAAAAAGTTGCTTTTTACTGTGGTAGTGCTAATAAACGTTTAAACTAACATTGTGATATGTTTATATTAGTGTTTTATATCTATGGCTTTTATTGTAGGTAAAACAAGTGTTGATTTGAGAGTCTAAATCGATCAAACGTGCTCAACTCACTGTCGGCCGCTGCGGTCGTCACTTTAAGAAACAAAGAAGTGCTCCAAACATTTTTCTAAATTAACTTAATAAAGAAACGAAAAGGATTACAACTACTTTGCAATTAAAAACAAAAGTGAACATTTTAATGGCTGCATCAAAGGCTGCGTTATGGGGAGGATTTAAAAAAAAAAAAAAAAAAAAAACGGGCTCCAGTCGGGTTCGGGCCGAAAATTATGACAAGCTGTCGGACACGGGTCGGGCAGGGCCTGAGCGTCTCGGGCCAGGGCCGGGCTAGGGCCTAGATTTGTGGCCCGTGCAGGGCTCTAAGCTAGCCTGCAGTAAGCTCAAAGAAAAACAGAAACAAATGGGCACACCTGAGCACAAGCTTGTTCAGGACGTAAGCACCAGATGGAATAGTACATTCTATATGATTAACAGACTGATTGAGCAGAGGTGGCCTTTAACTGCTACTCTGACTGACCCATCCATCACTCACAGAGGCAAATGCTACCTTGATTTGAAACCAGACCAGTGGAGTCTGCTTGAAGAGCTTTCAAATGCTCTTAAGCCTTTTGAATGTGCCACTGTTTTTATGAGCGGGCAGGAATATGTAACAGTCTCCTCATTGCCTCCACTTGTGAAAGGGCTGATGAAGTCTACTGAAGGTGCTGCCTTTGATTCAACTCCAGTCAAGTCCTTCCAAGCCACATCAGTTGAGCAGCTTCAAAACAGATGGAAGAACAAGTTGATAATCTTGTGATTCTCTCCTCTGCTCTGGACCCAAGGTTCAGAAGACTGAAGTTTCTGTCACCTGAGCAAACGATAACTGTGCAGGCTAAAGTGCAAACTGAAGCACTTGCAGCAAGAAAGGAGATGGAGCAGCAGCAAACAACCACCTTAGCCATGAGAACAGAAGCTAAACCTTCAACATCTTTGCTTGATTCACTCCTTGAGTCTGGAGGCAGCAGTGAGGAAGAGAGCAGAGTGGAGAAAGCTGTGGAGGACCTCAACACTCAAATAAGAAATTAAGTCCTGGCTTACTTTGTTGAGAGGCACCTAGCCAAGGAAGAAAATCCTTTGGATTGGTGGCGAGATAATAAAGATAAATACCCCACCTTGGCCAAATTAGTGAAATCCTACTTGTGTATCCCAAGCACCTCAACGCCATTTGAGCGTCTGTTCTCTGCTGCAGGGTACATAGCTTTCAAAAAAAGAGCCAGCCTCAACCCAGAGCATGTGGACATGTTGACATTTTTGCATTCCAATTCTAAATTTTGGAAAAGTGAATAAGAAACATGTTCATATGAACAACTTTGAAAACTGACAGTTGTCCTGTTCTTCTGCATTCTACCTCATTCTACAGTAACATTCATTGTTTGCTTATTATTTATAAGTTTGATATTTTAACAAATTCTGCTGCTAATATCTTATTGCCAGCATGTTTATGTCCTAATTTCATAATGTGAATTTTATGAGTACAACTCAGTACTTGTTTTGCTTTTGTTTATTTATATTTTGGATATTTAAAGGGTGCCAAAAAGGCTAGAAACGGCCCTCATTGTAAGTTACTGCATAATACATTTTTAACAAGCAGAATAATACAGTCATGATACATATAGATAGTCTCACTAGCTTTTAGCTATGTCTTTTAACTATTATAGTTTTATAGTATTTCAAACTTCAAAGAACAAACACATGAACTTTAACTATTAGTTTTACATCATCAAGTCAGCTATCACTTTACTTTGGCGCGAGGCCCTGGGGAGGCGCAAGGCCCTGTGCGGTCACACACTTGGCACAGCCCTTGTGACTGTACTGTCTAAATGTGATATGGTGAACCAGCATGGTCTTCATTTTGCTTGAGAACAGCATGCTGGTCCACCAGCTAGACCAGCAATATACTAGCACTAACCAGCATAAACCAGCATGGTTTTTCAGCAGGGTTATACGCCAGTACTAGAATTTATTAGGCGTTAGCATGGACAACAAATGTTTCTCTGACACAGATCACACAAAACTGATGTAAAAGTCGAATGAATTCTGATATGACTATTCAGACTGAGGACGCATAGCAAAATGTCATACCTATATCTGATTTAGGACTACATATGGAAGTGGAAGATTTTCTCTGCACAATAATGTAGAAACAATGTGAATCAACACCACAACAACTGAAAGATCAAATTTTACACAAAACAACATTTACGTCACTGCCAATACTTTAGGTTTAGCTGTATGTGCAGGGCATTTTGAGAGTCACACCTGTTAATAAACCCCAAAAGCTAGTTTTTATATTATTAAAATTACCAAGTATAAAATAATAAATATATGAATACATTTAAATGTTTGATTTTAAGGACCTTTTTGTATACTGTTGTACAATTAATAAGTTTTGCACTGTGAAATCTGGGACCTGTAGCAATACTGTATTATAGGATCCTACTGGTAGAAAGAGAGTGGAAATGTAAAATAAAGTGTTAAATTGTTAGTAATAAAGGTGTATGACTGTCATCTAGAGGACAGGTTGAGAAAGACACTGTGAAGCAGAAGACAATATCTCAATAAGCCAATCCTTTAGAGAACCTCTGTGAGAGAGTACAATGTATTTATGTGCTCTTATCTATTTTTATTTCTGTTGAGGAAGGACTCATTTTACCTTTAATGAAGTTCATGAGTTAATTTGTCACACCATACAGCACACATTATGTTATTATACACAACATTTTATGGCATCGATGTGTAGTCCTTCTAAGTGAGCAGATACCAACCAAATGAATATAAAGTACATGGAGCAAACACAGAACAGTGTGTCTATCAAGTGCATTCATCTTGAATGTCCTTAGCCTCAAGTAGCTGAGATTTATCAAATTGGTTGATTTGAATGATCAATACTAAACCTGCAACTTTAACCCTCTGGAGTCTGAGGTGGTTTTGGGGCTGGAGAAGTTTTGACATGCCCTGACATTTGTGCTTTTTTCAGTTGCTTATAAACATATTAATGGCTAAAATCTCATTACACTGTATTCAACACAAACTGGGCTACAATAATATGTGAGCATCATGTATGTACATGTTTGTATTTTGGAGAAAATAATGCTTATGTGTTGTTATTGAACAATAACAACAACAACAACAACAACAACAAAAAGAGTTTTTGCTTCAAAATGATGTGAAAATCACCCTGCCTACTCTTTCACATAAAACAATATATTGATTATACACACACACACATATATATATATATATATATATATATATATATATATATGTGTGTGTATGTATATATTTACACACACACACACACACACACACACACAAGCGAACAAAATTGATGTGGGAGTAGACTATTTTACAGTAAACACTTATCCAAAACAGGTCAGTAACAGGTTAGTAAGTGTATTATTACTCACAATAAGTATTTATAAGAACACAACAGCCATCAATAACAATATATTCACTAGACAGAAATAAATCTGAATTACTAAAAAGTCTTTGTAACTATAATATTATCCACATTATAGCAATGAAGGCTGTATCTTTATAAACACATTCATGGAATCATATGACTGACTAATTAATACTTGCTTGCACATTGAAAAAGCAAATGCATGACTTATAAGTAATTATAAAAATAATATAAATGTAACTATAACCGTTCTTATAATACAGTATAGGTCTTAATGAGTCTTTATAAATATAGAAGAGTAATACTTATAAATAAATGGAGCTATAATTCATTATAAGCATGGGCTTCTTTTCCGTTTTTAGTACATCGTTGTCGTGTAAACATACTCTTATACACAGAGTAATGAGGAACTAAATCACAAACACCTGAACATGATGAATAACAAATGAGTTACCATAGAAACAAATGAGAACTAATACAGACATGACAGAAATTGAACTAAACTGAACATAACCATGACAGTTATATTATAGATCATATAAATGTTAATTAGCAGTTTAATACGTTTCTTATTAGACATTTTATTTTAACTCTTCTCAGTATAGGAATATAGTTTGGGAAAAGACAAACTAGTCAATGTGTATGTTCATATAAAAATAGCATGTTTACTAATGTAAGTATAAGTAGTAAACGAAACCGCGCATATTCATTCACACAGAGACACTCATAACATGCAGGATTCATATTTAAACAGTCTTTTTAAAGTTTAATATTCACAGACACTAGTCTATATTAGAATAAAGAACTTATCTAACTTATCTAACTAATCCTCGGCTGGATCTGTTGCTCTTTGAAATGAAACTGAAACCCGTCGTGCTCTTCTTCTAAGGTAAATTATTATAGGATTATTCCTCAATGTGTCCCAAGAATACGTTAAGTACATGAATCTGATTAAACTTGATGCGTTTTACCAAGTTGATGTGGGCATTGACACTGTTTGCATGGATTGCCTCAGAATATTAGCATTTGAATAGCGCGCGCTCTCCGTAGGCATGTTTACGTTAGCGGTAATTAGACCACTCGTGAATGACTGGGCATCTCTCAGAGAATATTTGTTTAGTTTTGAATTAGATAATTTAAAAGTAAACACTTAAATGTTTATATTGCTCATGTCTGTGTGAAGTATCAAAGTCCCTTTAAGACAAGTCATTTCACTCGGCGGCCATCTTTGAAACGCCTCTCGGGCATTCAAGTGCAGCTCCTATCTCTTTGAATGGGGAAACATAAAATTCTCCAAAGCTGTTTGCCAAGCTTTCGATTAAATTTCATATTTGAAATCACCAATGAAATCTGACAACAACTGTCTCATAATTTTCTAAATGCTCGAATCATGACAAAAAACGGTATTTTTCAGGCTGGCTCAAGCTAATGCGCATGTGCAGTCCTAAATGCGCGTCTCGTCTCTATCATTTCGGAGGCGCGCGTCTGACTGTTTCTATAGACACCGGAGCTTCTAACGGCCGCTGCAGTGACGCGATGACTTTACCAATCGGCAATTGGCTCTTATTTAGAAGGCGGGACTTATTCCGCCATATTGCGCGTTGCACTTTCTCCCATTCAAAACAGTACAAGTGACGCGTCTTGTGTTATTCTATAATCTTTGGAATTATTTGCTGAGTTTTGTTTCATTTTAGAGATGTGCTCCAGAAAAAAAGTTCACAGAGACGGCACACCCCGTTTGCTTTGATTGTAAGTGGACACATACAAAAGTGGACCTTTTACAGTTTCAATGATGTACTGCTCTGTCTGTATGACCATAAATGCTGCTATGTGAAGAAAATCCAGCAAAACGCGCGTTCAATGCGTTCGTCGACCCCAGAGGGTTAAACTGAATTGCAATTCTTTACACTAATTTAAATAAGGAAAACTGAAGGAATCATATTTAGTGATGCTCTAAATTCCAGGCAAGGATAGTTGGCACCGCCTGCTCTGTATAAGTAACACCCCCACTACCTTCATCATAAATTAGTGAGCAGAGTGGGTGAGTGGGTCAGAAATTGAGAGAGATGTGGACCACTCTAAGCATCTGCCTGTTTCTGTCCTTTAACTTTATTTCTGCAGCTTCAATCCGCAAATCAGGCACCTGTCAGCTCCAAGGACACTTCAGGTTGAATGGGATGTACCAGGCTGGGGATGTTATACTTGGAGGCCTTTTTGAGGTTCATTTCCGTACAGTGTTCCCAGAACTGAGCTTCAGAACAGAACCAGAACCACCTTACTGTGAGCAGTGAGTCTGGAGTGGATAAGAACAGCTATACAAGGCTTATATATATAATGTGTGTGTGTGTGTGTGTGTGTGTATGGATGAGAGAGAATTTTTTTTAATACGTCTAAAAAAAATTATATTCTTTACAAAACAACTCGTGCACTTGAAGTCACTGTTAATTGCTAGTGTGAATTTGCTAAAATGTGTTACTTTTTTGTATTACCTTTTCAGAATTGTTAAATATCAACATTTATCTTGCTTTTTCTTAGATTTGATATGGCAAGTTTCCAGCAGGCACAAACCATGGTTTTTGCAATAGATGAGATCAATAAGAATCCAAACCTGCTGCCTAACATCACTCTTGGTTACCATCTTTATGACAACTGTGTGATGCTAGGAATGGCGTTCCGGGCTGCCTTATCCCTGTTTAGTGGAACAGAGGAGTCCTTATCCAACCTCAACTGTACTGGCTCTCCTCCGGTTATTGCGATTGTGGGGGACTCAAATTCCACTCCTTCTATTGCGATTTCTAGTGTTCTGGGACTATTTCGAGTACCTATAGTAAGGCAGAATAAAATGACTAATAAAATAATAATAAGTATTCACATTTTCTGTACTTTTTAGTAATTGTTTCTGTACACTTATTTTCATTAGTAGCAGAATCTTTTTATTCCTTAAGACTATCATATGTTTGTATGTGAACAAAATTCCAACAGCTCTATCTTTCTTATTCTCGTTCTTTGTCTCTCCTTTTGGTTTTGCCTTATTAGGTTAGCTACTTTGCCACCTGTTCCTGTTTGAGTAACAGAAAAAAATACCCTTCTTTCTTCAGAACTATCCCCAGTGATGCCTTCCAAGTGCGGGCTATGATTAAGATTTTAAGCCATTTTGGATGGACCTGGGTTGGTCTTGTCTACAGTGATGATGACTATGGCAACTACGCTGCTCAGTCCTTCCTCCAGAATGTGCATGTATTAGGAGGGTGTGTCGCATTTTCTGAAATCTTGCCTCTAGATAACAACCGCAAAGATATACAGCGTATAGTGGGAGTGATTCAGGCCTCTACTGCAAGAGTGGTGGTGGTGTTCTCCACTTCAACATATGTGTTGCCTTTGATGGACGAGGTGGTATTGCAGAATGTAACAGGCAGACAGTGGATTGCGAGTGAAGCTTGGGCTACTTCACCTGTGTTTCACACTCAGCGTCTTTTGCGCTTTCTGGGGGGCACACTGGGCATCGCCATCAGGCGTGGAGAAATCAAAGGACTTCATGAATTTCTGCAATACCTCCGTCCTAACAATGATCAAAGAAACAATATGGTGAGAATCTTCTGGGAAAACATGTTTGGGTGCAGGTTTAACACTGGAGGTAGAGGAGACAAAATGTGTTCAGGGCAAGAGGATCTGAGCAGCACATACACAGCATACACAGATGTATCAGAGCTGAGGGCCTCATATAATGTGTATAAAACAGTTTATGCCCTGGCACATGCACTTCATGACCTGATGCAGTGTGAGGAGAGAAGAGGGCCATTCAGTGGAAACAGTTGTGCTGACATAACAAACCTACAGCCCTGGCAAGTAAGGTTCAAATATATACTGCAGATTCATTTTACATATATGAAAGAATTAGACACAAAAACTAAAATAAAAAGTGCAACATATAACCCCTGTCCATTCTACAAACTGTACAGCTGGTTCACTACCTACAGAAAGTGAACTTCACCACAGGCTTTGGGGATCATGTGTCATTTGATGAGAATGGAGATGTTCTGGCCATATATGATGTGATGAACTGGCAGCCAAACTCTGATGGATCAATCATCGTCCGCACAGTTGGTGTGGTCAACGAAGGGGCAGCTACAGGGAATGTGCTCACACTGAATGAAGATGCATTATACTGGAACTTTGAGACAAATAAAGTAAATGAACATTACGTGTTAATGTCATTCTTGAGATATATAGTCTATATAAGAGAAATTAGGAAAAACTAATGGAAAGACAAACCTTGTCATAATGTAAAAAAGAGGACAAACACATGACTGATAACAGATTGTTTGTTTCAGCCCCCAAGGTCTGTTTGCAGTGAGAGCTGCCCCCCAGGAACCAGACGAGCAAGGAAGAAGGGCCTTCCTGTCTGCTGTTTTGACTGCCTGCCATGTGCAGATGGAGAGATTTCTAATACAACTGGTGATATTATTGACATTTCCTATTCTAAATTTTGAATATTGTTTAAAATTTTATCTTATTTATTTGTTTGTTTGTTTTTACACTTATGTCTCTCACACAGATGCTAATGAGTGCACAATATGTCCAGATGAGTTCTGGTCCAATCCAGATAAGGACCAGTGTGTCCCCAAAGAAGTAGAGTTTCTGTCCTATGATGAACCTCTGGGCATCTCTCTGACCACTGCATCTCTGCTTGGCACCTGCTTCTGTGCACTTGTGATGGTCATCTTCGCTCATCACCGTAACACTCCCATTGTACGTGCCAACAATTCGGAGCTCAGCTTCCTGCTGCTGTTGTCACTCAAACTGTGTTTCCTGTGTGTGCTGCTGTTCATTGGCCGGCCGCAATTGTGGACGTGTCAGTCAAGACATGCTGTGTTTGGCATAAGCTTTGTCCTGTGCATCTCCAGCATCCTGGTCAAGACTATGGTGGTAATAGCTGTGTTCAAGTCATCTCGACCAGAGGGTAAAGGCACAATGAAATGGTTTGGGACAGCCCAGCAAAGAGGCACAGTTCTAGTCCTAACCGCCCTCCAGGTGGCAATATGCATAGTCTGGCTATCAACTGCTTCTCCAACTCCCCATAAAAATAGCCAGTATATTAGCTCCAAAATAGTATATGAATGTTCTATTGGCTCAGTGGCTGGGTTTGCAGTGCTTCTGGGCTACATTGGCTTTCTGGCAGCAGTAAGTTTCCTCTTAGCCTTCCTGGCGAGAAATCTTCCAGATCATTTTAATGAAGCAAAGTTCATTACTTTTAGCATGTTGATCTTTTGTGCTGTCTGGATTGCATTTGTTCCAGCATATGTGAGCTCACCAGGGAAATATGCAGTGGCTGTGGAGATATTTGCCATCCTAGCTTCAAGTTTTGGATTACTGGTGGCCATATTTGCCCCAAAGTGCTACATAATCCTTTTACATCCAGAGAAAAACACTAAAAAAGCCATCATTGGAAGAGAAACAAAGAATAAATAGTTTAACCTTACTGTGATGTAAAATTGTGAACTCTGATTTGACTGTCTCAATTTGTTTTGGGCTTCACTTGCCTAAACAAATTTTGCAATGCCTACTGTCTTGTAGTATTATAAGTTATCCATTTGTTTACTTTAAAATAACCTTGTACCAATTTATTTGTCATATTGACTTTAAAGTCAGCGTGATTTAATTTCTAAAGGCATTTGATTGATGCATATGTTGATTTTTTTTTTTTTTTTTTTTTTTTGCATTTGTTTAAATGTTTTATTTGACCTCATATTTTTTTTTAGCCATAACTCGATCTTCAGGTGAAGCATCAGACTTCTTTCTGGGTCAGACTTCTCCAATAAATGAGTTTTCCTAAACCCTGCCCTTTTCTTATGAAGTCACTTTCAAACCAAGCAGCTTCTGTTGTTCAACGTGACAAATCCGTGGGTCCAACTTGAATATGTTGCAGCGTCTGTGTGGGGAAATCATTAGCCCTCACTCAAAATTTCCATATATAGTAAATTATATATTTATAAATAATAAAATATTTCGGTAACACTTTACAATAAGGTTCATTAGTTAAACATTAGTTAATATATTAACTAACGTGAACTAACCATGAGCAATACATTTGTTACTCTATGTACTAATGTCCGTTAACGTTAGTTAATGAAAATACAGTTGTTCATTGTTTGTTCGTTACTTCACAGTGCATTAACTAATGTTAACAAGATTTTAATAATGTATTAGTAAACGTTGAAATTAACATTAACAAAGATTAATAAATGCTGTATAAGTGCAGTTCATTGTTAGTTCATGTTAACTAATGTAGTTAACTAATGTTAACTAATGAACCTTATTGTAAAGTGTTACCAATATTTCTAATACTCAGTGTGCTAGGAAATGTAAATTACATGTAATTCATGCTTGATTTAATAAACACAGACTCTTTGTCAGAACAGAACATTACTCACATTTTTCATTTAAAATGTGTCATTCCTATGACAAATGTTTTGAAATATACACAAGTCATGTGGTAAAATTAAAGAGATGCATTTTGTTGCCTAAAATGTGATATCATAATCAGTTCTCAACAAAATTTAATTTAGAAATTATAGACAAAACCAACATATTAAGAACACACCACAAGCTATATAGCTATATACCCACAAGGGGTCCTCAATGTACAGGGAAAACGCATAAAGTGGATTGCTTGAAAGACTTTGAACTTGCTAAATCTAGGAATGAAATTAATTTTCTAAGGAACTTGGGGTGATGAAATGTATTAAAGTTGTCACCAGAGTCTGGAGAGATTTCATAGTGACTTTGGATTTAATAAAGTTAACAAAAAGATTCAAGTGCTATAGTTCCTGGTGACAGAATACAAGCTTGACTCCCATTGCATGTTCAATACAGACAGTACTCGAGATGCTATTGTAGTCTGCTATGTGATCAGCACAGTTCAAAACTCACACCTGTAAGTAAATTTAGTTGTCAATCCCAAACACTGACAATGTGAAGGTGGCCTAGCCATCTGGCACATCTGCCTCACCATTACAAGAGTTTTTTGGCATAAGTTAGCATGACATCAGAGCAAGTCGGACCACACATTTATAACCTGCATGCATTTTGGGGTGATCACCAGTGATCAATTCTGCACCAGTTTTGCTCATTGGATGCCCATTTCAGAATCTCACAGGAAGTAGTATAGGTTATCTGGGTACTTTTTGCCTACAGTTTTATGAATACTTTTGTGAATTCATACAAACTACACTTTTTGCATAGGTTGCATCCAAGCAAATTTTTTTTTTTTTTTTTGTAAACTCCAAATACAGCTCAATCAAAAAATAATGTTTAATGGCAAACATGTTGAATATTAGGTGATAGGTTGTCGTTAAGTGATATACTGTTTCCTTACAAAAACAGTTTATTCAGCATACTAAAGCCCCTGCTTCATTGGCATCCATTTAAAGAAAAACTGTCTCTTGTCTCCTCCCTAGTTTACTGCAATGTTTTTTTTTTTGTTTTTTTTTTTTGCTAACCTTGGAGTCTCATGAACTCAAAGTTGTGCACAGGTCAGGATTTTCGTTAAAAATACATTAGGGTTTGGTGAAAAACAAACCAAAATTTAGTGTATACCCCCTGAGCACATGTCCCATGGGACCATTCTGTGATACTTTTCCATCATCTTTA
>JBCHWC010000154.1:0-50000 GCA_039654765.1 Mylopharyngodon piceus | reverse complement strand
AAGTCAAAAGTTCAAAATACCAAAATAATGTTTTATTTTTCATTGACTAAACTGTTTTAATCAGATACAAAGCCCATGGGGTTCTCATACCTTTGTTGTAGACATTAGTTGGGACTTGGATGTCGCTCATTAAAGTGTTGACTGACAACTTGTTGAAATGTTCATTCTCTTCCAATGGAAATTCGCCTCCAAGTTCAATGAAATTTCCCTCTTCATCCATAGTATTCACCAATAATGCATTAAAGTAGTCAAACTGACAGAAAAATATAGCAAAAAAATTACCATGCAATATTTGCATTTAAATTTACATAATTATATATATATAAATTTACATAATTATATATATATATATATGTTCTATTTATATAATAAAATATTTAATATATTTATTTTAATTATTTAATTTATTTGAATTTAATTATTAAATGACATTTATTTCATGATTTTACAAACAGGTTTAAATACCAAATCATAATTTCATCTTAATTTTTTACCTGTAAAGATGCATTAAACTCATGATACAAGTCGGCATCCTCAGCTGTATCTGCGAGCCTCTGTGGACAAAAAGCATCGTTTTGATTTATTCTTATGAGTTAAAACCAAAGCTCCTCATAAAATAACACCAGAAACTGTAAATCAGTGTCTTAAAAATTAGGATTAATCTCGATAATGTAAAAGAAATGAGCACTTTACACCTTACCTTAACAGACTTCATCTTGCTGCCAAGCATTCTCTCGATTTCTTCTGCAAATTCCAGCACTAATCGAGCTCCATCCACGTCCTCTATTCTGATGATGGGCTCAACGTCTTTGAGTTTCTGGACAAACAGAGAGAATTGTTTGAGCATTTTGCTTTTCAAGAACAATTGTGTTTTTTATTGAGGAATATATGCAATGGTTCTCCTGATTGAACATGCAAAAATAAATAAATAACGCAGCAAGAAAGTCATTATGTTTTAAACGGACTGTGAAAGTCTAATTTTCATTTATATTTACCTTTTGTAATAGAGCAGCTCCTGAATATTTTGATGCAATGGCATTGATTTGCTCTGAAATGGTGATGGCCCATTTTTGAACCCTAGAGATACAAAAAAATAAAAAATATTTAAAATCAGCAACTGTGTGATGTTTATCAAGTGTTTACCCAGCTAAAAAAAAATAATAAAATTATTCTAGGAATGTTTTGCTAACGTTTCCATTAAGTTATGAAAACGTTATTTCTGAATGTTCCCTGAATGCTCAAAACATCTTTTAAAAGTTTTTTCTTGGTTATACAAATGTAAACATTCCATTTTATCATTTTGCAAACATTATGGGAACATTACTTTTCTATGATCTATGTATGTTCTGAAACAAGTAGTAACATTACTAAAACGTTTTTTGTTTTTTTCAGAAAAAAACATTCCATGAACGATGTATCAATAACGTTTTGAGAACATTATTAATGTTACTGGAAGAACATTTGTTCATAACTTTGAGAGAATCTTGCCAGAACGTTAGCAAAAGCTCTGTTCACTCGGCGGCCATATTTGCAACACCTCTGGGCAGCTATTTCGGGCATCCAAGACCAAGTCCTATCAATTTGAATGGGGGAATCCTGAAATCTCAAAAACTGCTTGGCGAACTCACAATTAAATAACATGTTTCGAATCAGCAACAAAATCTGATATGAACTGTCCCAGAAATGTTGTTTCTTATGCTCAAATAGCGTTAAAAAAGCGTATTTTTTAGGCTAGACGAGCCAATGCGCATGTGCAGTCCTAAGCGCGAGTCTCACCCTGCATCCCAATGTCCATACTATTCATCCTAAATAGTATGTGAGATTAAAATAAGTGTGTCCCAAAGCATAGTATGTTGAAAAGAGTATGCCAAAAGTCCCCGGATGGTCTACTATTTCCGGTAGATTTTCGAAGTGTGGACCCATGCACACTATAAAGGCTAATATTGCCCACAACCCATTGCGCTTTGGATGAGGATTCAGTTCAGAACTACAAACACGAGTAAAAAGTGTTAAAAAACTACGGATATGCGCGACCAACAGTGAGAGGTTTGAGTGACTAATAATCAGTTTAACCTGATAGAAAATATTTATTTAATGTTATCCATGTTATATTTCATCTGTAATACCAATGTGGACTTTTATAAAGATCCGATTGGCCATTAACTTTTAAATGCATCATTATGAATGAGGACAGTTCTTCACATGAAAGACCCGCGACTGCAGATCAACTGCTACTGCATTTCTCCCCGATACAGTAGGAAATTAACTAAATGAAATGTGGTGGAGGATGTAAGATGATTGACAGGCCAGTTTACGGTGACAGGATGCGACAGAGAGCAAAGACGCAATTGTATGACGTGATAGTATGTCCCAAAGCTTGCCTACTCTTTTGCTACACACTCAAAAGTATGTACTTTTTGTTCACAAAAAGAGTACATACTTTTAGGGCGTAGTAGAAGTAGGCGAATTGGGACGCAGCATCAGGTTTCTATGGGAACCGGAACCTCCAATGACAGCTGCAGTGACGCAATGACTTTATCAATCAGCGATTGGCTTTTTTATTTAGAAGGCGGGACGTATTCCGCCATTTTGCGCATTGCAGTTTCTCCCATTCATAATAATAGGAGCGAACCGTCTTTCTATATCTATAGTCTTTGACGTTGTTGGGCAGGTACACAGCAAAGAATTTAGTTGAAATTACCCTGGTAAACTTAAAATTATTAAACAAATGTCTACATTTGCTTTAATCAACCCCCCATCTGCCAGTCTATAAATATACATAATTGTCTTAGTTTGCAGGTGGCCCATAATCACTTGATAGGATTCCAAGTAATCTATTGATCTCTGACCATTGACAGTAAATGCAGACTTTGCAGATTCTGTTTGAAAGCTAATCCAAATCTAAACAATGCATTAAAAGTACATATGAGGTCACTGTAAATGATAGAGTCTATAATGAAACATCTCTGTCATTCTTGATGTACAGTGCACAAAAAAAGAAATGAAGCATTGTGGTTAGTCATATAAAGAGCCCTGTCAGCACTTTGTCATAAGAGTTGAGATCTCGGTCTTAACACCTAACGCTGCGTCTGTCATCAGTCTAGTTGAATCATCTCTGTTGACCTGAAGGAGTCTGGGATCATCATGGAGGCTAGGGAATTGTGTTAATAGCTTGGCAATGTTGCGGACACTGATACTATTACAGTCAACAGGGAGTGAAAAACAACCCAACAGGGGTGCGTTTCCCGTACAACGACGTAACTCGCTGCTTCACTACCATAGTACGATACATCGTTGAGCAAATCAACTAGCTAGTCACGACTGTTTCCCGAAACCGTAGCCTATGTCGCGTCGCAAACTTGTCGTTCAATCGCGTTTGTTAATGATATCACGCTGGTGGTGGAGTAATAACTTCTTTAAATGAATCCGTTTGAGATCGAATTAATGCTAGATTTTCTGCTATAAATTGCGGACATGACATCTGAGGACTAATTCTCATTTTTCTCAGTTATTTCAAGTACAGATTCAATCATCTCGTTCTTACCAGAGCCATTGAACGTTGCTTAAAATCTTTTACAAACTAAAATATGTAAATGACATTTGTATATATTCGAAATAAAAGATATACATTGTACTTAATGTCAGCTTGATTATTTTGCTCAGTATAACGATTTATTAAGTCCACATGTCATAAAAACAAGAAACTATGCTTTTAACCACGAGTCAAGAGCTGTCGTTCCTACCACACAAGTTTGCGACGCAGTTTGAGAAAGTTTGTTTGAACTTTGAGCTATGGTTTCGGGAAACAACAAATCGTTGAACTATGTTATTAACGACAGAACTTGCAATGTTAGTTGGCTAACGATACTTTCTGGAAACGCACCCCAGATAAGGAAGCAACAGATATATTTTCCCTGTATTAATCAAAATTTAGGAATAAAAATATAATATAGCTAGTACTGTTTTAAATAATTTATTTTAAACAATTGTATTGTCGTAAATATATATAGGCCTACTACCATTCAAAAGTTTGGGATCAGTATGATTTTTTTAAAGAAATGAATCCTTTTATTTAGCAAAGACATTATATTGATCAACGGTGACAGTAAAGACATTTATAATGTTACAAAATATTTCTATTTCAAATAAATTATGCTCTTTTAAACTTCCTTTTCATCAAAGAATCACAAAAATATTAAGCAGCACAACTGTTTTCAACACTGATAATAATAAATGTTTCTTGAGCAGCAAATCAGCATATTAGTATGATTTCTGAAGGATCATGTGACACTGAAGACTGGAGTAATGATGCTGAAAATACAGCTTTGCATCACAGGAATAAATTACATTTTAAAATATATTAAAATAGAAAATATTTTTTTGAAATTGTAATAATATTTCACAATATTGCTGTTTTTACTGTGTTTTTGAGTGGATAAATGCAGCCTTGGTGAGCATAATAAGAGATACTGTAATTATTATTAAATATATTTTTAAAAATTGATGGCAATTTTTTTAAAAAGGACTTGTGCTGCAGTAGAACAATTTTGTCCTTGAATTGTTGTAGTTATATAAATCCAAAAATCTAAAAATAAACATTGGGATTAAGGTCAAAAGAAAAACAGTTTTCAGCAATAAATCCTTAAAACACAGATGCACTGTCCTAGTCGTGAAATATGCTTGGTGTTACATACTGAGCTGGTCTAGTACACATACTGTAATAAAACTAAAATTTTTATGCACGAGAATAACGTTAGCAGTACGTTGGGAAAAGCTCACATCCAGTGATATTCCTGTATGCACAGGGCCTGGCCTGTATTGCCATCTGTGAACGAGCTGGTGTCTGGATGGTATCCAGAAGGCATTATTAATGGTATGAGTGTATCTGCTCTTCTTCAAGCCAGGACATTAACCTACTAGTTGACAATGTGTGGAAAAAATAACCAAAGAAGTTCCCCAGCTAAATCTTACATGATATTTTAGTTGGTTTGTTTTTGTAGGGCTTATGAGAAAACAGTAAATGAGAAACCTTAAAAGGGATAATTAAACATAATAATAATCTGTCATAATTAACTCACCTTCATGTTGTTCCAAACCTGTATGACTCTTTCTTCTGTGGAGCATAAATGAAGATATTTTGAGTGTTTTTTTAAAGGTCTTTTATGCTTCACAGAAGAAAGAGTCATAAAGGATTGGAATAATATTTTCATTTTTGGATGAACTATACATTTAGCATTGTTTTTTTCCCATTTTTTTTCAATAATAGTTTAATTATTATTTATTTTATATTTATAGTCATATAATTATTATATAAATTATATAGACAATAGTTATTTATGTATTAGTAATGAAAGAATTATGCTTATAAAACCAAATTATCTTGCGCCTTAAAATATTTTCACAGCTGCTTACGTATGTCGAAAAGTGTCTGCCATCTGCTATTGCACTGAACGACTTCCAAGCCTCATGAGAACTGAATTTTACACCTCAACAAACTCAGGGAATCGGGGAATTACTAAAAATGATCATACAACTCTCAGAGCAATTCCTCTTCCTGTCTCATTTAAAATTCCAAGATGGCACAGAGCAAATTAGACCCCGAAATAGTCTGTCTGGTCTTCCAAGCATCCACCAAACCATTGATAAAATAAAACAGAACAGTAACACAATAGAAACAAAACAGTAAAATTATATCATCAACAGTAACTTTAACCCAAAAATACATCAAACTAAGACAGTTTAAGGTTTAAGGTTTTGCACTGAAAATTAAACCAGGGATACATAAGGATAAAACAGCAGAAATTAAGGTGAATATCTCACGTTTCAGGTGGAATCTTCATTTGAGCGTGCGTAAAGATACACAGCCAACCTGTGTAGACCATGAGGAATGTGACCCAAGAAGACCCTCTGATGTGACACATGATGCTGACATCTATCCTTAAGGGCCACATCTGTATGGTGAAGTCATGAGAAGACGTTTCTGAGAATCCACTACTCCAGTAGGATGACTAAAACCCAACTTCCATTCCACTCGCTTCCATTCATGTTGGCCTAAATGGTTTCAAACGTCTCTTACGACCCTTCTGAGCTCCTCATCAACTGAACTTGCACATCCAAAAGTTCTTGGAGGGCCTTGTGATCCACGTCAGAAGACTCCTAATCATGCTCAGATCTTCCAGAAACTTCTCAAACTCCCACTGAGCTGCATGGAGTAATCAACACTTCTCATATTCAGGATGATACCGATAATCCAAATAATCCACTTAATGTTATCATTAGGTCCTTCTTCCTTCTTGTTAAAATCAGGTAAACATGATATCAATATTTTAAGAGTCTCTCCATCATGTCATCTGCAAAGCATCATATCTGAAAGGTGTTCTCCAAAAGTTCCATAGTTCTTGGCACAGGATAATCCCGGTTATAATATATAAATCAAACGAATGGCAAGCACACTGCTGCAGTTGAGATTCACTTCCAGAGCATCCAATCCTCCATCACCCAATTTACAGTGTAATCCACTTGGATTACAATCTCTGCACACAGTGGGTTCATAAGCGTGGGGAGGGGAAATGGAGAGAGGAGAAAAGGGTGGGCACACTGGAAAGACGCAGCGGATTGGGCGAGTAAGAGTTTTGTTGTCTCTAAGAGGATTATTAGTGATTTCAGGAGGTTGGCCCATGTCCATCCAATCAGTGTAAGTGAACAGCTCTGGTTTGTTGAAGGACAAGGCCATCTAGTGGGGGCATGGTAATTTGTTTTGTATCATGATTTGCAGCCATCCTCATGCCGTTCCATCCATCTCATATAACTTTCTTTCTGAAGTTATTGAAGAATCATTTATGATAAATTTATGTAAAAAGCTCCAGTTTCTGTTCATAGTAATTGTATGGAAAAGAGCAACCAGTATTTTATTCATATTTTTTCCTTTTGTGTCCCATGGAAGGAAGGAAGTCATATGGGTTTGAGGGTGAATATATGATAGCAGACTTTTCATTTCTGGCTGAACTGTCCATTTAATAATATTTATAGCTGTTATGATCTTCATCAGTGAACTCATAGGGCAAAAATATGCCTTGACTTCCTGTTGACACATGTTATCCAGACATGCCCAATGTGCATCTGGGATGTGCAAAAGAAATAAACAAGCACAATGTTACAGACCATGATTCAGAGTCAAAATACAGCAGAGATCCACGTGACCAAACTTCATGGTGAGAAAAAAGGTCAGAGATACTTACCAAAGCTGGAGGATGCTCACTTGAACAACCGGTCCAAAAGTAAAACAAGTCAGAAAAGCAAAATATCATTCACAATGTTAAATTTAGCTGTAAAGCTGGTTTGTGGTTAATGATTTCGAAGGGTTCACAAATGCACACATTTCATCACATCATTTACAGTACCTCTTTACCCAAATTGAAGTGTCAAATTAGGTTCAAAATTTATTTAACGCATTTCTAAAACTTCATATTATGCTCAGTGATTATACTATTCCGAATTCAGTCAAAGTGAATGTGCAATGAGTAAAACGAATCGTTGCTGTGACACAATTTACCATATTTGTGACCCTGGACCACAAAACCAGTCATAAGTCGCACGGGTATATATGTAGCAATAGCCAACAATACACTGTATGGGTCAAAATTATCGATTTTTCTTTTATGCCAAAAATCATTAGGATATTAAGTAAAGATCATGTTCCATGAAGATATTTTGTAAATTTCCTACCATAAATATATCAAAATTTTATTTTTGTGAGTGGATATGCATTGCTAAGGACTTCATTTGGACAACTTTAAAGGCGATTTTCTCTTAGATTTCAGATTTTCAAATAGTTGTATCTCGGCCAAATATTGTCCTATCCTAACACCCTCTTTTAGATGATGTATAAATCTCAATTTAAAAAAAATTACCGTTATGACTGGTTTTGTAGTTCAGGGTCACATTTTATTATCTACTGTTTTATAGTATATAATCTCAAATATGATTCGCACTAAAATTAATATGTAATGCAAACATGTTGAAGTTAAGCGGACTTGCAGTTATTTTATTATGCGACGTGTTTCCACACAAAAGCAGTTTATTCATTGCAATATAATGCAATGTTATTTACGTTATGTGTTGTTGTTAAACGTAACGCGGCTCTTATTCCTTTGCTGTAATATGGCTAGTGCCAAGTGACTATATTGAAACACGTTCACAACTTTAAATCAATCACATTAATATAGAGAAGTAAAAAAAAAACCTCCCTTTTGATGAATTCTGTATAATCAAATATAGAGTTAATAGCCTGTATCTTAACTTAGTATCGAGCTAGCCGTCAAATTACTTCAGACTGCATTGTTCTTTGGTATTATTGTCATTTATCTCTCAGCAGTTTCAGCGTACTAAGACATCTCCTCAACTGACTTACATTCAGAAAGAAAAGTCTTGTCTCTAACGTCAACACATCGATTTACACTACATTTAAAGAGATAAAAACGACCGTACATCAATTTATTTTCAAGGCTGGAGTTTGAAGATCCCTTGGGGGAGGAGCTCTGTGCTGGCATTTGTTTTGACCAATCAGAGTACAATGCTGTCCAAACGGTACGGCCAATCAAATAGCCGGATTTGGGTCTTGTCTCGGCATGTTCTCGTATCCCGGCTTCTCTAACCGGTCCACGTGTATGCAGAGGTATGTGCTAACAGTGCTATTGTGTAAAAATATTAAGGTATTATAATGCTAATAGTTGTTATTTTTGTCGGAATGCTTTACAATATAATATTATATCTGTTATGTATCGTAAACGCGACAAATTATGTTATTGTTTCTTTGCTATATATGATTAGCTAGCCAGTGCTAAATGACTGTACTGATGAATGATTCACAACGTTAATATAGAGAAATAAATAATTGCCTATTTCAAACCATATACTCCTTTAATAGTTTTTGAATAAAAACAATTATGGAGTTAATCAAATATGAAGTTAAAATCGTTAATGCATCTCAACTTAGTAACTTACTAGCTACATAATTCCTTAAGATTGCACTGTTCTTGATATTATTTGTCTTTTATTTTTTAGTAGAGAGATTTAATGTCATGATTCTCGACTTACAATAAAGGCTACATCATCCACAAATGTTTATTCACAGAAGTAACTTCTTTTTTGACAGATGTGTGGTGACACATAATGTCTGCTTTACCCTGGGAATACTCCACCCGCCGTGGTGTGGACCGAAATATCTCTTCAGCCTCAAACCAAGAGACAACCACTATTTCTCATCAAGCTAAAAGATGTAGACAAAGGAAAAAGAACAAAATTAAAGATTCCACCATTGAATTACATGAAGTGTCATGTGACCAGAAAAGAGGCAAGAAAAGAAAGTCAGACGAGCTTCTGGAAAACAAGACAGGGTTTGTTGAACATAGAGATGTTTCGGATTCTGTAACTGAACAGTCACATCATGTACAATTCAAAAGGCCTAGAATAACCCCTCATACACTGCCTCTCACTGACAGCTGGGAGGTGGACAGTGGCTTTTCATCTGAAACCAGCCCTCCCACTAGTGGCAGGAGTTCGCCATGTGTGGGAATAGACCACTCTAGACTAGTAGCTATGGACTGTGAAATGGTCGGTACTGGACCTGGCGGCCGGTGTAGTGAATTGGCACGCTGTAGCATTGTCAATTATTACGGTAGTGTTATATATGATAAATATATTTTACCTCAACATCCGGTCACAGACTACCGCACAAGATGGAGTGGCATTAGGAAACATCATTTAGCACAAGCAGTGCCTTTTGAGGATGCTCAAAATGAGGTGAGATGACCCTCTCTGTAAACTTCCACTTTATGGGTTTATTAGGTCTGCTTATTTATTTATTTTTTGTGTGTTTGTGCACAATGTGTAATAGTTTTGAACAATATTTTCACCGGTCCAACCACAAAAATGTAAAAACAAAGAAAATGTATATTTATATTAGGGCTGTACAATAATGGTTAAACTGATAATCACGATTATTTTGCTCAAAATTATAATCACGATTATTAATCACGATTATTTTATCAAAAAGGGTAATGTAGTAATGGCCATTTTGCACGTTCTTTACCAACCTACACTTCACCCAAAAGGCCTGTAGGTGGCACACCGACTTCATTTAACCAACTATGATAACTTCGTTAGATGGTAAATCAATACAAAACGCATGGTTTTGCTGAACACTTTGTAATCTGTATTCACATTAGATTTTTAAAGCAACACAATTTGTTTGCAAATGAGACAAACCACAGATTCAGATTGCCCTGCAAATTCCTATGGCAAGAACGATGCTCTTTGATATATTTAAAAAAAAACTGTCCCTGGCTAGGGACATTCTAAAACGCTTAACATGAAAAACGCTTAACGTGGCTTAATGTACTAAGACAGCGATATTAACAGACCAAACTCAGTAAACATCACACTAATAAACCATACTATGTACAGCAAAGCAGATGAGCCCAGAATATGAACGCAATTCGTCATCACACGTTAAGTGTTTTCCTCCCATAAAAAACGTTATAAAGAAAAAGCTTAACGTTATCTTCAAAAGATAAAACGGTGGAACTCAATATTATTTCCAATAATTCCAAATTATGTTCATTTTCCCAACTGAATTCACATAGGTTGCAAAAGTGCATATTCTGCAAACAGTGAGGTGGAGATTCATGTTGCATTTGTTTAAATTCATTGCTGAAGGTTTGATCATGGCAGATTTAGTCACACAAATAGTACAAGTGGCTTATGAAGAAACAAAGACTGGCTGTATGACACTTTCATTGAAGCAGAATTTCGTTGTGGAGATCGCTAAACTCCAGCGCACATGTTTGTTTTTAGATCATCGGCGCTTCTTCCGCATTTAGAGGGAGCGCGTGCACAGAGTTGCCAGATTGCGCAGATTAAAGTAAAACACCGGGAAGACATTATAAAAAACACGTTTTCAGGATAAATAACGAGCGGGGCAATATCGTGACGATCATTTGTAATCAATCGAGAGCAGCAGATATCGTTATCGCGATTAAAATACGATTAATCGTGCAGCCCTAATTTATATAATATCAAATTAAGTTAAATGTCTTATTAATATAATTAATTGTATAAATTCTAGGGGTGTAATGGTTAAATAAATAATATAAATTAATAATTTAGTTACTTAAGTGATAATAGATATTTTTATTTTAAATATGTTATTTGTTTATTATTAGTATTTTTTTAATAATATTTATGCTATTATATTGCTTGCATATGTTCTGTTTATTTTGCAATATTTATATTGTATTGTTTTATTTCCTTTTTACAATTTACAGTAGCTAATTTAAAATGTTTTATAGATTTTAAAATGCATTTTAATTTTAAAAATATGTAAATCTTTTATACACTAGTTACATTATTGTTTTTAATATAGTTATAGCTGGAAATTATACCACTTTAATGCAACTCCATAACATAATTAAAATTTTGGAAATGTTGATATCCCCATTGTTGAGTCCTGCTTATAAACGACTACTGAATTTCATAGAATATGGCTAAAATAACACCCTGTGGTTTTTTTCTTTCCTAGATTGCCAGCATCCTCAAAGAGAAGATTATTGTTGGCCATGCCTTATTTAATGACTTGCGGGTGCTTCACATCTCCATCCCGGCACAAATGATTAGGATACCTCTTTCTGCAGCTTGCTGCAAAAGTTGTATAATGTTGGTAATAAATCCAAAATCTCTTTGAAGAAACTGGCTGAGAAGCTTCTTAAGAGGACCATACAGGTAAGATCAGGTCATTTCATGAGATAAAGTTGGGACATCAGGCTTAGTGTATATACATTTTCTCTTTACTTGCTGCTTGTTGACGTACTGAATATTTCTTTCAGAATGGCAGAATGGGTCACTGCTCTGTTGAGGATTCTCGTGCTGCCATGGACCTGTACAAGCTGGTAGAGGACCAGTGGGAAAAAGACAACCTGTTCTGGGATTCAAACACAGACCATACCTCAAACCCCAACAACTCCCTCAAGCACTACATGCAGGACCAGTACTGGCCAGAAAGTATAATGGACTGCAGCCTGTAAGACCAAGAGTTAGGATAACGGTGCCAACCTCAGTCATCTTTGTATTTTAATGTTATTTAAACCTCAAACTTGACATGTTAACATTTCTGTAAGGAAATACGTGTAAGTGTAAGTTGTAGAACTATAATATTGCACTTGAAAAGCTTATTTAAATAACTTAAACTTTGACTTTGTAAAAGTTGATAATGTTTATAAGGGGATTATAACGTTTATAACAGCTTTTTGAATCTACACAGACTGTATTTTAGGGAACAACTCTATTATGAGTTTTTCATTTGTATGATCAATGTTATGTATGATCAATGTTATCAAGGTGTAATGTTAATGACACATTATGCTTTCTGTGGAGTTGCAGATAGCATTATTGTTATATTGACAGTTACATATTGACAATTGTAACAAAAACTTTGTTATAATGTTATACTGACAATGCTGTTCATCCAGAAAACTCAGTCATGTGAAAAGTTTAAATACAAAAGAAATGTTTAAATAAAGATTATGGATACTAAATTATTCTTAAACTCATAATTAATTCATAAAAGGGGCGGTCACATTAGCGAAATTTCTGCAAAAGTTAGTCGAAAAGACTAACTGTTCACACAGTCGCTTTCAAATGAACACTTTCAATGCCCAGAAAGCTACTAAAGACATATTTAAAACGGTTCATGTGACTACAGTGGTTCAACCTTAATGTCATGAAGTGACGAAAATGCTTTTTGTAAAAAACAAAATAACGACTTTATTCAACAATATCTAGTGATGGGCGTTTTCAAAACACTGCTTCATGAAGCTTTACGAATCTTTTGTTTCGAATCAGTGGTTCGGAGCGTGTATCAAACTGCCAAAGTCATGTGATTTCAGTAAACGAGGCTTTGTTACATCATAAGTGTTTTGAAATTTCAATGGCTCACCACTGGGGGTGTGACTTTGGCAGTTTGACACACGCTTCGAACCACTGATTTGAAACAAAAGATTCGTAAAGCTTCATGAAGCAGTGTTTTAAAATCTCCCATTACTAGATATTGTTGAATAAAGTCGTTATTTTCTTTTGTTTTTTGCGCACAAAAAGTATTCTCGTCGCTTCTTAACATTAAGGTTGAACCACTGTACTCACATGAACTGTTTTAAATACGTCTTAAGTAGCTTTCTGGGCACTGAAAGTGTTAATTGTCTTGCTGGCAATGCAGGCCTCACTGAGCCATCGGATTTCATCAAAAATATCTTAATTTGTGTTCTGAAGATGAACGAAGGTCTTAACCCTTTAACTGTAAACTGGGGTGTAGATTATCTACGAGCATCAGGTATGTTGTTGTTGAAGGATGTGTATTTGAGATATACCTCTTTATGACTTTGTATGCAACATGAATAGATGTTAACATAAACATAATCCAGCCTAAAGTTTAACTGTAAATCTATAATATCGCTGGCTTGTGACGTCAACTCCTTTAGGATTATAATGTAATAGTTTCAGAGGTATAATGTAATGTAATTGTTTCAGAGGTAGTTTGCATATTTGAGTTATTTATATGTGTATTTGCAGTAGTTATTGTTCTTCTTTAACACAGAATTATTATGCTCATAAATTACTTTTAGATATCCCGTTTGTGATTTCTTCAGTTCTAACTTTTGCCATCTGCTAGATTTGGCGAGGTAAACAATTAAACAAGCTCTCTTGCGACAAAAAGCATAGTTGCCATCGCTTCAGTTATCATCATGTTTTGGTCCAACCCAATATTACGTCAGTAGTAAATATTCTACAGCACCTGTCACAATTTGATTGATGACCTCTTGACCTCTATGACGTAACCTTATGACCTATGATATTAGCCCTCGGGATATTTCCCCTCCCCCGAGGTTGACCTTTGACATGGGTTATGAATGTGTCTATTGATTCCCGGCATTTTTGAAATACCTATGTTGTTGACCTGCGGGTCATTTGTAGTGTGGAACGAATTGATAATTTTTGGACTTTGACCGTACAAATTGGAAGTCCTGGGGGGGGTAATTTAAAAGGTTGAGGGTCCCACATGTGTTGGACAGATGTGGGGCAGCATCCGCATTCCAGTTCACAGGAGGGTCTCATCTCATTCTCTCTGTGCAAATGAAATAAATAAGAAGCAGTCAGATCAAAATAACAAAAGATTATTATATTATATTATATTATTATTACATTTAAATAAACATATAAGAACATGGAAAAAGTTTTCCTCCCAGCAAAGCTGTCTGAATGGGTTAACGATTGCTTTTAGTTTGAAATATAAATTTTAAAAATGTGAACATATGAGTAAGACATGCATGAGACATGGCGTTTTGCAAAGTTTTGGTAGATAAATATAAAAACATTTTACTTTTAGTTTATACTGAAATCTAAAAATCTCTCTCTCTCTCACACACTCACACACCCACACACCCACACACACACATACACACGTGCTCACATTTCAAAAGTGAAAAACATTCGCATCTCCAAAAGTTTATAACACGATGAATAATAAAAACAAAATGTAATTTTACTAAATTTAATGAGACTGATTATTATACTTAAATAAACATATAAGAACATGGAAAAAGTTTTCCTCCCAGCAAAGCTGTCTGAATGGGTTAACGATTGCTTTTAGTTTGAAATATAAATTTTAAAAATGTGAACATATGAGTAAGACATGCATAAGACATGGCGTTTTGCAAAGTTTTGGTAGATAAATATAAAAACATTTTACTTTTAGTTTATACTGAAATCTAAAAATCACTCTCTCTCTCTCTCTCACACACACACACACCCACACACCCACACACACACCCACACACCCACACACACACATACACACGTGCTCACATTTCAAAAGTGAAAAACATTCGCATCTCCAAAAGTTTATAACACGATGAATAATAAAAACAAAATGTAATTTTACTAAATTTAATGAGACTGATTATTATACTTAAATAAACATATAAGAACATGGAAAAAGTTTTCCTCCCAGCAAAGCTGTCTGAATGGGTTAACGATTGCTTTTAGTTTGAAATATAAATTTTAAAAATGTGAACATATGAGTAAGACATGCATAAGACATGGTGTTTTGCAAAGTTTTGGTAGATAAATATAAAAACATTTTACTTTTAGTTTATACTGAAATCTAAAAATCACTCTCTCTCTCTCTCACACACACACACACACACCCACACACCCACACACACTTTTCAAAAGTGAATAACATTCTCTTCTTTTAAACGCTTATAAAATAATTTATAAAACAACTCACATTTTCGGAGAACAGGGAAAAGTGTTCCTTTTTGATGTCCTTAACATGAAATGTTTTCTCATTGTCTCTCCAAGTGACTTGCAACAATGCATGATAGTGTCAGAGACAGAGGGGGAGAGCAATGGTCAGTGCAGTGGGGGTGGGTGAAACATTATTTTGTTCGTGCTATCTTTTATTTTCAAAGCATAAATGTAAAAGTTTAAATTACATCTTTTAAACAATTGTTCAAATTAAATCTTTTTAGTTTTTTAAATTATATTTTTAAGTCTTAATAAATCAAACATTTGACATTTTATTATCAGTGTATGTGTAAAAATGTATGGGTCTCACAAGCCATCTCTCACATTGTGTAACATTTTCAATAATACCCTATGAAAATCACCAAGCATTTTCAGAGAGAAACAATGATTTCATTCAGACCCTGTGATGCCTCAAGTTAGTTCTATAAAAGGAACTTGTCTCTATTTTAAAATGAAATGATTCTAAATATAAATAATATTAAATATGATGCTAAAAAATACAATTGACTGTTGTGACAATTGTCCAGATTTTAGCAATCAACATGACATTAAATAGTTGTACCAGCGTGTACAAGTGTGTCTCAAAAGAATATAACAATATTTTAAGATTATTTTTTACTCAAATAAACAGATATTGAATATAGCTTACTGACACTGCTTTTTCTCCTACAGATAAAAGCCAAACATTTTCTATGTAGAAATTATGTGAACACACAACTCAATGAGAATATTTTATACAGTTATGATATTTTCAGAAATTCAAAGGCCGCAGTTACAAAGAAAATAAATTGATAGCTCTTGTAGTGCAATTATCCATCTCTTCGATGGGGGTTTGCGTGAAGCATCGACACGAAGAGCGAGTCTGGTTGTTTGCGCTTGAAACGATTACGACTGAGACATATCTAACCATTGTGCTGAAAGCTATGATTTCATTCAGTTTGAGGAGGGTAAACAAAGTTACACACTGTAGTAAAGCTATAGATACATCTCAGACATGATCTTTGTACAAATTTGTACAAATTAAGTGAACACAATAAATTCGCACATCTCAATTCAAGAGGCCTAGTAACTAAGAAAGCAGCGACATCATGTAAGAAAAGTGTCATACGGCATGCAGAAGTCCACTCTTGATCTATTGTGATAGACATTTGTACCCCCTTCACTGGTCTTAATCACATTATAAAGACTATCAAGATCACTGGTAGCATTTTATTTGTCGGTCTGTATATGTTTTTAGCCGAATACTCCTCTCAGGTTGCTGTCAGTGTAAGTTTTTGCAAATCATCACATGTGTGATGAACACAGATCATTCATTTAAGCATCTTTTTAGATGTATGACTGAACTTTTGACAAAACCAATTCTTTTTTTAACATTTCTTTCAACATCCCAGCATGACGTTAAAGAATACGTGTACATGTTATAGTACACAGTTTTGTTAGAGTCTATGCCACGCTGTTGTAATGCAAGCTCATTTGAGAACTATAACATTGCATACCCTTGTAAAGAAGAAATTCAAACAATCATTATACAGGTATTATACGTACACAATTTACCATGTGTGTACGACATATAAGATACATTTAGCTATAATGTAAACATAAAACAGAAAACCTCTCTTCTGATCTATTGCAAAAGATTGTAAATGCCATTTTTTCCCACTATCAGACTATCACCCTGTTTACAATTTTTGTTAATTTATCATTTGTTAATTTTGTTAAAATATAGTTTTAGATGAAGACGGCTCTCTGAGTTTGGTCAAACACACAGCTACTATTTATGAAAATTAATGAAAACATAGTATATGTTCTTTTTGATGTTCTGATGGCGTCTTTCTGGTCTGTCTGCGGTCACAAGACACATAATGCGCTTTAAACAAGTCTTGCCGTTTTTCTGGTACATTCTGTTACATACTATTACACTTAGTCACAGTGTGTTACAGTTGTGAAAAAATATTTTAATTGTACTCTAAACAGCACTTGAATAAAAAGTAAACTTGATTAGTTATTTTAAGTGAAAGGTTAGTTGATTCAGGCCATTTTACGATCAAAATTGTTTAACATCTCTTAATTTTTAATATATGCTCCTGCTTAAATATTACTTGTTTTCATTTACAAAGAGGTCAGACAAAATATCTTATATATATCAAAATATCTATATATATTCATAAATAACTATGATAGTGTTACAGGTCCTAGGTACAGTCGGGTGTCTGTAGGAGAGAGAGCAAGAGATGATTAGGTTGTCACTCAAGACGTCCTCTGTCGTTAATAAAAAGTTTCAGCATCATTTAGACAAGCTCTGTAACTGTATTCGTAAATACATTGAAATAACTGTAACCATACAAATATCGGCTATGAATAACTAAAACAAGGCCTAACAACATACACACATGACTCTAACTCTTTCACAAACCAGACTGACCCCAGGTAAGGATACCTCAAATACCCAACTCGCAATAGTTAGATATCTTGACTTTATCCGCATGTTTAGGGGCGCTACCGTTCTTGTCCTCATAAATTTTATGTTTCTTTGATTTTATTCACATTTTTTTCACATCTACATTCTTTTTTCGTCTGTAATTGTAATTTTGAGCGTATTTGTTTTCCATTACCGTTTTACCCATTCCATCTTGTCCGAAAATCAATGTTTTCTACACATTTAGGTGTATCTCTTTTTTCATACCATTTAATTGATTTAATAAAATGGAGGTGTAACCATACTCTGTATCCTGTATTATATTTTACGGTATAGAATGCGGAGCAAAGATCTTTGAAACATTGTAGCCTGTAAAACATTTAAATGACTTCAAACGCCATATATAGACGTTTTTCCCTCCAGGGGTTAGACACAGCGGGTGATCACATTCTCTCTAGTTAAAACCTACAGGCCCTACCTACTGAATAAGCTTTAGGAAACAATCTGCAAATCTAGAATGGCTACTCCACAAGCTCCTGAAACTTCTGTTGAAATTTATATTAAAATGGAAGAAAATCTTCCTTATGCACGGCAGAAAGAACACAGGATTCGTTTGACCAAGTTTCTTCATGAAGATGAAAATTTTGAGAAACAGGAATTTCTGATGGCCGATGTTTTTTTTGAAGAATTTACATCACAGACACCTTGTGTGCTTTTGCCCGCCAAGGACTGGTCATTTTTCTACAATCGTATCTGGACCGATCTGAATGGGATTTTTTGTTTTGTTTGTTTTTGACCTCGTAACTTTTTAATCAAAATATCTGGATTGAGTGAAATGAGTGAGTAAACTTCTCTCTGGTGATATATGCAGGACTTTTACATTTTGCTATTTCTGTTGCACGTCATGTCATTAATTTTATATCATTATTTATGACTTCCTGACGACAACCCCTGTACACCCTGCACAACAGGGGGCAAGGGCGGACCCCAATCGGCTGTCCAGATAAAAACTCTGCAGAGAGCTCAGGTATCGCAAGCAACCTGAGTCTCCTAACCGATCTGTGTGAGGGAGCTGGTGCTGCAACCTATAGACAACTGTACCAATGCAGACTGCTGTTCTACTGCAACATCTCATTGATCAAAAGTCGAAGGAACATTGTCTGGTTGTTACATGGACCGCCAAAATCAACTTTCCTGAATGTCTGAGCCTGACAGTTCTTTGAGTCACACATTGCGGACAAAGAATCAGATCTAAGGACTCGTTTACAAGAGATTCAAGAAAGTTTATATCAAAAACAAAGTTTATACCGTGCACCAATTTGAGTTCTGAAAATCCATCTTCAATGCAGAGGATTTCTGAAATGTCTACGCAAAAGCTGAATGAAAATGACCCGCCTTTGAGTTCTGATGAGGCTGTGCACAGACACCCGGTGTGCCAGTGCGCCACGGGCAATGAGTGCCCTCTAAAAGGGATCTTGGACTGTATGTTTAAAGATTATTTCAGAGGACCGATGGTTGACCTGATGCACAGGATCATCGAAGACAATCAGGATGACGATGATGATGATGATGATGATTGTACGGAAGAAACCAAACGTGTAACAAATCTCAAAAAGGAAATGGATGTCGTAAGAGGCCTGACAAATTCATGGTATTCTGATGTGACGAGCATGTGTGTTTACACCAAAGAACCAGTCTGTGTAATAATAAGAAAAGTTCTGGATGTGATGTCTGGATGTACCGAGTTAGGGGTTACTGACATCATATGTATGAGTACAATTGTAACAGATGTTTGTGTCTCACTGCGTTCAAACAATGCTGATGATACCACCATCGGCGAAATTGTTGAAACGCTGGTCAATCATGTCCTAGACCGAAACATGATAGCCTGCAGAGATTTTCTTTTATGGTTAGACCACCTGTAATTTCATGATTACTGTTTTACTTATGTATGCATTTCTTCAATGTATATTCAACAACTTAGAAATAAAAGTTTGAATCACATGTTGTTATTTACGACCAAGTCTGAGCTCATTTTAAAAACGGTAATACAAAGCCTCTTAACCCCTGGAGGGAAAAACGTCTATATATGGCGTTTGAAGTCATTTAAATGTTTTACAGGCTACAATGTTTCAAAGATCTTTGCTCCGCATTCTATACCGTAAAATATAATACAGGATACAGAGTATGGTTACACCTCCATTTTATTAAATCAATTAAATGGTATGAAAAAAGAGATACACCTAAATGTGTAGAAAACATTGATTTTCGGACAAGATGGAATGGGTAAAACGGTAATGGAAAACAAATACGCTCAAAATTACAATTACAGACGAAAAAAGAATGTAGATGTGAAAAAAATGTGAATAAAATCAAAGAAACATAAAATTTATGAGGACAAGAACGGTAGCGCCCCTAAACATGCGGATAAAGTCAAGATATCTAACTATTGCGAGTTGGGTATTTGAGGTATCCTTACCTGGGGTCAGTCTGGTTTGTGAAAGAGTTAGAGTCATGTGTGTATGTTGTTAGGCCTTGTTTTAGTTATTCATAGCCGATATTTGTATGGTTACAGTTATTTCAATGTATTTACGAATACAGTTACAGAGCTTGTCTAAATGATGCTGAAACTTTTTATTAACGACAGAGGACGTCTTGAGTGACAACCTAATCATCTCTTGCTCTCTCTCCTACAGACACCCGACTGTACCTAGGACCTGTAACACTATCATAGTTATTTATGAATATATATAGATATTTTGATATATATAAGATATTTTGTCTGACCTCTTTGTAAATGAAAACAAGTAATATTTAAGCAGGAGCATATATTAAAAATTAAGAGATGTTAAACAATTTTGATCGTAAAATGGCCTGAATCAACTAACCTTTCACTTAAAATAACTAATCAAGTTTACTTTTTATTCAAGTGCTGTTTAGAGTACAATTAAAATATTTTTTCACAACTGTAACACACTGTGACTAAGTGTAATAGTATGTAACAGAATGTACCAGAAAAACGGCAAGACTTGTTTAAAGCGCATTATGTGTCTTGTGACCGCAGACAGACCAGAAAGACGCCATCAGAACATCAAAAAGAACATATACTATGTTTTCATTAATTTTCATAAATAGTAGCTGTGTGTTTGACCAAACTCAGAGAGCAGTCTTCATCTAAAACTATATTTTAACAAAATTAACAAATGATAAATTAACAAAAATTGTAAACAGGGTGATAGTCTGATAGTGGGAAAAAATGGCATTTACAATCTTTTGCAATAGATCAGAAGAGAGGTTTTCTGTTTTATGTTTACATTATAGCTAAATGTATCTTATATGTCGTACACACATGGTAAATTGTGTACGTATAATACCTGTATAATGATTGTTTGAATTTCTTCTTTACAAGGGTATGCAATGTTATAGTTCTCAAATGAGCTTGCATTACAACAGCGTGGCATAGACTCTAACAAAACTGTGTACTATAACATGTACACGTATTCTTTAACGTCATGCTGGGATGTTGAAAGAAATGAATTGTTAAAAAGAATTGGTTTTGTCAAAAGTTCAGTCATACATCTAAAAAGATGCTTAAATGAATGATCTGTGTTCATCACACATGTGATGATTTGCAAAAACTTACACTGACAGCAACCTGAGAGGAGTATTCAGCTAAAAACATATACAGACCGACAAATAAAATGCTACCAGTGATCTTGATAGTCTTTATAATGTGATTAAGACCAGTGAAGGGGGTACAAATGTCTATCACAATAGATCAAGAGTGGACTTCTGCATGCCGTATGACACTTTTCTTACATGATGTCGCTGCTTTCTTAGTTACTAGGCCTCTTGAATTGAGATGTGCGAATTTATTGTGTTCACTTAATTTGTACAAATTTGTACAAAGATCATGTCTGAGATGTATCTATAGCTTTACTACAGTGTGTAACTTTGTTTACCCTCCTCAAACTGAATGAAATCATAGCTTTCAGCACAATGGTTAGATATGTCTCAGTCGTAATCGTTTCAAGCGCAAACAACCAGACTCACTCTTCGTGTCGATGCTTCACGCAAACCCCCATCGAAGAGATGGATAATTGCACTACAAGAGCTATCAATTTATTTTCTTTGTAACTGCGGCCTTTGAATTTCTGAAAATATCATAACTGTATAAAATATTCTCATTGAGTTGTGTGTTCACATAATTTCTACATAGAAAATGTTTGGCTTTTATCTGTAGGAGAAAAAGCAGTGTCAGTAAGCTATATTCAATATCTGTTTATTTGAGTAAAAAATAATAATCTAAAAAAATTGTTATAAACAGTTGAGACACACTTGTACACGCTGGTACAACTATTTAATGTCATGTTGATTGCTAAAATCTGGATTCTGATCTAAAGCATTACTAAAACCTTCAATCATGGTGGGGACCCTTGATACTAATGTACAAATATTGTATAATACATGCTGAAAATGACCAAAACTTTTAAATAAGTCCTATTCCAACACCACTGGGGAAAATAATTTTTGTCTAATAGTCTGTCAAAAGAAAAACAATGTGTTATCTGGTTTAGTTGTATTTAAAAAAAAACAAACAAAAACATTTTTCTTAAAAACATTGTGTCAAAAGAATTTGGTAACATGATTCTCTTGTTTCATCATGTATTAACTTCATATTTAACAGGCTGATAATGGTAGCATGAACCTAGAAATAACAACCGCGAATTTTATAAAACAAAAATTGTGTCAGAACACATGGTATGAAGATACGCTTGCTTTTAACTATTTATTTAAACTTTAAAGCAATATTATCTTTTTTTCTTTTTTTTTTTTTAAATGTAATACAGTATTTGATTTTTGGTAAAACTATCTTACATAGTAATGTGTTTTCACCCATTGTCATGAGCCTTTGGCTATCCTTAATGGTTTCATTGTGTGAGGAACTGTTTGGAATAAGGTAATCTATTTGTTAAAAACATTGCAGCAAACATATTTGTCAGCATTATTCTTTTGGTTTACTTTATATTTATTAGGAATTGAAATTATAGAAATAAGAAAAGTCAATCATATAGATCTATCAGACATGCGTCACCTTAAAAAATGTAAGTTTACATGTGAGTTTTTTTAAACATATTTAACAGCAAAGATATTTTCAAGTACAGAGTCTGATGTGGACATTGTCATGTAGGGGATTTGGCCTGATCTTTGGTTTTTAAGCACAATTAAATATTCTCAAGAGACCCACTGATCCTGAAGTCATGTCTCTGAAAGACCTCAGATGTGTAGATTCACTCTGTTGAAAAATGCTGTTTTGTAAATAACACAGTTGAAATAAATGACTACTTGTAGGGTGTTTAACACCCATGCAAAATTGTTGGGGGTCAAGGGGCAACAGACAGCCTCAGCACAGAGAAGTGACTGATCTGTAAATCACCTCATCAGCCTATATCCTGAGGCCATCATTAATGATTGTTGAGGATCCCTCTCTGAAAATGCATAGTGATTTTCTTAAAGATGCATCTTAAGCTAAATAAGAGCAAAGTTGAGTACTCGTTTTTACGGGGACGTGCGAGTTGCATCTGTCAGTCGTCAAACACACAGACACCTTCATGTTTGGATTTTTTTTTTTAAATCAAATCAAATTAAATATTTCTAGTTAACATGCTGTTTTTAACATGCTGTTTTCTCAAAAACTTAACCCTAACCCTTCTGCTTGAATCTTTGAGAAATAAGATCTAAGATGACTATGTACAGGTTTTTGAACAGATGTTGTTTAATAAAAAGTATACTTTAGGTTAAATTTAAGCAATATCATTTCTACCATTGACATCTGATGTTATCCTGATACTGTAGACTTCTAAGAAGAATATTTGATTTTTATTAAATCTTTAAAGATTTAATTTAAACAATATTTTAATTTTAAAAGACTATTTTTAAACTTTATTTTTTGTGCTTTGAAATAAATTTAGTACAAAAACATTCACTCTGGAATGGAGTTAGCTGTCTTAACATACACTGTGACAGAGACTCATCTGTCTGACTCCACCCTGCCATCTCTCATTCACACTGGAGTTTGTTCCTGGGGGGATCTGGGGGTGTTTTATGAATGATTTTATTTTATTAATGCTTGTTTATTTTATTTACTTATTTTTTATCATTGCAAAATGAGCTACTTCTTCGGCTCTCTGAAAATTGTTTCAATTGTTTAAATATTTTTTAGCATCATATTTGATATTATTTATATTTAGAATCATTTCATTTTAAAATAGAGACAAGTTCCTTTTATAGAACTAACCTGAGGCATCACAGGGTCTGAATGAAATCATTGTTTCTCTCTGAAAATGCTTGGTGATTTTCATAGGGTATTATTGAAAATGTTACACAATGTGAGAGATGGCTTGTGAGACCCATACATTTTTACACATACACTGATAATAAAATGTCAAATGTTTGATTTATTAAGACTTAAAAATATAATTTAAAAAACTAAAAAGATTTAATTTGAACAATTGTTTAAAAGATGTAATTTAAACTTTTACATTTATGCTTTGAAAATAAAAGATAGCACGAACAAAATAATGTTTCACCCACCCCCACTGCACTGACCATTGCTCTCCCCCTCTGTCTCTGACACTATCATGCATTGTTGCAAGTCACTTGGAGAGACAATGAGAAAACATTTCATGTTAAGGACATCAAAAAGGAACACTTTTCCCTGTTCTCCGAAAATGTGAGTTGTTTTATAAATTATTTTATAAGCGTTTAAAAGAAGAGAATGTTATTCACTTTTGAAAAGTGTGTGTGTGTGTGTGTGTGTGTGTGTGTGAGAGAGAGAGAGAGAGAGAGAGAGAGAGAGAGAGAGAGAGAGATAGTGAGAGATTTTTAGATTTCAGTATAAACTAAAAGTAAAATGTTTTTATATTTATCTACCAAAACTTTGCAAAACGCCATGTCTTATGCATGTCTTACTCATATGTTCACATTTTTAAAATTTATATTTCAAACTAAAAGCAATCGTTAACCCATTCAGACATCTTTGCTGGGAGGAAAACTTTTTCCATGTTCTTATATTTTTATTTAAATATAATAATCAGTCTCATTAAATTTAGTAAAATTACATTTTGTTTTTATTATTCATCGTGTTATAAACTTTTGGAGATGCGAATGTTTTTCACTTTTGAAATGTGAGCACGTGTGTATGTGTGTGTGTGTGTGTGTGTGTGAGAGAGAGAGAGAGAGATTTTTAGATTTCAGTATAAACTAAAAGCAAAATGTTTTTATATTTATCTACCAAAACTTTGCAAAACGCCATGTCTTATGCATGTCTTACTTATATGTTCACATTTTTAAAATTTATATTTCAAACTAAAAGCAATTGATAACCCATTCAGACATCTTTGCTGGGAGGAAAACTTTTTCCATGTTCTTATGTTTATTTAAATATAATAATCAGTCTCATTAAATTTAGTAAAATTAAATTTTGTTTTTATTATTCAGCGTGTTATAAACTTTTGGAGATGCGAATGTTTTTCACTTTTTGAAATGCGTGTGAGCACGTGTGTGTGTGTGCGTTTGTGTGTATGTATGTGTATTCTATTTTATAAAATATGCCATGTTTATTCTTTTGTTATTTTGATCCGGCTGTTTCTTCATTAAAATCTTATTTTTGTCACTTACACATAGAGATGTGCCAGAATGCGGATGTCTGTTCAACACATGCGTGACCCTCAACCTTTAAAATTACCCCCAGGAATTCCAATTTGTACGGTCAGAGTTCAAAAATCATCCATTTGTTCCACTTGCAAATGACCCACAGGTCAATACCATAGATATTTCAAAAATGCAGAGAATCAATGGACATATTCATAACCCATGTCAAAGGTCAACCACCATTTAAATTCCTAACTCCAAGGTCATGGGGTTCATACAGCGGTCAACTATGGGGGATGGGGTAATATTTGGGTGGTCCCGTGGGGGAGGGGCAAAGGTCATATGTCAGAGGTCAAAGGTCAAAGTAATTAATCATTTTTTGTCATATGTCCCAGTATATTTATTACTCATGCAGTTTGTCCCTTTAAGAATGACATCAGATTATTGCTTACTGAAGACACTGATCCTGCTGGGTGGGTTATAATAAAATGTGCTGTTGGTTTTAGCACAGGTGATAAGCTTGCACAAGGAAACTGGGGCTTCCTGGACCAGATAACAGCTTTACAGTGGGTGCAGCAAAACATTGAGGGTTTTGGAGGAGACCCCCAGTCTGTCACCATAGCAGGGGAGTCTGCAGGAGGAATCAGTGCCTCTTTTCTGGTCAGTCAGTGTTTGTAATGTAACATTATCTTTCTCTGTCACAGTTTATTGTTGCCTATTTTTTAATTATGTTTTAATTATGTTTAATTATTTAATTTAGACATTGTCACCCATGACCAAGGGTCTGTTTCACCGGGCCATCTTTCAGAGTGGGGTAGCAACCGTGATGGGTTACTCCACCAAAGACCTATTGACGTTGGGAAAGGTATTTAGCCCAAATACAACAATCAGTGTGTACTGCTCAATAGTTCCTTAAGGTAATCTGTTATATTGTTAGTTCACCCAAAAATGAAATTTCTGTCATGAAGTACTCACCCTTGTGTCGTTCCAAACCCGTAAGACGGAACACAAATTAAGATATTTTGATGAAATCCGAGAGGTTTTTTTTATCCCCCATAGAGAGCAACATAATTACCATCATTCAAGGTCCAGAAAGATATTTAAGAAAATGTTAAAATAGTCTACGTGATTACAGTGGTTCAACCTTAATGTTATGAAGTGACAAGAATACTTTTTGTGCTCAAAAACAAAACAAAAATAATGACTTTATTCAACAATTTGTCAGTCTAGTACGCAGTTAACGCAGTGCAGCACTTCCGTGTTTATGTCCAAACGCCGGAGCCGGCCAATACTGATGGTGCGCTCAAGTCCTCCTGGGAAGTTCGTATTTACCAGGTGGGAAGTCGTGTTTACGACGTCGGGTGCGTTCAAGTCACTTTTGTCGGAGGAAGATGGTGGCGTACCTTCTTTTCTTTAACTACACAAAAATACAGCAAGGTTTTTGAAATCTACTTCTAGAAAACGAAGAACAATGTGTATCAGGTGTGTTTTGCTTTGTGATGTTTTTAATTAATTTATGAAGCCACTGTAAACTTTATCTTTACATATTATATTGTTATATTACAATGCTATTATCCTATATTTTGTGTATGGAATTAGCTTTTTTGTTGTAAATAAAAAAGCCTGACAAAGTCACTGCTAAATATTGTGGTATTCCACCATGTTTCTGACTGACACGCCCCCAACTCGTAAAGATCGGGGGTTAAAGAAAATCCAGAGCTTCCCACTGGTGGCGTTCATGTGCGTTCAACTCGTAAATACGATTGTTTCGACATGACTTGAACACACCATGAGCCGGCGTTCGGATGTAAACACGGAAGCGTTGCACTGCGTCAACTGCGTACGAGACTGACAGGGTAGAGAAGAAATTGTTGAATAAATTCATTGTATTTATTTTGTTTTTGTGCACAAAAAGTATTCTCGTCACTTCAGAAGGTTGAACCACTGTAGTCACGATGACTATTTTAACGATGTCTTTACTATTTTTCTGGACCTTGAATGATGCTACTTATGTTGCTTTCTATAAGGGATAAAAAAAACCTTGAATTTCATTAAAAATATATTCATTTGTGTTCTGAAGATGAACGAAGGTCTTACGGGTTTGGAATGACATGAGGGTGAGTAATTAATGAAAGAAATTTCATTTTTGGGTGAACCCTTTATGTCAGATATAAAAAAATGTTAGAGCCTTGTTAAATTCAGTTCAGTTTGTTTTTATTTCATTTACTGAAGGCAATTTGCAGACACATAAACAATACATGAAATAGTAAAAAACACATAATACGGCAGCTAACAGGAAACTTTCTCAGAATTTTGGCCAAAGTTCTGGCAAAGTTCTCTCAAGGTTATGAGCAAACATTCTTCCATTAACATTAATAGAACAATCGTACCAAGTTATCTGGTCTTTAATAATGTTCTCAAAACGTTAACACAAAAACATAATTTACACATTGTTCGTGTAACTTTTTTCTGAAACGCTTTAGTTAGACGTTTGTCCAACATTTTTAAAATGTTACTACTTGTTTCAACAAAGTTTAGAGAACATTCAGAAGTATCGTTTCCATAATGTTTGCAAAATGATACAATGGAATGTTCACATAACAAAACAAACAAAAAAAAAGTTTAAAAAAAACTGGACGTTTTGAACATTCATATAACATTCAGAAATAACATTTTCATAATTTAATGGGAACTTTAGCAATATGTTGCTGATGTTAAAATTTATAGGGTACATAAATCAAATTTAACTTCCTCCCAAATATTAAAATAAGAATTTAAAAGCTTAACAGAAAGTGCTTCAGGAGTGAACTTCAAACAGCACACTGTATCATATGAAAATTGTATGCACAAATATCCTTGAGCTGCCTCATTTGTCAGTTAAATATGCATATTTAAATTACATTATGTTGGGTAATTTATATATATTAAATGTTTTCAATCTTTAGAAGAAAACTGATTGTGTAATCTGTTTGACCAGTTGATAGCAAATGTTACGGAGTGTGACTTCAGCTCTTCTGAAGTGCTGGTCAAGTGCATAAAAGAAATGAGTGAGGAACAGATCATTAATGCAACTAAAAAGGTAGGAACAGAGAATTTGAAATGAGATGCTTTCCAGTATTTCATTAAAAAAAAATGCTAAGCGCTATTGGTGATATTCTGTATTAATATACAGATTGAAGAGAGAATTAATTAATTTCTTAGACCAAGTGATTTCCTTAGAAACACATTTTCATTGGAGCAACAGTTGATGGGGTCTTTCTGAAAGATCTACCAGAGGTGATACTAAAGAGCAAAGACTTTCAAAAAGTTCCAATTCTAGTCGGAACAACAAACCATGAATTTGGATGGATACTCCTTCAGGTAAGTATCATAACATTTTTGTATGGAACAGTACAATGAAACAAAAGGTCTATGAATCTTTATGAACATTACAAAATAGGAAAAACCCAAACTATACATGGTGCTGAACAGGATGTGCTAATTTTTTTAATATTATTATTTCAGATCGTTGTCTCAGGAGAATGGGTAAAAGGGATGGACACAAAATCAGTGAAAGCAATTTTGGACACCGTTAACGAAGCTGGTGTAAAGCTCAATAACTTTCTTTCCAGATTATTTCTAGTGATTTATAGTTAAAGGGTTAGTTCACCCAAAAATGAAAATAATGTAATTTATTACTCACCCTTATGTCATTCTACACCTGTAAGACCTTCGTTCATCTTCGGAACACAAATTAAGATATTGTTGATGAAATCCGATGGCTCAGTGAGGCCTGCATTGCCAGCAATGTTATTGCACCTCTCAAGATCCATAAAGGTACTAAAAACATATTTGAAACAGTTCATGTGACTTCAGTGGTTCTATCCTAATATTATAAAGCGACAAGAATACTTTTTGTGCGCTGAAAAAACAAAATAACGACTTTTCAACAATATCTATATGGGCCGATTTCAAAACTCTGCTTCAGAGCTTTACGAATCGAATCAGTGAATCGGAGCGCCAAAGTCACGTGATTTCAGCAGTTTAGCCGTTTGATAGGAGATCCGAATCACGAATTCGAAACAAAAGATTCATAAAACTCAGAAGCTTCATGAAGCAGTGTTTTGAAATCAGCCCATATAGATATTGTTGAAAATTCTTTTTTTTTTTTTTTTTTTTTTGGCGCACAAAAAGTATTCTTATCGCTTTATAATATTAAGATAGAACTACTGAAGTCCTATGCTGAAGTCACATGAACTGTTTCAAATATGTTTTTAGTACGTTTATGGATCTTGAGAGGTGCAGTAACATTGCTGGCAATGGAGGCCTCACTGAGCCATCGGATTTCATCAACAATATCTTCATTTGTGTTACGAAGATGAACAAAGGTCTTACGGGTGTAGAACGACATGAGGGTGAGTAATTAATGACATTATTTTCATTTTTGGGTGAACTAACCTTTTAAAATATGCAACTGTCTGTATTTATTTGGATTAACTCAGTCTGGCTAATTTGTTAGTATTTGTCTCACTCTAGTGGACGTAGTACAAAATACAATTCAGAAGACTTGGTAGAATGCATGTAAGTTTTCTCTCTGTCATCGTAGAAATCAGGAGCCAATGAAATCATTGCAGAAGAATACTTAAAAGATGCTAAAACTCCCGAGGACATTCGTGACGCATTTACTGAGATGCTGGGGGATATTTTTATGGTGATGCCCTCCATTAGGGTTGCAACTTACCACAGAGGTTGGTTGCAATGTTACTGGCAATATTTCACCACCATTGTACTGTAGTTTTACTATTGGTTGGCATTATTATTTGCCAACATCCTAATTATAACTTCACAGATGCTGGAGTGCCTGTGTATATGTATGAGTTCCAGCACCGGCCCAGTATATTTAAAGATGTCAGACCCAGCTTTGTGAAGGCTGACCATGCTGATGAAGTTGGATTTGTGTTTGGGGCCTGCTTTTGGGATGGCCATATCAAAATTGTAGGTAAGCAGATCTAAGAAAGTGTTTGCCCTGGTTAATTATTATGATATTTGACAATTATACTGGACAGTTACTGTGAAACTGCAAATGATTGCAACAGAAGTGAAATGGTTGTGATGAAGTGGTGATGTGGTTTTGGATATCAACTCTTTATCATCTACAGAAACACCGAGTGAGGAGGAAAACAAACTATGCAGAACTGTCATGGGATACTGGGCTAACTTTATTCGTACTGGGTGAGTACATTAGATGCTGGACACACATAGTATTAGGATCTGTTACTGATGATCCTTTATTCATTAAATAAATATTTTATTTCTACAGCTCACCAAATGGGCCCAGTCTAGTGCATTGGCCTGTATACGATCAGTCTAATAAATACATGAACCTGGGATTGCAGCAAACTGAGGGACAGGGTCTGAAGATGGACAAGCTTCTCTTTTTCACTGAAGAACTGCCCAAAAAACTTGCTGCACTGCACACAGCCTAATTATTTATTACAACAATAAACATAGTGCTGTGCATAAATGATTTTTTGTCTCCATGCAGTGCAGTTGTTCCCAGAGAAAACTTTTGCTCTTGATATAGATTTCTGCAAGCATTTCAATGTTTCCCAAATCCAGCCAAAATCTGGAAATTGGTATAAAAAAAATTAAAAAAAAGATCAGTATGCTGCATGATTAGAAATACCTTCATGGTTGTGTGTAATAGTTTGAGTGTGAAATTAAAATAAATGTACAAAACTGTTCTTGCATTTAGATGGAAACAATAGGTTACAACAATACATTCATGAAAATACCTTTAAACATTATAAAATCAAGTAACAAAAACGTGCAAATTTTATATTATTTACATATGAAATATCAAATGTTTTCACATTTTAATATTTAGCATATACATTATAATAATATATTATACTTATAATAATATATTATTTACTGTATATTCATTATTTTTTATTATCAATTGTAAAATCGTTTTCGTATTAATAATTATTTAATAGTTGTCATGCAAAAATAATAAGGAATGAGAAGATGTGCAAATTTTTTGACTGACATTCAAAAATTGCTACATAGGCTTTCTTTCTGAAATTCATTTAAAAAAAAAAATACTGCACTAACTGACCATATCAAACGTGAACAATAAAAAATGCGCAGTGAGCAGTCACGTGTCATCAAGGCTACGTCACTGGATTCCCCCATCCGCTACTGATATTGTCGCGCATGCGCGCACTCAGACTTTTTCAGAGCACCCTGTACATCGTGCGCACTGGGGGGAAGACGAAGCTCCAACTGGAACATCCAGGGTAAGTGTCATCTAACAAGGCTTTATCAGGGGACTTGACGTTAACAGTCGCAGCATAGGTGTTGTCATGTCCATCATCATGCCATTTCTTAAGCTCGAAGCGCGAATGAACACGATGTTACAATAAAAACAATTACTGATAGTAATTACGTTGCAGGCAGACACCCGTATACATATATGCGCGAGCCGTTATATAAATGCTGTTAGTGACAGAATGAACACTGTGAAATGAACTCTACGTACTTCAAGAATTTTCCGCTTTTCTTTCCGTATGAAAGTGTGCCATATGATTGCACAGAGTTGTTTACAATAAGGAGGTGGAGTGGTGGAGGTTTCATTTTGCAAGAGTAAACTGAGCTATAGAGTGCTGGTATGAAGAAAATATGAATGATGAGCTTTGAGCTATGTCTCAAAACCTAGTGAGCTGCCTATCTAGACATCATTTTTATAATGTGTGTGTGCTATATAATGCCTAAATGATTCCCACAGCCATTGTCAGATCAATATGTGACTGTGCTTATTTAATTTCATCAGTGTTTCAAGCAACCAGAGATGCAGCCTATGCATTAGTGCTAATGAAAATATGCACTTGTTGTGGAGGCTAAAAATAGGGCCATTTTGGCTGTAGGAAATGTTTCTGATGAAGCCTGCGAGTTGTCTTTTGATAAGCTGGTATTTTGACAGGTGCTATTTTAAGACGCTAAACTAAAAGAAAAGGTCTAAAGCACTGGAGCAGAAGTGCTATTGTTTTCAATGGAGAAATCCATGGGATTACCTGCAACAGCATAGAATCTAGTTCCTTCTCACTTTCTTAAGATCTCTATTTCCGCTTACTGTCTGGGACAGCATTAGCAGGTATGACACCTGATTCACGCATTATTTCAATGTGTTGTGAATAATTGCTTTGTGTGTTTGCCTGGATCAGTGGTTGACAGATCATTAGATGTATCTATTTAGATCATTGTGAATAAATATCAGCCAAGTGTTATATAATTCATTACCTGCATTTTTCCCCTTACGATCTAAACACTTGTATTTATATTTTAACTAATGTTTTTAATAATAGTTTAAGATTTAGTTAATGATAAGAATCCTGTATTTATTTAACCTGCCATCTATAAATTATGATATACTGAAATACTAGGCTATATGCTATGATAATTACATTATTTTAATTAGATGCAAGCATTTATTAGGGGTTTCCTCAGTTTTTAAAGTCACAACCCTAGTGCGTTTTTGCCATTAAAGGGATAGTTCACCCAAAAACGAAAATTATCCCATGATTTACTCACCCTCAAGTCATCCTAGGTGTATATGACTATCTACTTTCAGACGAACACAATCAGAGATATATTTAAAAATATCCTTAGTCCTCCAAGGTTCATAATGGTTGTGAATGGGGGCCGCGTGTTGAAGCCATAAAAATGGATGTATCCATCCATAAAAAAAGTAATCCATATGACTCCAGGGGGTTAATAAAGGCCTTCTGAAGTGAAGCGATGCGTTTTTGTAAGAAAAATATCCATATTTAAAACTTTATAAATTCAAATAACCTGCTTCCGGCAGACTACCGTATGCAGAATGCACAAGTCAATTTGCGGCGGAAGAGTATCCTTTGACCTGATGCACAACGTAATGGCGAACATAATGACGATTATGGATGGAATTTTTTGGCTTCAAAACACGGCCCCCCATTCACAACCATTATAAACCTTGGACGACTAAGTATATTTTTAAATATATCTCTAATTCAGTTTGTCTGAAAGAAGATAGTCATATACACCTTGGATGGCTTGATGGTGAGTAAATCATGGGATTTTTGAGTGAACTATCCCTTTAAGTCCTATTGAACAGCGTTAGTCCGATAAACCTGGCATCCATGCTTGACTGCAGGCCTCATGAACATGACTACATATTTTTAAACTCTAGTGGCTGGAGATAAGAGTGCTCTTGTTTCCAGCCAAGCCGAGGATCATTTTTTTTGTCCTATTCAAGTGCAGGCCATTGATGAAAAGCTCAATGTTAGAAGCAATTTTCAGTCTGTGCGCTCTTTGCAGTGTCTCAGTAAAAGGGTAATTTTATGTGACTTTTATTGAATCTGATACTCTCTGGTTAGAAGCATTGATCCATTTAGGCTTTGTTTATGTGTCTGATTGTGCAGCATCAGTCAGCGGCTAGCTGATCAAGCTCTGTGAATGAATGACAGTTCACAGCGTCTGATACAGTGACAGATAGGAGTGAGGTTTCCCTTGAGGAAATAGCAGGGCATGTTGCATAATGATGCAAATAAAACAGCCTCAAATTAACCTCTCTGTGGCCTTATTTTCACATCAAAGACAGTCTCTCAAACCGTTAACACAGCCTTCTCCACCTAAAACAAATTTCTGCAAGCTTTTGCATGTTTTTCAAATCCCGATGAAATCTGATCTTTTCTTGTCTGGGTTTTGTGTGGTAACGTATCACTATCCTGCATGATTTATAATTATTTTCTTCCCTACAACTGTTTTACTTCTTGGTTCTATACCAGCATGTAATCTGAATCAGCCTCTATATTTGCATTTTGCTTGTAATGCAATAAACAAGTGGTTCTCAAAGGGTTGAATACAGGTCAGTTCTGATAGCAGGGACAGCAGGAAAAAAAAAAACAATGCCAAATGCAAATAATAAAATCTAATCGTGCATAGATATGATGGCAAAATAAACAGACTTTTCAACTTATCCAAAATCTTGTTTTCAAAGGTTGTGCAACTAATCAAACTCGACAGTATTTTGGCACAAATTCATCTGTTGCTTGGTAGAAGCTACCCAAATTAGGCAATGACGAGACAAATGGGTTGTCTGACATAAAAACAAAATTATGCAAGGTAAAATAAAATGCAACCCAGACTTCATTATATATGGGTTCACTTGTTTTGCGTCGAGGATAAACTTGGTTTGTGCTGAAAGCAATGTTTTATGTGAATTATTATTATTATTATTATTATTATTATTATTGATTGTGATAATATAATAGATTATTTTATCATTATTATTATTAATATTAACACAATGTGTTTTGTGTCATCAATTGTTATTATTATTACCATTAGTAGTAGTAGTAGTAATAATAAAATGAGTTATTATTATTAATTGTAATAATATAATAGATTATTATTTTTATATATGTGACCCTGGACCACAAAACCAGTCAACCAAGGGTCAATTTTTTTTAAATTGAGTTTTATACATCACCTGAATGCTGAATAAATAAGCTTTCCATTGATGTATGGTTTGTTAGGATTGTCCAAGATACAACTATTTGAAAATCTAGAATCTGAGGGTGCAAAAAAATCAAAATATTGAGAAAATCGCCTTTAAAGTTGTCCAAATGAAGTCCTTATGAATGCATATCCACTCACAAAAATACATTTTTGATGTATTTACGGTAGGAAATTTACAAAATATCTTCATGGAACATGATCTTTACTTAATATCCTAATGATTTTTGGCATAAAAATCGATAATTTTGACCCATACAATGTATTGTTGGCTATTGCTACAAATATACCTGTGTGATTTATGACTGGTTTTGTGGTCCAGGGTCACATATTTATTATATTATTATAAAAATATTAATAGTACTGAAGTGTATTGATGTGAGACAGTGAACGTTGTGGGATGTGAGACAATTTTTGAAGAAATTCCAGCAATAAATGTGAAATTGAATGGAATGGAATTTAATACATTTAAATGTTTGCTTTTACAAACATTTTTGTTTGCTTTTGTCTGATGAAAATTTTGGTACTGGTCACCATTTGATGTAACATCTGGGCCTTGATGCTAAACTAACTGAAAGCCACTGTTCTAGCTCACTATTTTTCTAGTTTTTGACCGACTTGACCTTGCCCACAAGCCAACCCAATATCTCTGTGCCCGAGACATTCATCACACATGTAATTATCTTTCTCTCTGCACTGCTGACTCTGATATCACTGCAGTGCTTTGGTAACCCTTAACCCACTCAGTCTCTTAAACCAGTGGACCCACTCCAACTCATCTGTGTCCCATCACTCTGACAGCAGAACCTCTGCGCTGGGCCCCGAGGCTCACCATGAAGGGGCATTTTGTTGCATGGATGGATGGATGCAGCAGAAAGAGGGGGAAGTGCTCCAGTGCAGGGAGGAAGGAAAATTGCAGCATGTGCATTTACCCTCGAATGTTGAGATTTATAAAGCTCAAGAGAAGCAGCAATGTGTAGGAGTTTGGTATCTTTAGTTATGAGCCTCAAATCATTTTTAAAAAATCACTGGATGCTTGTGAAGCATGAATAAGTTTAGTGATTGCTCTTGACATGTACAGTATATTTTTTCTAATTTTTATATTTGGTGGCATTTTTATTAAATTTGGTTTGTATTAGTATTCGGTAGATTACCAACTACCACATGCTTTTGAAATAAATAAATCCGTTTTTAGAAGAATTACAAAATGTTGTGATATCGCCTATACCATTACTGTGATAAAAGCTTTTCTTCATAATGCTCACGCCAACATAACAGTTGTTTTTTCCGCCTTGTGCCTCTTAAAGATAAGTGTGAAAAAAGGCAGGCGCAGTTGACACGATCTCTGACTCTGGTCACTGCGTGTGTGTCTCTGTGTGTGTGTTTGTGTGCACTTGTGAGTGCGTATGCCAGCCAAGTCACGCTCCTCCAGCTCTGCATTACATAACCAACCTCTCAGCCCTAATTCTCAGGGTTTTGTCCAAAACCTTAGGGAACATAGTTTCTGGCCTTGTAAAAATAATGCCGGTATAGCATGAATGATTGGTCTACATGCAGAATTCATTCAGTTTTCATTGAGTTTGACTTCCAGAAGCTGCTGTTTAAAAAAAGCTATGGTAGCCTTGCAAGGTCCACTGCATCTTAAGGCTTATGGATAATGTTAACCAATAGCCGAATAACTTATTTTCCTGATCCAATCAATACTTTCATATCCTTCCTGTTGCATTACGAAATATGTCTTGCTTAGAAGTGGTTTGCAAATAGCAATTCACACTGAATTTAACACTAACCATTAGCGTCTGTTGGGACAGAGTGAACTAGCCTTTCGTTTGAGAAGGAAACACGTGTCACTCGTCTTCAGCTGTATGAGAATCAGGTGGTATTTTCACAGAGGCAAGATTAAGTACTTGTGAAAATTAAACTTTAACCTTGATATAAAATCAGTAAGCATTATGATATTTGATGGGGCATCTATTATATACTGGTTTGCATGAGAATATTTTTTTTAATTTGAGATTTGAAAAAAAATTATTCTCAATATATATTTGTATACTGCCCATGTCTGAGAGTGAAAGACACTCATTGCATTACACAGATGGCATCATTGTTGTTTTATACTATGTCTGGTGCTTCATTAGCAGTCATAGAAACACATGCTTTTGCACTGAGATTCTGTGCAATGGATTTCATAATCTAACATCATATTAACAGGCTCTGACAGACTCTGCGTTGCCTCATGCTGTGGTCAGTCTGTATAAACACAGCTGCAAGGAAGTTTATGACAAAAGAGGATGTTAAAGTACCCTTACCGTAATGTTCCACTTCATGAAAATGTTTTGAATAGTTGAATTTTTATATTTATAAATATTTTTATAATATTATTTTATATAATAAATATTGAAAAAAACAAAAACATATTAAAATATAATATACACTGCTGTTCAAAAGATTGGGGTCAGTAAGGTTTTTTTTTTTTTACGAAATTAATACTTTTATTCTGCAAAGATGCATTAAATTGATAAAAAGTGATAGTAAAGACCTGTATAATGTTACAAAAAATATACATTTTAAATAAATCCTGTTCTTTTGAACTTTCTATTCTGAATAATAAATTACGACAAAAATATTAAGCACAACAACTGTTTTCGACATTGATAATAACATTGATAATAATTAGAAATGTTTCTTAAGCACAAAATCAGCATATTAGAAAGATTTCTGAAGGATCATGTGACACTCAAGACTGGAATAATGATGCTGAAAATTCAGCTTTGCCATCACAAGATAAATTATAGTTTAAAATATTAAAATATTTCAGTTGCTTTAAATTGTAATTGTACTGTTTTTGTTTTTGATTAAATAAATTCAGCCTTGGTGAGCATAAGAGACTTCTAATGTTTCAAAAACATTAAAAAATCTTGCAAACCCCAAACTTTTGAATAGTACTAATATATATATGTATAATTTTATTATTATTATTATTGTATAATATATAATAGTTCTTATAATTTTATGTTTATAAAATTAAAATTGTTATTTTTTTAGGTTCTGCTGTGACGAAATTGTGGAGCTAAACAAACTGCTGTCCCCTCCGTGGGTTTTTGAGCTGACATCATCATATCTCACCTAGTGACTGATTTACCCCCATATAAAAGAATGGAGGGGGCCGTGGTGAACAACCTCATAGACTTCGACTCGCCCCCAGAAGGGACAGTGGCCTCTGTTCTTGGACCTCCCAGTGGGGCGGACTTTTTCTCATCCGAGCCTCTCGTCCCTGAGCCTGTGAGCGACGCCACCATGGAGCCCCTTCTACCACAGCCCTTGGCCCCCACACACACTTCCCACAGAGAAGAAGATAGTGATGCCACCGAATCTGCTGACAGTGAGATCGAGGGCACAGAATCGCCATCACACCCGTCGAGCACGAGGCGGTCCTCATCGTGCTCCAGTCACAGTATTGAAGACGCAGAGGAGACGGAGATACGAGCGTTCATGAAAACCTATGTGGCAAAGCTCTTCCATGGAAGGTGATTTGCTTCACAAACTACAGCTTAAAGAAATGCTTCATACCAAGAACACAAAAAGAGATGTTTCACAGAATGTTCATCTCGCTCTTTTTATTATAACTACAGTGACCGGTGAATATAAAACTCCAGAAAGTACAAAAAAGCACCATAAAAGTACTTGTGTGCTATGCCTTATGATAATTTTGTGTGAGGAACAGACCAAATTTAAGTTTTTATCTACTGAAAATTTCCACCATAGCTCACAAATCTCATTCACACCAGATCAGACACAATACCACTGATAAGGTGCACTTAAATTTCAGTCTATTCCTGAGTCAAAGCTATTGTTTAGCTTTAGAAAGCTTAGAATATAGTGTATGAGTCACATAGACTGCATTTATTGGGCTTTTTTGTCCTTGTTGGAGCTTGACAGCCAGTTGTCACTGTGTACTTTTGTTGTATTGAAAATCTACTTTTGTTCTCCACGGAAGTAAGAAAGTCATACAGGTTTGGAACTACATGAGGGCAAGTAAACGATGACAGAATTTTCATTTTTTTGTTTGAACTGTTATCTTGATTGTGGAAGAAACTTCACACTGAATTATAGTCACATATCAACTGATGCATGTGTTTGCGTTTGTTCCTATTGTTTTAAGTACTCTCTTGCTACCCCTTTGTCTTTCTCTTCCTGTGATTACTCATGGTTCCTTTTATTCTTTTTCCCTCTCTCAGGGAGGACTTTGATCAGGAGGAGAAGGCTCGCTTTGGAGAGCTGTGCACTGGAGAGAACGGGAAAGGCAGGGAGTGGTTCGCCAAATATGTCAGTGCGCAGGTATGGGAGCAGCAACGATGATCAATCATGAAAACAATCACTGCATGATTTTTCATTTTTAATTTTGTGATTGATTATGGTTACTTTTTGGGTGATGGTTTAGACCTGTTTCACACATTCTGCACCAGAGGTGAAACTGAACTGTTGTTATTATTAACTAAAACTATTAAAAATCATTTTCAATAATTGAGATAAAGCTGAAATAAAATAAAATATAAATATTGTGTTGAAAAAACTTAACTTAAACCGAAATGAATGAGTGTAAGTTAATATAATTAAAAAATAATTAAAACTGAAACTAAGGGTCCCTTTACACGACACCGTTTTCAACTAAAAACTGAAACATTTTTATGCATTTTGGCGATTCATTTGCAAACATTTGTTTACGGGTTTCAAAGTGCACATTTTTGAAAATTATACTGTTATGATCTCTATGTAAACTATAAAAATGTGAATTTGTAAAAACGCTGATGTCATGCACATGCGTATTACGTGTTCAGTCTATAGGCACGTAGTGTTTCTTTACAAAGTGAGATCGCCAACTACTGGCCTGGCAGCATAATACAGCGTTTTTAGTCATTTTCGCGGATCCGTGTGAACGGGGATTATTTTGACAACGTTGTTGTCTGTACACAAAAAAAATGCAAAGGAAAAACTTATCTGTTTTTAGTACATTGTTGTCGTGTAAATGTACCCTGAATTAAAAAATAAATTAAAGCTGAATAGAAATTTTTTTTTAAAAAACGAATAAAAAAGACAAAAGCACATAACAAAATTACTAAAACTTTACTAAAATTAAAATGAAAACAATTTTATATATATTATTTATAATTGGTTTTTTTATTTTTTGAAATTGAGATTCATACATCACCATAATTATTCACCAAAATTATCACCATTGATAATTTTGACCCATATAATGTTGTTGGATATTGCTACAAATATACTTGTGCGACGTATGACTGGTTTTGTGGTCCAGGGTCACATATATATTATTTTATTTACAGTATATATTCTTATATATATGAAAGATAATTTTAAATGGTAATAAATACTATAATAGCATATAAATAATACTAAATAAATAACACAGTGTGTGAATGGTGCATATTCATTTCTGCATCCCTATTTAACAGGTTCCAGTGTTCACACCGTAAGTGTGAGTGCCATAACCTATTTTTGCTGTGTCATACAAAAAATAGCAGAAGACATGTTGCTAATGCACTGCAAACCTATTTAGCAACACAGATTTTTGCAATATAGGATTTTATGAAGCAACACAAAATAATGATTCGAACTAGTACACACCCATTGTTTGAGAAATGTGTTAAAAATAGTTTGACTACTTAACAGTTAAAATGACCAAAACACCGCAGTGGTGTACAATATACAATTACCATATTGGTTATCATCAGCCAATATTAAAGTTAATCTTTAATAACACTAATGATTTAATAAATCTGTTCAATGTAATCTTTAGCAGACTTTAGCAGAATATCCATTTTTCATACTGTATATTTTAATGGTGTGATGCCTGAATTCATTTGTAGCTTTTAAAATCATTGATTTTAGGTTTTTCAATGATTTCATGTATTTACTTAGTCTATAATAATATAATAATATATAATAATCTTTAATAATTCTCAGTCTTTCTGAAAGATCAAGAAAACTCATGCAATAAAATACATATGCATAAACAAACACATTTGTGATGATAACCGTGCGTTGTGTTTGCAGCGCTGCCACTCCAAATGTGTGAGCGAACAGACTTTCTACAGGCTGGTGCAGTCCTTCGCCGTTGTTTTGTTTGAGTAAGTACATCAGCGATAATATCTCAGGTTTATGTTTGACATTACATGGAAGCCACTCCAAACCATCTGAGAGCTGCTTCACCAGTTTTCTGTAGAACTCCTGGCGACTGTGCCATGTGTGTGACTCACATGTGACCCAGATTTTATTGATTGACAGATGTCATCAGGTGGATGATTATGGTCCTGCCAAACACCTCATGACCATGTGCTTTACATATTACTACATGGGTAAGAAAGTTCACCTTTAATATTAAGCAATCATATTGTGTGAAATGTAAGAATCTGAAAAAGAACGTCCTGACCTCCTCTGACTTCCTGTTACAGCGTATGACTCAGACATTACTGGCACTGCCGCTTATTGTTTAAGCAAATTGAACAATGCCATTTTAATGTGTTTTTTTGACCTGGTATAAAAACTGGGGATGGAGAAAACATAGATATACAGTTCAAAGGTTTTGTTTAGTTATTACTTTTATTTAGCAAGGATGCATTAAATTGATCAAAAAAGTGAAGACATTTATAATGTTTCAAAATTTCTATTTCAAATAAATGCTGTTCTTTTCTATTCATCAAAGAAACATGAAAAAGGCATGGGTTCCATAAAAATATTAGCTGTTTTCAATATTGATAATAATAAGAAATGTTTCTTGAGCACCAAATCAGCATATTAGAATGATTTCTGAAGGATCATGTGATACTGAATGACTACTGAAAATTCAGCTTTGCCATCACAGAAATAAATTACATCTTAAAATGTATTCAAATAGAAAACAGTTATTTTAAATTGTAATAATATTTCACAATATTACTGTTTTTACTGTATTTTTGATCACATAAATGCAGCGTTGGTAAACATTTTAAAAATCGTATTGAACCCAAACTTTTGAATAGTTGTGATTCACTTGATTTGATTCACAAAAAATGTAGTTGATAATAATTTTTCTTATTGAAAAAGTATACACAGATACATTATATGCATTATATTTAACACTGCTAAAGATTTGAATCCATTTCATGAATGTTGAGAATCGTTTTGGAATAAGATCATGACTCTTTAAACCTTGTGGTGCCTAAAGATTCCTACTCCTAATATACAACTACATTGAGTGTGACTGCCTAGTGTGCCTTTTCAATTATTTCTAATGTTTTCTAATATTTCTAATGAATATATGTGTTTGTGTGACAGGTAAGTCCCAGCTGTCTCCCACAGAGCTGCTGGAGAGGCCCAGCGGGGGGATCGACTCGTACCTGCGCACTGGAAAGGTCTGGCTCTCTGGGAAGAAGGATATCGCAGAGCGACTGCTCAAAAACACCTCCGCTAAGACTGATGTTAAAGGATTCTTTGGGGGTCTGGAGAGCAAACTGAGAGGACCCTTGGGCCGAAAGAATGAGTGAGTTATTTTCTGTCATCGCTATTAATAACACTTTAATTATTGAAGCTTCTGCTGCTCACAAACTCATCCTGTTCTCATTCTCTCCTCCTCAGAGACGCAGACAGACCTGTTGAACAGAAAACCAAAACTCCAGGTACAGTAGTTCACCATGTACCATCACTGTGTTTTTAATCAAGTGTTCTCTAATTCCCTCTTCTCACCTGTGGTAACCTCTTGTTGTGTCGTTACCAGTTTCACTTCGGGTTTTCTGTATGTATAGTGGTGGTGAGACTTAGTGGTTAAAAATCTGGGTTGGTTGCCCAAACCATTTATTAGCTACCACCAGTGTGCTGTTGAGCAAGACACTTAACCCACAGGAATTATAGACATGTGTAGGTGTTTGAGTTATTAACTGTGCTTATCTCTGCTTGCGTACCCTGTAGTTTCTCCCCCTCTCTCCCCGGATAGAAAAGAAGAGGAGAAAATTTACCTGTACACACACCTGAAACAGCAGCCCATTTGGTAGGTTGTCAATAATCTTTCTGAAAATTGCTGAAATGAACATCTGAAGTTGTCTAAAATGTATCCTTTTCACATAATCAGCATTTTAAAAGAATATTCTTGTGATTTACAATTCACTGTTTATGAACTGCATTTGTGGCATACTGTCAGTGTCTACCAAAAATTACTGTTTCAAACAACTGTTACATTATTTCAGACATATTCATCAGATTCAAAAAAAATCGACAGAATCGAATTTCACGCTAGAATAGGAAAAATAAATTGGATTTGGTATCATTTTATTATTATTATTGTAAAATAGTAACAGTAATTAGTAATTCTCTGTAATGTCAAAAAGTACAATTGTATTCTCATTACAGTAAACCAGTAAAGAGAAAGTTGTGACGGTAATTTTTTTTTTTTTTTTGTGACTGCAATTTTTTTATACAATTATTGATTATTTTATTGATACGATTATTAGAATCACCTTTGATGAAATTTACTACAACAAATAGTACCATAATATTAAAATATTTTACAATATATCATTTAATAAAATATATATATATATATATATATATATATATATATATATATATATATAAGGCATGTGACGGTATCAAATTTTCATGTTGCAATAATTGCTGAAGCTTTTATCACTGTATCTATACGGTATTATCACGATATTGAAAAAAGTTGCAAAAAAGTGTATAACAGTGTATAAAAAAATAGTATAACAGGTTTAAGAACTCTTTTTCAACTCTTTTTCTTATAACAAAAAGGACTCTGAATGTTTAAATACAATAACGCAGTACACAATAAAATTATAAAGTAAAATGTTTCAAACAGATTACAGTGCAAAAGAATTATAAAGAACAACAGGTAATTTTACAATAAGGTCTCATTATTTAATGCATTAACTAAGATTGAGAAATAGCTACATTTGTTACAGAAGGTATTATTTTTTATTAATGTTAGTTATTATCATTGTTAGTTTTATCTCAGGTCCATTGAATAAGTTCTTTTAATTTTAGTAATGTTATTAACTAAGAAATTAACATTAACAAAGATTAATAAATGCCTTATAATAATTTTTCATTGTCAGTTTGATAATAATGAATTAACATGTTAACTAATCAAGCCTTATGTCACACTAAGTTTTACTGAACAATAACAAATAATCAGAACATTTTCAATCATTAGGGCATGTTGTAGTCCAGATTAAAATATAAAAATGTTTAAGTTTGAAAATAAATAGCCTATCAAGTCATTAAGTATTAAGTATTTGGTCCTGTGATGAACAACTTTGCAAATACAAAAAATTGAATGGCTGTTTGATGCTTTTTAAAAACTGTTCAGTAGTGCAGCTGCTTTGTTTACTGGGTTTCCGGGGTAACCTCTGCATTTCTGCTGTTCCATCAGCGCCCTCTGCTGTCAGAGAGTGAACGCGCACTTTCATTCAGCGCGTCTCCTTCACTCGTTCCGTCATGTGCTTCTCATGCACGATGGGCTTGTTTACATCTGAGTGCGCGTGTTCCTTTGACGCAGCATACAGCGGTGTTGTGCTTTTTATACGGTTGATGGGGAAAGTATTCTTAAAATGCATAAAAAATTTTGAATAATTCGTAATAAACGGTATTTTGAAGTGCCCGCGATAACAATATCGTGCATATTCATTATCGTGATATATCGAATATCGGCAAATGTCTAATATATATATATATATAATTTTTTGCATTACAGTAAATTGGGAAAGAAATACTTAATTGTCATGAAAATAATGACAGAATGTTTAAAATCTTTATTTTTAAATTGTTAAAAATTATTCTAAAATGTTTTCATTTATGGCATTTTAATATACTACAGAAAATATTAAGTTTGTAAAACAAAACAGAAAACTTACAATGGAAGCCTATCAGGAAAGGAGGCTGGTGTGTTTAATGTACAGTGTTTTTCTAACATTGTTCACTCACAATGTCTGAACATTTGTTACATATAGATGCTAATGTTGGTCTGCTTGTATCTGTTTCTCTTTATCCTTTTTTAAAAGGCACACTTTGAGGTTTTGGAATGCAGCGTTTTTTGATGCCGTCCATTGTGAGAGAAATAAAAGATCCCCCACCACGAGGTGAGAGAGTGCACGGTTTTCAAAGTATACTCGGTAATTCAAATTACTTCTATTGAGCACTTATTTTCTCTTTCTCCTAATATATCGTGCTATTAAACAAAACAGACTTCGCACAGCACCTAATGCACATGTTAGATTGCGTGTTTGTTTAGACTGCATGTTTGTTTGTGTGTCTGTTAAAGCCAGAGGGAAAGATTGAGAGTTTACAGTGTGTTTGATAGATTGTTAGTGATGTTGAAATAAACTAGCTAGAAGTTTCAGCCGAGGTGCGTGACTGTGTGCCCAGTGCATATGACAGTGTTGCGGTGTATTTGTAGTGGAAATATCTGGATGAAATGTCTGGATCCTGCAGCCTCTCTCTGTGCTCTCTTATGGTTTACTCTTCCACACTGCTCATCTGCTCATCATCCTCTCTTGTCTTTCTTTCTCTATGTGGTTCTTTCTCTCTCTATGCATGTGACTTTAACCCTTTTTCTCCCTGTGCCTTGCTGCCTCGCAAAGGCGGACGGCTGAGGAAGAGAAAGATGAAAGGTCTGTCCTTCATTCCGTCTGCTGCCCTGGACACTGCTAGACGGGAAAGGCAAAGAAAAAGGAGGATTATAAAGGAAAGGGGGGGGGGGGTTAGATCAGGTAGAATGAACTGAGAGTGAAAGATGTGCACAGAATAAATTGAGGGGAAAGTGGAAAGAGTTTAGGAAAAGGATGATATAATGACAGAATTGGGACAGCATTTTAAATACATACACTGTGCGCAAAGTTCTCAGTCATGGAAAAATGGGAAATATCAGAATTTTGGTGGTTTCCAGACCTAAAAAAGAATTAAAACTGATAATGAATGTAATGATAAAATCTCAAAACACATTTATATTTATTTATTATACTCTACCGTTTAAAGTTTTAAAGTTGGTAACGTTTTCAGTAAAAAGTCGGTAAAAAGTCTCTTTTAAGGCTGCATTTATTAAAACAATAAAATATTATAACATTTTAAAACTACTGTTTTCTATTTTACTGTATTTTAAAATGTAATTTATTCCTTCTATGGCAAATCTGAATTTTCAGCATCATTACTCCAGTTTTCAGTGTCACATAATCCTTCAGAAATCATTTTAATATGCTAATTTGGACCTCAAGAAACATTTCTTATTATATAGAAAAGATTATATAATCTTTTGTATTAATGTATATGTAAGTGTATTGTAACTCTATATTGTAACTTTAGATCAATTTAAAGTTTTTTTTCTGAATAAAACAGTTTCTTTAAAATAATCTTACTGGCCTCAAAGTTTTGAACGGTAGCGTATATAAAATTCTATATTATAAATTAATTTTTTTTTTTTCTAGTTATGCTCCACTAGAAACAACTATAAATTCTTTATTTTGAATGTAATTATCACAAATGACTGGAAAATTCACGAGGAACCTTGTGAAAATTAGGAACCTTGTGAACCCTTGACGTATTTCAGCTAGGTATTCACAATAAGCTGTATCTATCAGCGCAGGATCCAGACAGGAAACTGTGTAACATTCTGATAACATTTTCAACAGCGCTCAAAGGAAACCTCACGGTGTTTGAGGTCCACCAAAAAAGTACTGACTCATGTCACATTTGCCTTAACGTAATGCTTTGTCTTTTTTTTTTTTTCAACTTTAACTTTGCTCTCAAAGACACAGTGGACCTTGAAAACTAATAAAATACTTATTAATACTAAAATACTACTGGATTGTGACACAAAAATGAGTGTCATATCTATTCTGACATTGATAAATGCAAACAACCATACACTCATGCTGTTAGTATAGTAAAATAAATAGACTCTTTTTTTAAACAGGAAGAGAAAATGTTTCTTTTGTTGTTGATTTTCAAAAGCCTTGCATCCAATCAAACACAGTATTTTGGCACGGCATATCAAATTCATCTGGCCAGCATGAACAGGTTGCATGACATGCCCTCATTATTGAAAACAATAATATTAATACATTTCAGTGTTTAACCAGGGACATTTTTGTTTACTTTTGAACGATAAACATTTTTGGGACTGTTTTTGGGTCACCACGATGTCCGATGTAAAAATCTGTGTCCTGGAACCAGTTGAGAACCGCTGATCTACATTACACAAAATGAGAAGAGGGCAATGTGTATTCGCTCTTTGACTTTTCCTGCTGTATCATTGCATGCATTCAAAGAGTATTGTATTCCTAGTGCCTGTTCATTGCAATGTCAACTGCTAACCGAGAACAGCTTGAATTATTAGTAGTGTTTGCTAAGAGAAGTATCACTATTACTTGTGCTCATACTTGCTGTTAGGGGGTTGCTGTTCGTTCAGATCCCCAGCCGTAGGTATTAAACTTTTGCATGTAATTTTTCCCACGCTGTTTGTGCTACTGATATAAATGATTCCTCAAATCATTTAGCTTGTTGAAGGGAGGTGTGCTATTAGCTTTCTTGGTGTTCAGACTTTCACCTGGCAGGCCATTAAACAGGCTAAAAAATAGAAGACTTAAACTCAAACAGTTTTCCAGTAAGACCTTATTTATTTTCAGTGTTGAGGGTAACACATTACAAGTAACACGAGATATGTAATCGGATTACTTTTTCCAAGTAACTAGTAAAGTAACGCATTAATTTACAACAAAATATCTGAGTTACTTTTTCAAATAAGTACCGCAAGTTACTTTGTTTTCTCCTCAAAATGAAAAAAAAAAAAGAGTGAAATGCAAACTCGGAATATTACGCAAAATAATTAACACAAATATACTTTATGTATTTATTCTCACTTTATTAACCAATGTCTTTGCTGCTGATCTTCTATGATCTAATTCAACCATACTAATGCAAAAATGACTTCAGATAAACATCACATTTGTTACATTTTTTGTTTTTACAGTTGAAGAGTGCTGTACTTTCTTGTCTGAGCTGCGCCCTCTACTGTACAGGCGTGAATTTGCATTTCCTTCAGCCTGAGGCTTATTCATTTTATAGGGTGTGAAAGGGCCTTTACATTTGCCAAAAATAGAATAACTTTTTTGTTATTAAAAACAAACAAGTCCAGCCCAGATGAGAAAAAGTAATGCAAAAGTAACGTAACACATTACTTCCAAAAAGTAACTAAATAACACAATTAGTTACTTTTTTAGAGAGTAACGCAATATTGCAATGCATTACTTGTAAAAGTAACTTTCCCCAACACTGTTTATTTTTAGGAAAGGAACATTTTGGACATAGAAAAAATGCATATTGGTTTGTTTGCCTGAGCATTTTTTTTCCTGTTTGTGAGCTGAATTACGCTGTGGTTCTGTGTTGCTCATATGCTTTTTATTAATTAAATTGTCTTGTTTTTGTTTTGATTCATTGTGAATCATGGCTACAGCTGACTGCTCACTAAACCTTATTCTGAATTTTTTGTTGGATTTTGCATGAGCACCAATGTATGGCTAATACACATTTGTCCTTTTGTATGATTGTTTTTACACCTTTTTAACTATCTAACCTCATAGTATTCATTGTAATGTGTTTAAAAAGTTTTTGAGTGAACTTTTACATCATTATAGAGGCAAATCTCTGTTGATGGTCTCTGATGGTCTCTCATGCTTAATGAGAGGAAAAAATGTAAAATATCAATGACCTCTGACCTTGACCTCTATGTTTTTGTACCTTCAGAGAAAAGTGGTGTCATATGACCCAGGAAGAGAAAGACGATAGCTCCAGATTTAATGAGAACATCACCTTTGGTCAGCTGGGGTGAGTCATATCGCATTGGTCTTGTTTTGTACAATATTGACAAAAACAATGTTCACTGCATGTTAATGTTTCAGATAGGGCTGTAAAAACGATTAATCGCATCCAACATAAAAGTTTGTTTCATAATATGTGTGTGTGTGTGTGTATATATATATATATATATATATATATATATATATATATATATATATATACGTGTATATATATATATATATATATATATATATATAATTATATATATATATATATATATATATATATATATATATATATACGTATATATATATATATATATATATATATATATATATATATATATATATATATATATATATAACTATATACACATTTTTTTTTTTCAAACACATTATGTAAACAACACAAACTTTTATGTTAGATGCGATTAATCGATTTTACAGCCCTAGTTTCAGACATTGTTTTGTATGTTTATATGCTCACATATATTTGTCTAGGACATTCACTCATAACATGGTGGCATTTGGACTGAGCAAGAAACTTTGCAATGACTTCCTGAAGAAGCAGGCAGTCATTGGAAATTTGAATGAAGGTAATGTAATTTTCCAAATTAAAAAGAATTAAAAAAAAAAAAAAATTAAGTTTGTGGTCATTACAGTACTGTTGAAACATTTGGGTGTGTTTTTTTTTAATGTTTTTAAAGGATGTCTCTTATGCTCACCAAGGCTACATTTATTTGATCAAAAATACAGTAAAAACAGTAATATTGCAAAATAATATTATTACGATTTAAAATAATGTTTTGTATTTTAATATATTTAAAATGTAATGTATTCCTGTGATGGCAAAGCTGAATTTTCAGCATCATTACTCCAATCTTCAGTGTCACATGACCCTTCAGAAATCATTCTAAAATGCTGATTTAGTGCTTAAGAAACATTTCTTATTATTATCAATGTTAAAAAACAGCTAAATATTTTTGTGTAAATTGTGTTAAATTTTTTCAGGATTCTGTGATAAAAAGAAAGTTTAAAAAAAAAAAAAAAAAAAGAATTTATTTAGAATAAAAACCTTTTGGAACATTATAAATGTATTTACTGTCACAATTTAATGCATCACTGCTGAAATTATTAATTTCTTTAAAAAAACAAACTTTTGAATGGTAGAGTAT
>JBCHWC010000153.1:0-50000 GCA_039654765.1 Mylopharyngodon piceus | reverse complement strand
TTCCACCCTAACGTGTTTAGTCTTGATTTAAACCTCTCGGGATGCTCTAATTAACAATGTATGTTAGGTTACGATGAAATGCATTTTTCTATTTTTAAAGTCTTTTGGAAGAAAAACTTACCAATTCTGACACCTTCATAAATTTTGCAAATTAAGTCGTAAAAACACACCAAGGATTTCTTTCTGCGTCAAATCCACGCTGACTATTGGTCGGTCCAACCCAGGAGGTGTGTAGATGGTTTTTGCTATATAACAAACCAACATGCAACCCTGTTGGCTCAGTCTTCTTTACCTGTGGAAGAAAAGGATTCTTCCTCTTCTTCTTTTTCCAGCCATTTTACTTTTAATTTAAAACTCCATTTGAAAATCCTGCTGAAGACCCTCTTGGGACAAAGACCAATCGAACACGCCAGCTTGAACGCACGGAAACTTCTGCACGACGGTGCATTCACCACTTCTAAAAAAAATACCCATGCAAGTATAGAAACATTTCCTCGATGCGTTTTAAGCTTACCGTTGTAAGCTGTGATTCCTTGCTGGCTCTCAAAGGTTTTAACTGTCTGTAATTTGCCATTTTTTGATCACCTCTGTTTTTCCTGACTTTACTTTCGCTTCTGTATATATTCTTTGTTATATTTAGCCGTATATATGTAACAGAGTTTAAAAATATGTTGGTTAAATTCAGCATAAATTGGGAAAACTCACCATTGGCTGTTGTGTCACTCGCGATGTGCACATATTGCGGGGCGGAGCTATGTAAATCAGCAGAGCCACATATCTCGTCCTGCTGGTAAGTTGCATCAATGATTGCTCCGTCTTAATAACTAAGTTTGGATCATTTTCAAGCGTTTTGAACTTTAAACTACACAAAAGTTTACTTATTTTGTCTGTCAGCTCCTAGTTGTGTTAGTCGAGTCAAATATGTGTTATTTGTCACGATAAGATGAAGAGTGTGTTAATTGGCCTGCTTGTGAACTCCGAACTTCTGTTTATTTCATTTAAGACTTCTCATGCAACATCGATGCGCTGCATTCTGATCAGCCTTTTGGTGCTGTTTGTCCCAGGTATGTGTTTTATTCGGTTTTGTCATGTTCTGTGTTAAAAATAATATTAGTTGAGTGTTAGCTATTAGCACACGTGCTGTATGCTCGCACGTGCTCTCCCGTGTAACTGCACCATTTTAAGGCTGCGTTCTTCTCTCCTCATTTCGTTTATACAAAATATGTAAAATGATGGTTACTTGAGTTTATAGTTTCACTGTATTAATGTGAATTGTCTGTATTAGTGTTTTTTATTTTATTTTCTTTAATGTATGCTTTATTTAGAATTGTCCACTATATGTTCACGATCACTCTGAGAATGTAATCAGCAGAGTCGCATATCTCGTCCTGCTGTTAAGACATCTCATGCAACATCGATGCGCTGTATTCTGATCAGCCTTTTGGTGCTGTCTGTTCCAGTTGCGTCTTGTCCCAGGCCCAGTAAAGCAACTTTGAGTGACCATCCACCTGATCTCAGCCTGAATTATTCCATCCAACACACACACAGTCACATATATATTCGTAGTTTCATATATTAAATCCATTATAGTTATGCTTTATTGTCTCTGTTGATGCTCATTAATGAATCCAAGTCACTTCAACGTTTGATTTCGCTCGTTATATGCTTTTGTAAGTAGCCTAACCTACTTAAAACGGAGAATTCTCCTTGGCCAGAAGAAAACTTTGATTTTACTTATCAACTCTTAAAAACAGACTGTTAATTTTGTTGGACAAAATAGATCAGTTTTTCTAAAGTAATTCTAAAACTAGAACTAATTCTAGACCATATATATTCATGTATTAATCCGTGACCATTTATGGGTATGGGGCAGCTGTAAGGATCGGGTCAACGGAGTTAGGATCCATTTGCAGTTTTTATTGATAAGCAAACACAACAGGGCAAGGACAAGGCAGAGGTGTAAACAGGGACAGGCATAGATCAGGGCAGGCGGCAAACGTACAGAATCCAGGAACAGGCAAAGGTCAGGGCAGGCAGCAGAGAATCAAACATGAGGAACAGTCCAGTCAAACACAAGAATAGCAATCCACAATAACGCTCAGAAATGATTACCGGGGCAAATCAAGACTTTGCAGAAAGACAGGCTTGAAGACCCCCACGGTGGAGCAGAGGACAACCACGGCAGTGCAGACAGGCTTGAAGACCCCCACAGTGGAGCAGAGGACCACCACGGCAGTGCAGACAGGCTTGAAGACCCCCACGGTGGAGCAGACGACCACCACGGCAGTGTAGACGGGCTTGAAGACCACCATGGTGGAGCAGACGACCACCAGGGCAGATCTGGCAACACCAGAAACCACCAAGGCTGATCAGGTGAAACTGCAACATGAAGCACAGAGAGGTTAGTTTTGGCCATTAGGGCCGTAACAGGACAGGCAGGGAGCTCAGGAATGCCCTCCAAGGCTCTGAGCAGGACGTACTCTCTGGTTGTCTTGAGGCAGACAGGCGGTTCAAGAAGGACCTCTGTGGTCGCGTCGAGGCAAACATGGAGCTCAGGTATGACCTCTGTGGTTGTGTCGAGGCAGACAGGAAACTCAGGGACGACCTCAGTGATCACATCAGGGCAGACAGGGAACTCAGGGGTCACAAGGCTGGGCTCTGGGACAGCAGCGAACTCTAGAGTGGACTCATTGGATGAGGTGGACTCTGGAGTGAATTTGTGGACTGGAGCGGACTCAAGGACTGGAGTGGGCTCTGGAGCAGATTCATGGATTGAAACTAATGTGTGTGCAGCCCACACACACCAAATGGCTGTGGCCATAATGGCCAGCGCTGCAATCTCTGAGGGCTCAGGCGTGGCAGTCATCTTGGCTGAGGGCTTCTGATAATACCTAGAATATCAAAATCAACCGCAGGTGGTAGATCCTTCTCCTATTTGGCACCTAAACTCTGGAACAATCTTCCTAGCATTGTTCGGGAAGCAGACACACTCTGTCAGTTTAAATCTAGACTAAAAACGCATCTCTTTAACCTGGCATACACATAACACATTATCAATTTATATTCTCAAATCCGTTAAAGGATTATTAGGCTGCATAAATTAGGTCAGCCGGAACCGGGAACACTTCCTATAACACCAGATGTACTCGTTACATCAGAAGAAGAATGGCATCTACGCTAATATTAGTCTTTCTGTTTATCTCGAGGTTTACCGTAGTCAACCGGATCTGGGCCGTATCCAGGTGAGATCGAGGACCTGTGCCTTGACACGACCTCAACGCAGCCCTGAACTATCGGCAGAGATTGAGTCAACTAGATCATCCATTGTGAAGGCCTCACGACATGGCAGCCAGTGGCACAGCTCCTCAACAAACCCTCCATACCGGCGTGATGAATACGATCCTCAACTGGATGGAACTGGAATAAATACTTTGAATGTTACGATCCTATCGGACTTATGATAGCTACCTGAATCGTAACAAAGCACTGTTCGCCAGAGAAGAACTGGCCCCCCCACTAAGCCTGGTTTCTCCCAAGGTTTTTTTCTCCATTTTAACACCTATTTGCCACCTGTTTGCCACCTGATGTCACCTGTTGGAGTTTGGGTTCCTTGCCGCTGTCGCCTTTGGCTTGCTTAGTTGGGGACACTTGACATTTGACTTGACATTTGATATTCAACAGTGCTTTGATCTGCCTGCATTCTTTAAGAGCTGCTGTGCAGCCAAAATTATCTACCAGTTATCACTGTAGAGCTGCTTTGACACAATCTGCATTGTAAAAAGCGCTATATAAATAAAGGTGACTTGACTTGACTTGACTCAGGTGTGGCAGCCATCTTGGCTGAGGGCTCAGGCGTGGCAGCCACCTTAGCCATGACAGGACAGGGCGAAAGTTCATAGACGACCTCCTTAGACGTGACAGGACAGGGCAAAAGTTCATAGACGGCCTCCTTAGCCGTGACAGGACAAGGCGAAAGTTCATAGCTGGGTACCACTGACACCTCTAGAGGATCTGCAGCGGATGCTGCCACCTCTGGAGGTTCTACAGTGGTACTATCGGAAAACGGAGGAATCCTCTGTGGCTGATTCTGGGCAAGACAAAAGTTCACAGACAGCCTCTGCAGCTGGGTCGAGACAGGACAAGAGTTTGCAAATGGCCTCCGGGGCTGATTCAGGACAGGATGAGAGTGTGTCGCTGGACGCCACCACCGTGTCAGTAGCTGAAGCAAGCACCACCGCTTCGTGAGGTTCTGCAGCATATGCCGCCACCTCTAGAGAAATTGCAGTGGGAGTAACTACCTCCAGAAGTTCTGCCGCATAAGCCGCCACCTCTGGAGATTCAGTGGTGATGTACGCGGCCCAAGTACACCATAAGGCGACCCCCATTATGGGGAGCGTCGCAGACAGGGGAATCAGTTCAGGAGCAGGAGGGCTAAAATTAATTGGTTTGGGGAAACCAGCTGTTCGTACTGACACCAGCGGTGGATCCTCCACGCTGGATGCAAACCTCTGACGCTTGATGACGGGTTCCCCTGACAGAACAGAGGGGGGTTGTGGTATGACAACCACAACAAGACGTGACTCTGGGGTGTCAGACATAATGTGGCGAGGTTCTGAAAGATCCGCTGAGACGTGACGAGGCTCTGGAAGATCCGCTGAGATGTGATGAGGCTCTGGACGATCAACGGAGACGTGACGTGGCTCTGGACGATCAGCGGAGACTTGACTGGATTCATGAAGATCAGCAGTGATTTGACTTGATTCACGAAGATCAACTATAACTTGACTTATGAAGATCAACTGTGACGTGACTGGATTCATGAAGAACAGCAGTGATTTGACTTGACTCACGAAGATCAACTGTAACTTGACTTGGCTCATGAAGATCAACTGTGACGTGACTGGATTCATGAAGATCAATGGTGACTTGACTGGACTCATGAAGATCAGCCATGATTTGACTTGACTCACGGAGATCAACTGTGACTTGATTTAGCTCATGAAGATGACTTGAGTTGTGGCCGCCATTTTGTGAGCATGTTCTAGCGTGGCTGCCATCATACGAGTGAGTGCAGGATCACGTTCCTCCGTGACACCCACAGTGAACGCTGAACCAACAGTCCACAGAACATAATCCAAAAATACATAATGAGAGCGATTTCTTGTATGAATTAGTCACAACGTCTCTCTATTAATTGTGAAGCTGTGGGTTGTAAATAGTTACTTCAAAAGTAGAAAAATAGGTCCCACTTTATATTAAGTGTCCCTTATACCTGTGAACTTACATGGTAACTAGATGTGTACGTAGCATGTAACAACAGTGTAAGTACACATTGGTACATAGTATCTACAGCTCTAATACTGGTGTAACTACACACATGTAACAACCAACTGAATAGAATGTGTAAGTACAAATGTGTAACAGGACATTGGTAACAACACTTTTTTCACTTCAGAAAGTACACGTGTGTAACAAGAATTATGTAACTACTTTTTGTAACAACAATATGTACTAGCACAAGTTTTTACTCTTCCATACGGAGTCTTCAATACTGCAGTTACCAGTTTGGAATAGCCTGAAAATTTATGGAAATCATGATGATTCCTATGTACATACCATGTATTTGTGAACACTGAATTAGAAGGTTTCACCTTGTGATACCAGTGTACTTACATGGTAAATCCTCAGGAACTGTCCACTCAATATAAAGTGTAAAATGGTCACAATTTACTGTGTAATATGTAAAACAAACCTCTCTGCAACACTTTAATTACAGTGTACTTACATGGTAACACCTCAGGAACTGACCACTTAATATCAAGTGTAAAATGGTCACAATTTACTGTGTAATATGTAAAACAAACCTCTCTGCAACACTTTAATTACAGTGTACTTACATGGTAACTCCCCAGGAACTGTCCACTTAATATAAAGTGTAAAATGGTCAACTTACTGTGTAATATGTAAAACCTAATTCTCTGTGCAACACTTTAATTACAGTGTACTTACATGGTAACTCCTCAGGAACTGTCCACTTAATATAAAGTGTAAAATGGACACAATTTACTGTGTAATATGTAAAACAAACCTCTCTGCAACACTTTAATTACAGTGTACTTACATGGTAACTCCCCAGGAACTGTCCACTTAATATAAAGCGTAAAATGGTCGGTCCCACTTTATATTGTGTCCCTTATACCTGTGAACTTACATGGTAACTAGATGTGTACGTAGCATGTAACCACAGTGTAAGTACACATTGGTACATAGTATCTACAGCTCTAATACTGGTGTAACTACACACATGACTGTGTGACTGTAAAGTCAAATTGGTAATCAGAGGGTCAGATTAGAAATGGAAAATTAAAAAGTAGAATAAAGGAAATAAAAAGTAAATCTGTGCTGTGCTATCACAAAGAAAAACTATCACATTCATATTTCAAAGTTTATTATACATTCTGCAACACCATGTATGCATACTCTCCTAAGTAGTTTGAGTAAGCTATGAACTTAACAAAACAAGTTAGAAGTTGTTAGCATGATATAGTCAAATTCCAGAATCTGAAGAAATGTCACAACATGAACAGTTAGAGCCAAAAAATCATACACCTTTATTGAAATCTAAACCTGTATGCTCTTCTAATGTCATGGATCAGCTGTGCCAAGGCACCTTTCCTATTTCTTCTTCCCAGCCAATAGTGCCACTGGATGAATTTCAAATGTTCTCTTAATAGTTTTGTAGTCTTGTTACCCCTGAATCTTGACACCTGTGCCTTGATGGCTAGCCAGGCCCGTTCAATATGTTGTGTGTGACAGCCAGTTTGGGGATCAACAAAATTTTCGCTGTGGTTTACAGTTAGGTGTCTGTATCCTAGCGGTTGTAGCGCATTAAGATATGCCCTCCAATTGTCACTGTAAACAGTTGACCCCCTTCTGATGTGCCTTGTGATAATGGGCATCAGTGTGGTCCTGGAACGGTCCTTTACCATCTTTAAGACTGGTAGGCGGCGAGCTCCTTTAACTTCCATCATCCCAAACACCCAGCCTTTTCTTCTCTGCCAAGTGGTACAACAGCGGCCACGATTAAACTGAAAATGCATAAACACAAGAAAATATTAAGAGCAGTAAAACCCGGTATGTGTCAGAGAAAACATACATTTGGATTCTGATCTCCCCATGATCATTTAGGGGTTACTCAAGCCATTCCTTAGCACGCAAGTATCTTCATTAACCTAAACATTAAAGGTAACAACATATTGTTACCTTTTGGAACATCGTCATTCAATCATGTCTTTTGATTGCATGTGGTATTTTGATGTGATATTAACCCTGGAAGTATTATTGAATGCAACTAAACCAACTTTAGTATTTCAACATGGTAAAAAACTTCCATTCTTTTTTAATTTTTACATCAGATGTACCTTTCTCTTGTGAGCAAACTTAGACTCATCTATGGCCACAAACTTCTGTCTTGACTTCCCACCAACTCTAAGACCCGTTCTTCTTTTCAGATTCTTCAGCGCCTTGATGCAAACCTGTAAAAAGTATGTGGCCATAGAAGAATTAGTACAAACAAAATTAATTACAATTCAACTGGCTGAGCAATGTACTACTGAAGACTCTTGTGCAAAGGCTTGGATTATACACGAATGCCTGTGACAGAAAATAAGCTACCTTTCTGAGCAATTTGTTCATTCTGGTCAATGTTGTTGAAGTTTTGGCAACACAGTCTTCCATCAAATCAGTCTGTCTTAAATCTAGACCCTGGGAAAATCTTAAAATAAAAATAATTTTGGTTAATTAAAAACAATAACCAAAAAAAAAAAAACAAAAAAAAATTGAAATAAATATCCTTTAAACCAGTGGTCACCAACCTTTTTAAGCCCAAAATCCCTGACCTCAGCCTTTATGAAAGACAAGATCTACCAATTGAAGAACTAAGACAGATTGAACTTTCAATTTGAGTACTTTATTATAATTGTAATTAACAAAAATGCCCCTGTATATATTTAATATTTATATAATTTAATATAGTTAACCAATATTAAACAAAGATCGCCGTTTTTCTCCAAATATTAGCATGATTACTAATGTGATATTGATTTTATTCAGCGTACAGTTTAATGAACAAGAACTTAATATCAAGTGACTTAAATCGTCTGTTTCGCTCTATTTCGCCAACGAAAATAGTTCCAAAGTCCACAGCAATGTTTTGGGTCTCTGAGCAACACTTCCTGAATGAATCAGCCGTTTGAATGGATCGGTTGAATCTCAATGATTCGCTTCTTAACGGTGATTCGCTGCCACCTACTGGCGGGTTTAATTTCGCATTTTGTGTCTTCATTTTTTTTTTTTTTTTTTAATAATTTCAAATAACAGTATTTAACGTTTTATATTTTCAACATTAAAAACATTTTTATGCATCTGTAACTGCTTTTAACGGATTAATTTTAATAAAGTTTAATCTATTCTATAGTTATATAGTTATACATTAGATTACAATTTCTGTACCTGAAAATCTCTTGTTTAAACCTACATGAAAAACTTGAAAAGCACCATTTATTTCATTTATATGTTTGTTCTGTTGTATTTATTTGTGCTATTATTTGTAATTTGATTATTTCTTACTATTTTATTACTTATACTGTTTATTTGTCTAACAATATTTAAAATATAAGTTAATCTAGTAGCTTTTGGTGTCATAATCCTATTTATTGAGGTTAAATGTAACAAAGACAACGAAAACAATAACTGCTTATTTTATAGGTCCATTTTCTTGTCTTTTACTTTTATTCATTTTTTGTTGTGGGGCCAGTGAAAATTTTGGCGGGGCTAGTAAAAATTAAACCACTGGCCCGACCGGGTCAGTAGAAAAAAATCCTTAGCGTTGAACCCTGTGATGTATTTTTCTTTATCACTATTCGAGTAGCTTCCGAAAATAACAGAAAAAATTACAAAAAATACTGTCCAAAGACTGGAGAAATGTAATGTTTTTGTACTTATTTTTCTGCTATTTTCGGATGCTACTCGAATAGTGATAAATATCTAGCAGTTGATCGCGATCAAGGGGTAATATTGTGTAATGTCATCATTACATACATGTAGTTATGAGGTACCTAGCTACTATTTACCTGTATATGTATTCCATCCACTTTACCAGGGGAATCCTAGAGTTATAAAACAGTGATCCATTGCGAATAGAGAGTGTAATCCTGCGATGCGTGTTTCTTCGACATGTCCTGAGATAACAGTGCAAAAAGCATGCTGCCTAAAATTGCGTTAAGGTTACCTATCCAAACAGTGAGTTAAATTGGGTGCCTAATGTTACTTACCATATGTAACCATCACGTCCATTGTGGGCTTTAATTCTCATCTTTTTTCCACAGTGGCGACAAGGTGGTGCTTTGCAAAGCAAGCCTTTCTTCTGTAGCCATTTGATCATTAATTAATGTTTTCCACCGCTGCAAAGACGTATTAACTTATTTAATTGCCTTGAATACATAGCAATCTAGATACTGCTAACGTAAAACAGAATGATGCCTGTTGTTCTATTTGAAATCTTGGCGCCTTGTTGGTAACTGGCTGCCTGAAACGTGACAGTTGTCCCATGACGTTACGTAAGCTTTGATTGGCCTGCTGCCTGAACCGCCAACTTCATCCCTGTCAGGATAATTTTTTGACAGGAAACAGTTACCGTTAGCTTGCTTCTCCGTTCATTTATATATATATAAATATATTCTTTAAAGCAACATTTTCTTCAGTATGCCACGAAAAAAAGGATTTTCTGTGAAGAGGAACTGCCCCCAACGCAGCGAACCTGACGCCATGGACCTCTTGAACGAAGGTAACTCTAACGTTAGTTAACATGTCAGCTTATGTTAGCTTTACAACTTATTTATCATGATGATTCTGTTAGCTAGCCAGTATCTACTATGCAATATTGACTAGCAAACGTTAGATATCAGTCCACTTTTTGTGTAATATTGCCATGGTATTTGTAGTAAAATCATGGTTATACAAATAGTAGTCAATATGCAAAAAAAAACCTACAAAAAAACAAACACTTTTACTATAATAAAACAATGGTTGATTTCTTGCAAGGGGTGAAAAAGCTTAAAATGGCTTAATGCCCCAAAACAGCAATCAGTGATTAGCAAATTTGACCACAGATCAATTTAGTTTGAATTTTTAAGATGAGTGAGACCTCATAATAAGAGATGTGTGAAGCAATATGGTGATCTTTGATCATACTTTTGGTGTATTACGCCAAATTAAACTTTTTCCTCATAATGGGCCTCAGTGGAGGAAAAAAATGCTTAGGTTAAGTCCATACTTAAATTTAGATTTTTTTTGACTGGTGAAAGTATTAATGAAAGAAAATGTCAGAGAGAAATTTGATGATAATTGATCATATTTTTGGAACACTGAGCCAGGTTAAGCCTTTTCACAATAAGTGTTTTAGAATGTCCCTGCTTCAATGTTGCTGTAGTTTGGCTTCATTTGTCAGACAGGAACATTAACCATTTCCTTTTATGTTTTTACAGACCAAGCTGATGTGGCCCAGCATATAGATGAAGAACACCATGGAAAAGACAGCGACAATGACCTTTCTGTTGTTGCAGTGGGAACTCCAGAACCAGGTGATTTTGTATTTACTTACTGGGAAATTAAACAGGTTGTATGTATTTTGAATTTTAGATCATGGTCACGTGAGCCAGATGTAGTCTCCTCTTGGTTACCGTGATTGACATGAGAAGCTAACTTGTTTCAAATCATGTGAAAATTTCTGTGTTCTAGGGTTGGGTGATATACTAAAAACTCACCATGACAAGAATTCTGAAGCTTTCACTGACCTATTAAAAAAAAAGTCAGCATGTTAGGGAGCAAGCACATTTTCATTTGCAACCCTTTAACCAAAACTACAACAGCCAATCACACTCTTGTTCCACTGAGCATATATGGGAATATAAATACTTGGTCTAGCACTGATGCCACCCTTATTACACAAGTGAAATCCATTTTATTGTGGTACATAAAGTTTAAACTAGAAGAAAGTGTTTTACTGTTTGACCATATGAAAAGCTGTGATACAGCTGCTCTTCTATTACTTGTTCATATATATATATATATATATATATATATACAAAAAAAATCCTGGTGATGATCTTACATTGTTTTTAAAGGACAAGATAATGAGACTTCCTCCTTGGCAGAAAAAGACAAGCTGATGTTCATGGCCCAGGCAATAAAGGCACTTGAAGAAGAACGAGATTTTCTCCGTCAGACGGTCCTAAAACTCTCAAGTAAGAAACATGTATCTGTTTTGCTCTATCAACTTATTTTATTACAGATTTTAACAATTACAGAACAAGCGGATTTCTAAACTTCCACATCAATCCTTAACTGCTGAGTATTAAATGACAGATTACTTCCCTAAGACTGGTCTCACACACTTGAAGATTTTAAAGCCAATTTTAAACTTGATTTTTCACCCCTGAACAATCAGGGTTGGGGGGGGGGGTTAATACCGGATGTTGCGTGCTTCTATAGCTGAAACTTGGCAGCCACAATTATGTCACGAAAGCAGAGTACTGAGAAAGATATATTCTTTTCTTTTCTTATTCATATTCTTTTTTATACCAAATTTTTACTGTGAAACAAAATGCATGCCAGGAGAGCCAGCTGACAACATCGATTGTTCTCCATTTGTTTACCTTCTCTTCCTTTTCTTTCATGTTTGAGTCTCTGTAATCTCATGTCACTGTAAAATCGTTCCTACAGTCAACAAGTGTGTGGCCTCGTGGTCTGGGCGAATCGTCTAGTGTGCGCATTCAGGGGATTATAAGGCTAAAAATTGGTTGAAACTGTATTCATGTCTGTGGTCTCCCATGGTTTTAAAATCAGTTAAGATTTAAAAATCATCTAGTGTGTGGCCACCCTAAATCTGTGTATCTTTTTGTGTAACTAAATGTGTTATTGTTTCCTTAGACAGAGGTGCAAAAAAGCAAGTAAAGAAAATCTTGGACACGAGCACTGAATGCAGCACCAGTGACACTGATGAGGAGTCCCTGATTTCTTCCTCCTCTTCAGAGTCACCTGATAGCGATATTCCTCGGAAGAGGAAAAGAGGACATAAAAAGAAGACAAAGAGTGCTAGCAGGTCAAAATCTGCCAAACACAGCTCACGTGGTAAGCACATATCCTGTTTTTGTATCTTATAATTCTGTTGATGTGTACTTACTCAATATATATTGGTTATTGGTCTGCTTGACTAAAAGTGCTACTGGTATCGTCCCAAAAAAATAACATATCGGTTGACCTCTAGTGTAGATGCATTTATTGAGTTGAAGTGTAAATAGAAGGCAGTGGCTTTGGAAGCAAAACTGTTTCTTTCTTATTTTTATATTCATTATATCTTATTTCGGACACTAATACATTTTGAAAATGTCTGAGAAATGCAAACATTTTTGCTAGCCGTTCAAGAGTAGTTCCTGGTGCCTCTAGTGTTACAAGCACCAATAACAATATTTAATGTTTGAGTGGTCTGTGCATTTGAAAATTTGATCTATTTGATACAAGTCTTGTTTTTTGGGGGGAGTTTGTTTGTTTTTTTTTGTTTTTTTTTGTCTAAGATCTTTGATCTTTCTACAGCAACAACCCCAGACGATGTACTGAAGCGGTACAATAAAGTTTTTCGTGCCTTCAACAAAGAAGGGAGCATCAGTAAGGCATGCACCAAAGTTGGGGTTGACCGAAATACACTCGCATTAACAGCTGTTGTGGCTGAAATACAGCTTATTGATCCAGAGTTTCACCGAAACATCCCGAAGTTCAGAGCCAAGGAGGAGAAACTCTTCGACTTTGCAAAGCGGTGCCTGCAGTCACTGACAGCAGACATCAGATCTGCCATAGAAAATGCTAAAAAAGAGCGTAAACTATTACCAATAACATACAAGTTGAGATAGAGAGACACAAAACCTCCAAGCTGCTTATTTCATGTTTAGATGTTGGTTAAGGTAAATTTTGTTATTCACGTCAGTTCACGTTGGATGTAATTCACATTGAGTTCCCAATTTCGGTTGATGACATACAATTTAGTTATACAAGCTTTTTTTTATTCTTATTTGATAATGTATAATATATTTAATTTCCAACAATGTCAGTATGTTAAAAGCATATTTAGATTCACAATAGCAGAGTTTTTCTATTTTTGTTTTTTATTTTTATTTTAGGCAGTCTAAAGGCCCCTATACTGTTTTAGTGGTAACCCAGCTGCAGGTATACTTCTAAAGTTTTACTTTAGAATCTGTTACACTGTTGAGTGTAATGTGTTAATAAACATTGTTTATCTGTACTGCATTCTTTTCTCTTTAATTAACATGTAACATTTCACAATGTAAGGTTAAAGTTCCTATGAAATTATCATGTAAGGACACTAATGGCACACAACAATGACCCTAACAATTACACTTTATATTAAGTGGACAGTTCCTGAGGAGTTACCATGTAAGTACACTGTTATTAAAGTGTTGCACAGAGAATTAGGTTTTACATATTACACAGTAAGTTGACCATTTTACACTTTATATTAAGTGGTCAGTTCCTGAGGTGTTGCCATGTAAGTACACTGTAATTAAAGTGTTGCAGAGAGGTTTGTTTTACATATTACACAGTAAATTGTCCATTTTACACTTTATATTAAGTGGACAGTTCCTGAGGAGTTACCATGTAAGTACACTGTAATTAAAGTGTTGCAGAGAGGTTTGTTTTACATATTACACAGTAAATTGTGTCCATTTTACACTTTATATTAAGTGGACAGTTCCTGAGGAGTTACCATGTAAGTACACTGTAATTAAAGTGTTGCACAGAGAATTAGGTTTTACATATTACACAGTAAGTTGACCATTTTACACTTTATATTAAGTGGACAGTTCCTGGGGAGTTACCATGTAAGTACACTGTAATTAAAGTGTTGCAGAGAGGTTTGTTTTACATATTACACAGTAAATTGTGACCATTTTACACTTGATATTAAGTGGTCAGTTCCTGAGGTGTTACTATGTAAGTACACTGTAATTAAAGTGTTGCAGAGAGGTTTGTTTTACATATTACACAGTAAATTGTGACCATTTTACACTTTATATTGAGTGGACAGTTCCTGAGGATTTACCATGTAAGTACACTGGTATCACAAGGTGAAACCTTCTAATTCAGTGTTCACAAATACATGGTATGTACATAGGAATCATCATGATTTCCATAAATATTCAGGCTATTCCAAACTGGTAACTGCAGTATTGAAGACTCCGTATGGAAGAGTAAAAACTTGTGCTAGTACATATTGTTGTTACAAAATGTAGTTACATAATTCTTGTTACACACGTGTACTTTCTGAAGTGAAAAAAGTGTTGTTACCAATGTCCTGTTACACATTTGTACTTACACATTCTATTCAGTTGGTTGTTACATGTGTGTAGTTACACCAGTATTAGAGCTGTAGATACTATGTACCAATGTGTACTTACACTGTTGTTACATGCTACGTGCACATCTAGTTACCTTGTAAGTTCACAGGTATAAGGGACACTTAATATAAAGTGGGACCGAAAAATATATGCTATAATAACTTTTGAGTTTCTAAGCTACTTTAGTGATAAATCACAGGACAGCGCTGACAACGAGTTTCTGCGTTCCTCTCTGTGCGCACGATCGTCACGTTTTGTACAGCGGTAACACTTTAGAAAACTGATCCTTCATTAATGAATAACTACACAGGAACAAATGAATAATGCATTATTAACACTCTAGTAACTACTATTAACTAACAAGAAACTCTGATTAATGAATTAGTAAGTAATAGTGCTCAGTTGAAGGTAGTAGTTCACTATTAGCTAATCAGTAACTACTGTTTTTTTATACCTCCCAGAGAACTACTAAGAACTACTATATACTATATATGGTTTTATTACATAATAATATATATCAAAAACGTGATTATAACATTACATTTAGATCTATTGCATTGTATTTAGATAGTGGCATGAAAGGTTGCAACATTGAATGAGCATTGTAGCTGATCACAGTCATGTTGAGTGTATGTAAGCAGTGATCTCATCATTGAAACTCGAATTCTGCTCACTAACAAATGCGTTCATCATAACTAACAGTGAAAACACAATGTAAATAAGAGGTTCGTTGATTATAATGAGAGTTTTGGTGTGAGTTCAGAACTCAATCAACATTTTGTCTGTTTCTTCCTTATCCTGAGGTTACCATAGTCAGCTGGATCCCTTCCAAATCCAGATCAGATGGTGGACCTGCATCTTGGCATGACCACAACACAAGCCTAAATGTCAGCGAAGACCATGTCAACTAGACAAGCCCTAGAGACAGATCCCCTGTGAGGACTTCGTTGACAGCCATCGGCACAGATCCTCAGCAAACACCACAAGAACCAGACAAGTCCTCTGCACAGACCCCTACGGCCAGCTTCAACTCTATGCCGGCGTGTTGTATCTTGATCTTCAAACTGATGGAACCAGATGAAATATTCTAAATTATACGAGTCCACAATCTGACTTGTGATGCAACCTGAATCATATCACACCATGTTCGTTCATTGGCCAGAGGAGAATTGGTCCCTGACTGAGCCTGGTTTCTCCCAAGGGTTTTTTTCTTCTCCATTTCTGTCACCTGATGGATTTTGGGTTCCTTACCACTGTTGCCTCTGGCTTGCTAAGTTGGAGACACTTAATATTCAGCAATAATATTGATTTGATTGCACTGACATTATCAGATGAGAACTGAACTGAGCTGGACGATGACATCACTGTTTTCTGCAGAGCTGCTTTTTAACGAATTGAACTGATTTCATAATTGATTAACTCTAAACAGCTATTGAACAGAACTGAATTAACACTAAACTGACTTCAGCTGAACAATGACAATATTTTCTTTTTAGAGCTGCTTTACAGAAGAATTGAACTCTGTTGGAATAATTGAATCATTCTCCTGTTTATACCTGTAAAGCTGCTTTGAAACAGTCTATAATGCGTTAAAAAAAAAAAAGGTGACTTGACTTGTGAAATAGCCTGCTTGTGGACCAGATCTGGTAAACAGTAATGCGTTGCCAAAATTTCACCATTCTAGGCAGTATGTGGGCCACATGAGGAATGTGGGAAAGACCAGGGTTAGAATAAAAATGAACTGTGGCCCACATTAGGGTCAGTTCTGGTTTATTATTTGGATTGTTAGTGGCTTACGTGTGGCATTTCTAAGGCTTGCTTGTGGCCCAGATCTTGCAAACAGGAGTGGACCGCTCAAGTGCCATCATTCAACGCGGTATGTGGGCCAGAGCAAGGTGTTGGATCTGGGCCAGAATTAAAATGAACTGTTGCCCAGATTAGGGCCAGTTCTGCTTTATTCGTATTGTTTATGGCTGACATGCAGCATTGGTATGGCTTGCTTGTGGCCCAAATCTGAAAAACAGGGGCGGACCGCCCAAGTGCCATCATTCCATGCGGTATGTTGGCCAGAGCAAGGTATTGGGTCTGGGCCAGAATTAAAATAAACTGTTGCCCAGATATGGGCCAGTTCTGCTTTATTAGTTTTGTTTATGGCTGACATGCGGCATTGGTATGGCTTGCTTGTGGCCCAAATCTGGCAAACAGGAGTGGACCGCCTAAGTGCCATCATTCCATGCGTTAAGTGGGCCAGAGCAAAGGGGTTGGATCTGGCGCACACTTGGCAGGAATGATGGCACTTGGGTGGTCCGCTCCTGTTTGCCAGATTTGGGCCACAAGAAAGCCACAGTAATGCCGCATGTCAGCCATGAACAAAACAAATGAAGCAGAAGTCAAGTCAAGTTGTTACGTACAGAAGGGAGTGGAGACACTGGTAAGTGTAAACAGAGTTTATTTAATGACAACAGAGCGTGCAGGCAGAGTGCAGGTGAGTTGAAGCAGATGGATAAGTTAACTGGACATGATACTGGATCTGATACTTGTCTTTGTTTTCCCAGGAAGCGTGGATGCAGATTGGCGTGGAGCAGACGAACACACTGAAACTCACAGGAGACGTGGAGACACAAGGAATCACAGAGAACGCTGGAGACAGGTAAGTAGTCGTATAAAGGAGTCCTGAAGGTAAGCATAACAGGTCAGTATGCATTAACGAGACCGGACAGAGAGTGAGTGTTCAGGAGTGTGTTTTATGCTGCTGTGGTGATGAGTGCTGATGAGTGTCAGGTGTGGCTGGTTAATACTCAGGAGAGGGAGTGCGTTGTGATTGGGTGAGTGTAGAGCCTGGCGTGTCTGTGACATTACCCCCCCGCTCCACGGTCCGCTCCTGAGGACCGCGGACCCCGACGTCGTGGTGGTCGACCTCTGCCACGAGGAGCTGGTCTGTTGGGATGTCTGGCATGGAAGTCATCAAGGAGACTTGGATCGAGAATATCATTCCTAGGAACCCATGATCGTTCTTCGGGACCGTATCCTTCCCAGTCCACCAAGTACTCTAGGAACCCACCACGACGCCGGGAGTCCAGGATGTCTTTGACTTGGTAGGCCACTCCGTCATCTACGATGAGTGGAGGAAGGGGATCTTCGGTGTCGCCAGGCTCTGTGGAGGGAAGAACAGAGGGATGGTGAGGTTTCAGAAGTGAAACGTGGAACACTGGGTGAATGCAATACTCAGGAGGGAGTTACAGGTGATAGGTGACAGGGTTGAGTTGCCGGATGATGGTGAAGGGGCCAACGAATCTAGGACTCAGCTTCCTACAGGGCAGGCGCATCTTGATGTCCCGGGTTGACAACCAAACCTTCTGTCCACTCCTCCAGGGCGAGCTTGATGGCGAGAAGTTCTCGGTTGCCGATGTCATAATTTACCTCCGCCGGGTTGACGGGTTTCCGGGAGAAGAAAGCACATGGATGGAGTTTCCTGGGATTCCCCTGCTGCTGCGATAACACCGCTCCCACTCCGGTGGTTGAGGCGTCGACCTCGACGACGAAGGGGAGATCTGGGTCAGGGTGAGCCAGGAGGGGAGCGGTTGTGAACGCCGTCTTGAGGGCTTCAAAGGCTTGAGTGGCGGCTGGAGTCCAGGACAGAGACTTGGGCTTATTACGGAGGAGGTTGGTGAGTGGACTGGTGTTGGAACTGTAGCCTTGGATGAAACGTCGATAGAAGTTTGCAAACCCCAGGAATCTTTGTAATTCTTTTACAGATGTGGGAATGGGCCATTCTTTTACTGCAGTAACCTTCCTCTCGTCCATGCGGATGCCACTGCGATCGATGTTATATCCGAGAAATTGCACTGAGGGCTGATGGAAAGTGCACTTCTCGGCCTTTAGGAAAAGGTGGTAGTCCCTCAGGCGTTGGAGGACCTCCGCAACGTGCTGGCGATGTTCGGCCATGCTCCGGGAGTAGATCAAAATGTCGTCAATGTAGACCAGGACGGACTTGTGCAGGAACTCCCGGAGCACCTCATGCATGAAGTCTTGGAATACGGAGGGGGCGTTGACCAGTCCATACGGCATGACAAGATATTCATAATGGCCAGTAGGTGTCACAAAAGCTTTCTTCCACTCGTCCCCCTCACGTATTCTGATGAGGTTGTACGCGCTGCGGAGGTCCAACTTGGTGAACACAGTGGTGCCGCGTAGATGTTCCAGAGCTGATGGGACGAGAGGAAGGGGGTAACGGAACTTGATGGTGATTTGATTGAGAGCTCTATAATCGATGCAGGGCTGCAAGCCTCCGTCCTTCTTCGCCACGAAGAAAAAGCTTGAAGCAGCAGGGGAAGTGGACGGTCGGATGTAGCCTTGTTTTAGAGCCTCGTTGATATACTCCTCCATGGCTTTCTCCTCCGGGACGGATAGGGAATATATTTTCCCCCTGGGCACTGGCTCACCTGGGATGAGGTCGATGGCACAGTCCCATGGCCGATGGGGAGGCAGCTTGGAGGCTTGTTTCGGACAGAAGACTGAAGTGGGAATAACAGGCAGGAATGTCAGTAGAGCGTTTTTCAAGTGGGGTTTCCACTGTAGTAGCACAGACTTGGATTTCTTTGGAACTTGGAGAACTGAAAACTGGGAACTCAGGAAAACAGTCTTGGAAACATTGGTTACCCCACTTCAGGATCTCTCCTGTTCTCCAGGAGATGGTGGGGTTGTGCTGCTCAAGCCATGGGCACCCTAGAATCACGTCAGCTGTTGAATCCTCCAGAACCAGCAGCTGGATCTCCTCCATGTGGAGAACGCCAACTTGGAGAAGAAGTGGTCCCACGCTGTAACGTACTTTCCGTAATGGTTTTCCAGTTACCACATGGATCTGGTAGATCTTCGGCGTGGGGTTTGTCTTGAGTTTAAGCTGGCGACAGAGGGCTCCGGAGATAAAGTTTCCAGCTGACCCAGAATCGAGGAGCGCACTGACTGGAAGACAGAAATCAGCAGCAGTAAGTTTTACAACAACTGTGAGTGGTTTCATCTTATTCATTGTGGGCAGAATGACACTCACCATTGGCCGAACTGGACGAGTGGGGCATTCAGAGATGTAATGCCCAGCACGGCCACAATATAAACAAAGATTCTGGGTCAGCCTCCTCTGTCGCTCAGTCGACGAAAGACGGGAGTTTTCTACTTGCATGGAATCATTTGCTGGTTCTGGGGAGCTGACGGATTCTGGCTGGCAGAGGTTGGGTGGAAATAACGACTGGTTCTGGTGCTCTTCGAGGCACAGCTGCATACGAGTGGCGAATCTGATGGATAACTGGATGAATTTCTCGAGCCCGATGGAATCCTCGTATGCAGTGAGATGCAACCGCACACGTGGATCGAGGCCTTGACGGTAGGTGGTGATAAGGGCTTGTTCATTCCAGCCACTTGCAGCAGCTAGAGTACGAAACTGGAGGACATAATCAGAAACAGTTAGTGAACCTTGTTTTAATTTACATAATCTCTCACCGATTGATGAATCCCAAGCGGGCCTTCCAAAAACTTCCTTGAAGTGGGAAATGAAACTCGACAGGGATAATACAACAGGATTTTTCTGATTCCAGAGAGGTTCAGCCCATCGAAGCGCTTTTCCATCGAGTTGAGAGATTATGAAAGCCACCTTTGCTTTATCATCTGGATATAAGTGCGGTTGCATCTCCAGAACCAGCGTGCACTGCAAGAGAAATCCGTTGCAGTCCTCCGCCAGACCAGTGAAGGGCGCCGGTTTAGCCATGGGACTGGCGACTGCAGATGGTGAAGGAGATGCAGCGGTGAGTGTGCGTCGAAGTGCATCAACCAGGTCTTGAATTGGGTCCGGAGTGCTCATGTTGTTCATTCAGTCGGTTACGGTCCGGTCTTCTGTTACGTACAGAAGGGAGTGGAGACACTGGTAAGTGTAAACAGAGTTTATTTAATGACAACAGAGCGTGCAGGCAGAGTGCAGGTGAGTTGAAGCAGATGGATAAGTTAACTGGACGTGATCAATGCTATGGAAGATTGTTCCAGAGTTTAGGTGCCAAATAGGAGAAGGATCTACCGCCTGTGGTTGATTTTGATATTCTAGGTATTATCAGCTGGCCTGAATTCTGAGATCGCAATAGAACTGGCCCACATCTGGGCAACAGTTCGTTTTAATTCTGGCCCAGATCCGGCCCAGATCCAACACCTTGCTTTGGCCCACATACCGCATGGAATGATGGCAATTGGGCGGTCCACTCCTGTTTGCCAGATTTGGGCCACAAGCAATCCATACCAATGCCGCATGTCAGCCATAAACAAAACTAATAAAGCAGAACTGGCCCACATCTGGGCAACAGCAAGGTGTTGGATCTGGGCCAGAATTAAAATGAACTGTTGCCCAGATGTGGGCCAGTTCTGCTTCATTTGTTTTGTTCATGGCTGACATGCGGCATTACTGTAGCTTGCTTGTGGCCCAAATCTGGAAAACAGGAGCGGACCGCACAAGTGCCATCATTCCATGCGTTAAGTGGGCCAAAGGAAAGTGTCAAGTTTGCGCCATATCTGGGCCACAGCAATTTTGCTATCTGGGTTTTCTTCCACATAGCCAAAGAACGAAGGCATCCGCACGTTACTTTGATCATGCGGAACAGGTTTCTCCTCGGGGAAAACCCCCTGGTGCTGAGCCACCACTGTAAGGGGTGTTAAGGTATTATAAGGTATTACGTTGGACGCTGGTGCCAAAAGCCCCAGCACTCTCTGAAAGTGTTTGACATTGATGGTTTGGCCTAGCTTAAGGTTGGCGACTGTAGTCAAGATAGTTTCTATATAAGCAGGAAACAGCCGTGCCCGCATCGTAACTGAGTCCCACACCACTCCCAGAAACGTAGTTCTCTGTTGGGGAGACAGTGAGCTTTTCTTGACGACATGTCGATGCCGAACTGCCATCTCTTCTGACTGAGCTAGAATGAGCCAGTCGTCGATATAATTGAGTATATGAATGCCCTGGAGTCTCAGCGGAGCCAGCGCAGCATCCATACACTTCGTGAAGGTGCGAGGGGACAAAGCTAGACCGAACGGAAGAACCCGATATTGGTACGCTTTTCCCCCAAAAGCAAACCTCAGGAACTTCCTGTGTTGGGGAAGGATGGATATGTGGAAATACGCATCTTTTAGATCTATGGTGACAAACCAGTTTTATGACCTGATTTGACTCACAATGATAGGGATGATTAACATCTTGAATCTGAATATCCTCAGAGAACAATTCAATACCCTGAGATCTATGATGGGACGTAAACCTCCATCCTTCTGGGGAACTATGAAGTACCGGCTGTAGAACTCGGCTTCCCTCTCGTGAGGAGGAATACACTCTATGGTCTCCTTCGCTAAGAGGGACTGAACTTCTGGTTCCATCACCCGACCCTGCTCGGGGTTGACAATTATGTGCACCATCCCATTGAATTTCGGCGGACGGTATTCAAATTAAATTCTGTAATCTCTCTCGACCGTACGCAGGACCCATTGAGGTATATTGTGAAAATTCCTCCAAGCTTCTACATAATCTACTTGGGGGATCAGTCTCTTGAGACTGACCTCAGATGTCATGGGTAAAATGAATTCGGTGCCCTGAAGCGGCTGGCTGGCAGGGGAAACTCAAACAATATTTTCTACAGGCCTCATATGAGGGAGCGAACTTGATAGGGCTGCAGTGAGACTGGGCGGACACTTCGATTTTTGTTTGCTGGAAAACGATGCCTCCCGAAGTGCATGAGGCGGCGGGAAGCAAACATCGATTTCCTGAGGGCTCCATGGAGGAGTGAGATGTTGTCACTCCACCACAGGGGGGACTGCCCTCAGAGGCCTGCGCAAGGTGTCAGGACCTCTTCCCCGAAGACTTCCTCATCTGAATGACAGTCCTCAGATCTGCTTTTGGCTTGGAAGACTTGGGTTGGGAGTGTTGTCTCGTCCCCCAAACTCTTTGAGGGGGGGCACAAGAGGCAACACTCTCCTTCTGCTGCTGCAGGTGTGAGGAGCTAGCGGCTGATGTGTGAGGCTGTTCTCTGGCAGCAGCCCCACGAGATCTGGAACAACAGCATGGGATAAACTGTTTGAATGCGGCTGACTGTCGCTTCACCTCCTGAAAACTCTTGACAACAGTGTTTATGGCGTGGCCGAAAAGGCCAGAAGGCGAGAGCAGGGCATTGATGAGGAAAGCCCTGTCCTTCTCCCCGATGCCCGAAAAGATCACCCACAAGTGTCTCTCCATTGCTACCAATGCTGCCATGGAGCGGCCGATGTCACAGGCCGTCTCCTTAGTAGCACGGAGAGACAAGTCTGCAGCTTGACGAAGCTCTTTAATATCATTGAGCCCGACCTCCCCGCTGTCATCCAGATCTTTTAGAAGGTCGGCCTGGTATGCCTGCATGATGCCCATAGTGTGCAGGCATGCACCAGCCCGACCCACCGCCATATATAACTTACCCACCAATGCAGATGTTGTACGACAGGGTTTGGTTGGTAGCGCCGGAGCCTTTAGGGATGACGCAGCGTCGGGTGAGAGATATGCTGCCAAAAGCTGTGTCCCAATTCAGGGGCTGCGCACTTCGAAGTGCATGAAAGGGGTGGGGCCTTTGAAGTGGAGGAAGGTCTAACTGAGGTGCAGGGTTGCCAGATCTGCACAACAAAACCATCCCAAAAGTAGCGTAATCATGGCAACAGTGTAAAAGTAGCCCAATTTCAGACTTGGCAACAATGAGCTGAGCATCGTTACATGGCCTAGCAGCTGTGTGACAGCTGACAGCGGACGTTTGTGAGGGGATTTTAAAAAGGGGTTGGGTTTTGACATTGGGTTTTGACATACTTCAATACCGGCGGCGACGACGGGACACCGGACCATATAAATAGGTAAAATATGTATGGGTAAGCTGTGTAATGTCACTTTTATATCGTTAGCAACTATTAGTTAACCTTGTTTATTTCTTATGTTAAAAATAACGTTAACTGTGAAAATATATTTTCACATTTATTCATTTACTCTATATTTAAGTCTAAATTTAAAGTACAGTACTTTAGGATTTTATTCAACTCCACTCCACCTCAGAGACAAATATTGTATTTATGAAAAACGTCTCGGTTACAAAGGTAACCCTCGTTCCCTGAAGGAGGGAACGGAGACGTACGTCGGACAGACCGACGAATAGGAATCTCGCTAGAGAGGCCAATCTACTTCGAGTGTAACTACAACGAGCCAATGCACATTGGCATGCAATCATATGCATCAGCTGCTCGCCTCGCAGCGCGGGTATAAATGAGCAGCAGGTGCGTTGCATCTTCAGGTTTTCGCTGAGGAGCCGAACCAGATAGGCGGCAGCATCAGCGGGGTACAGGGACTGTGGCGACGGGACGTACGTCTCCGTTCCCTCCTTCAGGGAACGAGGGTTACCTTTGTAACCGAGACGTTCCCATTCAGTCGGTCACGTTCGACATACGTCGGACAGACCGACGAATAGGAATCCCTACCAAAGCGCCACAGGAGCTGCCCCCTTCCAGCGCTCTGTAGTAAGCCACCCGAACCCCCTTGCCTAAGGACGGTGGGACAGGGCTAACACAGAGAGTGTCGATCACTGCTGTTCCCCAAAACCCACTCAGTGAGACTATTGGATAACGCTGGGAAGCGTACCCTTCCGTTGGGAAAGGAACACTGCGGAAGCCACATCCTTCGAAGGAGTTATGTGGAGAAGTACATATGGACTAACCCCGTAGGGCTGTACTACATATGGAAGTACTGGGGTGACTCCAACTCGATGAGAGGTGGGTTCTCCCAGAGGGAAGACACGGGCTTCGTTTAGGAGCAACCGTGGAACCAACCATATGGGATCCCCGTAGGGTCACACATATGGAACCCAGCCTAAATCCGGTTCTCAAGGATGCAACGGAGTATAGGCCTGGCGCCAGACGCTCCGCCACGTCGGCTGCCGAAGGGAGATCGGAGGACTCAACAGGGTCTGCCTTGTAGGGACTCTCTGGAGAAAAAGCGCGTGTAGCGCAGCAAGCCGACACTAAGCCGGGGCCTCTCCGTGCCTCTGACCTGAGGTGAGAACACGGGAGGAGACCGGCTCGACACGAAGGCTATAGAATCTAGCGAACGTGTTAGGTGTCGCCCAGCCCGCAGCTCTACAAATGTCTGTCAGCGAGGCGCCACGAGCCAGCGCCCAGGAGGATGCGACACCTCTCGTGGAGTGAGCATGCAACCTGAGCGGGCAGGGCACGCCCTGAGCTTGGTAAGCCAGGGCGATGGCATCCACTATCCAGTGGGCCATCCTCTGCTTGGAGACAGCCTTCCCTTTCTGCTGGCCTCCGTAACAGACAAAGAGCTGGTCTGAAGTCCTGAAGCTTTGAGTTCTGTCTATGTACAGTCGCAAGGCGCGAACTGGACAGAGCAAAGCCAGGGCTGGGTCTGCCTCCTCCGAGGGCAGCGCTTGCAGGCTCACTACCTGGTCCCTGAAGGGAGTGGTAGGAACCTTGGGCACATAGCCAGGCCGGGGTCTCAGTACCACGTGGCCGTCACCCGGCCCGAACTCTAGGCACGATTCGTCGACCGAAAATGACTGCAGGTCCCCTACCCTCTTGATGGAGGCCAATGCAACCAGCAGCAAAGTCTTCATAGACAGAATCTTTAAGTCTGCTGATTGCAAGGGCTCAAAGGGAGCAATCTGAAGTGCTCTTAGCACCAGAGCGAGGTCCCAAGAGGGTATGGAGGGAGGACGAGGAGGATTTAACCGTCTCGACCCACTAAGGAACCTGACGACCAGGTCGTGCTGACCAACAGACTTGCCATCTATGTGGTCGTGATATGCGGAGATAGCAGCAGTATGGACTTTGAGGGTGGAGGGGGACAGCCTACGCTCCAACCCTTGCTGCAAGAAGGAAAGCACGACTCCGATCGAGCATCTTCGGGGGTCTTCTCGGCGAGAAGAGCACCACTCGACGAACAGGTTCCACTTCAAGGCGTAAGCACGTCTCGTAGACGGTGCACGAGCCGAAGTGATGGTGTTAAGTACCTCGGGGGGTAAGTCACCTAGAACCTCCGCGTCCCGTCCAGGGACCAGACATGGAGTTTCCAGAGGTCTGGACGCGGGTGCCAGAGAGTGCCCCGTCTCTGAGAAAGAAGGTCCTTCCTCAGAGGAATGGGCCAGGGAGGGGCTGTCGCGAGGAGTGAGAGTTCTGGGAACCAGGTCCGGTTGGGCCAATAGGGCGCAACTAGCAGGACCTGCTCCTCGTCCTCCCTGACTTTGCACAGGGTCTGTGCCAGTAGGCTCACTGGGGGAAACGCATATTTGCGAAGGCCCCGGGGCCAGCTGTGTGCCAGTGCATCTGTCCCGAGTGTTCCCTCGGACAGGGAGTAAAACAACTGGCAGTGGGAGGTTTCTGGTGAGGCAAACAGGTCTACCTGAGCCTCTCCGAACTCTCTCCAGATCAGCTGGACCACCTGGGGGTGGAGTCGCCATTCTCCCGGCAGCGCAGCTCGTGATAGCTCGTCGGCCACACGGTTGAGCACACCGGGGACATGAATGGCACGAAGCGACCTCAGATGCTTCTGACTCCAGAGGAGGAGATGGCGGGCGAGTTGCAACATGCGACGGGAGCGTAGACCACCTTGACGGTTGATGTACGCAACGGTCGCAGTGTTGTCCGTACGGACCAGTACATGCTTGCCCCGTAGCGGCCCTTTGAGGCGGCTCAGAGCAAGGCGTACTGCCAGCAACTCGAGGCAGTTGATGTGCCAATGCAGATGGGGGCCCGTCCACACCCCTGACACTGCATGCCCGTTGTACGTGGCACCCCAGCCGGTGGCAGAGGCATCTGTGAATACCACAGCATGCCGGGACACCTGCTCCAGGGGCACTCCTGCCCGAAGAAACAAGGGGTCCGACCACGGGCTGAAGGCTTGGCGGCACTCCTGAGTGATTGCCACCCGGAACGTGCCGCGTTGCCACGCCCATCTCGGGACTCGGCCGTGAAGCCAGTGTTGAAGCGGTCTCATATGAAGCAGGCCGAGCGGGGTTACTGCCGCTGCGGCCGCCATATGCCCCAGGAGCCTCTGAAAGAATTTCAGTGGAACCGCTGTCCTGCCGTTGAACGTATTCAGGCAGTTCAACACCGACTGAGCACGTTCCTCTGTGAGGCGTGCTATCTGTTCGACCGAATCCAACTCCATACCGAGAAAAGAGATCCTCTGCACAGGGGAGAGTTTGCTCTTTTCCCAGTTGACCTGAAGACCCAACCGGCTGAGGTGACTGAGCACCAGATCCCTGTGATCACACAACTGATCCCGCGACTGAGCTAGAATGAGCCAGTCGTCGAGATAGTTGAGGATGCGAACACCCTGTTCTCTCATGGGAACAAGGGCTCCCTCCACGACTTTCGTGAAGACGCGGGGAGACAGGGCCAGCCCGAAGGGTAGGACTCTGTACTGATATGCTCGACCTTCGAACGCAAAACGCAGGAATGGCCTGTGTCGCGGAAGAATCGAGACATGAAAGTACGCATCCTTCAGGTCGATCGCTGCAAACCAATCCTGGGGACGGATGCACTCGAAAATGCGTTTCTGCATGAGCATTTTGAACGGTAGCTTGTGAAGGCTCCGATTCAAAACTCGCAGGTCCAGGATAGGCCGTAACCCACCGCTCTTTTTGGGTACAATGAAGTAGGGACTGTAGAACCCTGACCTCATATCGGCTGGAGGGACCGGCTCTATCGCGTCCTTCGCCAGTAGGACCGCGATCTCCGCACGCAAGACAGGGGCATCGACAGCTTTCACTACAGTGAAGTGGACGCCCCTGAACTTGGGGGGACGCCGGGCGAACTGAATCGCATAGCCGAGCCTGACGGTCCGAATGAGCCAGCGAGACGGACTGGGGAGCGCTAACCAGGCTCCCAGAGACCGTACAAGCGGGACCAAAGGGACCGCAGGCGTACCCGCAGTGGGGCAGCGAGGTGGAACACAGGGACGCTGCCCGGGGGGCTCTCTTTGCGAGGCGGCCCGAAGCGGCGTCACAGTGTGGTGTGCAACACTTACCTGGTTCCACGGATGGACAGAGGGAGCAGTCGAGGCTTTGGTTGCCCGCTGCTCGCTGCTGTCCGCTGGCGACAGAAGAGGGGGATGAGAGTGGTGAGGTTCTTGCCCTCCCACTGCTCTCCGCACCCTCTTCGGACCCGGAGATGAAGGAAACTGCTCTTTTGTTGAGAATTTGGGTACCGCTGGCTGTAGGGCCAGCGGCGGAACAAAAACAAAAGGGAACAAAAGATTCTCCACCCGGCCCTCCTCCGGGGGAAGGAGTGGTGCGGTCACCATCTCCCGAAGAGCAGTCCCATCCATCTCCGGGTCGCCCGTCCTAGGGCCTCTTGGACTTGGCCTTGCCGCCCTTCCTCTTGGGGGCGGGCTGGACGGGCTGGGCACCCTGACCGCGACCGGCTCCACGGCGCCGCTTAGATGAGGGCTGCTGCTGGGGCGCGGGGGCGGCCGAGGGAGGGCGCCCTCGGCGACGAGCAGCCTGAGGTGCTGCGGGCGGTGGAGGTGCAGCAGCAGACCGCCTCGGCAGGATGTGACTGATGGCCTCAGACTGCTTCTGTACAGCCGAGAACTGCTGGGCGAAGTTCTCGACCGCGTCGCCGAAGAGGCCGGTCTGGGACACGGGGGAATTAAGAAACCTGACTTTGTCGGTATCCCTCATGTCCGCAAGACACAGCCAGAGATGGCGCTCCTGGACCACTAACGTGGACATCGCACGACCCACTGACCGCGCCGTAACCTTCGTCGCACGAAGCGCGAGGTCCGTCGCGGCACGAAGTTCCTGGAGAACTTGTGGATCATGACCACCCTCGTGCAGGTCCTTCAGTGCCTTGGCCTGATGGACCTGCAGCAACGCCATAGCGTGCAGGGCAGAGGCGGCTTCCCCACAGGCCTGATAAGCCTTGCCGGTGAGATCCGACGAGTACTTACAGGCCCGGGAAGGGAGAGACGGCTCCCCCGCCAGGTGGAGTTAGGGCACAGTTGCATAGCAACGGCCCGTTCCACAGGGGGTATGCGCGTATAACCCTTAGCCGCCCCGCCATCAAGGGTGGTGAGGGAGGAGGACCCACCGACACGGTTTCGGGCAGTAAAAGGTGCCGTCCATGTGCCAGTGAGCTCTTCATGCACCTCCGGGAAGAAAGGAACTGGGGTGGGGGGCTGAGAACCAGCCCTGGCCACCCCGAGAAACCAGTCATCCAACCTCGAGGGTTCGGGACACGGTGGAGGATTCCACACGAGCCCAACCCTGTTGGCGGCCCGGGAAAGCATAGCCATCATTTCCGGGTCCGAATCGGGCACAGTTGTCACCCCCGAAGGAGGCAGCTGCGCCGAATCATCATCCCCCGAAATATCAGGCTCACCCTCCGATGCAGCGATCGACATTCTATCATCTTGGGGAGCTCCGAAGGATACGGATGGTACACACCTCTGGGGTGGTCCACCACGTTCCCCCGGCAGCTCTACTGGCTGCGGAGTGCAGGAGGGATGAGGGTTCCTAGGGGGTTGGTTCCCCGAAGGAAGCGCGCTCACCGTGATCCTCAGATCACCAGCACCGCTGCCCGAAGCAACCCTCTGAGGAGGATTGGAACGAGGCAGCGGCACCGGGACTCCACCCCTTTGCAGGAAGTGGAGTCTAGATCGCAACTCCGAGACGGTCATCTTCCCACAATGGGTACATGACTCGTCCACAAACGCTGCCTCAGCGTGCTTTAAGCCCAGGCACGTGATACAGCGTTGGTGACCATCCCGCGGTGACAGATAACGACCGCATCCAGAAACACACAAGTAGAACGACATCTTTAAAAAGACGCGAATCTACTTGTGTAAGCTCTTTTAGGGACTGCTCCTTTAAGTGCTGAAGCACGCAGGGGAATGGCCGCTGCAGCACAGACAGGGAAAGTGCAGCCTGTCGTGTGCACTCTCTCCTTGAAGCCGCTCCTCTTACCAGCTGTCAAAACAGCCTTTCAGCGCTCAACAGCGCACCGCGAAGGCAACCAAAAAAAAAAAAAGAGAGAGATCGACCCCGCTGCAGTGCTGTCCGCCTGCACCAACAAAGAGCAGTATCAAGGGCTCGTCTTTCATTACACTCCGTAAACACCCAGACAGGTTCGGCTCCGAAGCGAAAAGCTGAAGATGCAACGCACCTGCTGCTCATTTATACCCGCGCTGCGAGGCGAGCAGCTGATGCATATGATTGCATGCCAATGTGCATTGGCTCGTTGTAGTTACACTCGAAGTAGATTGGCCTCTCTAGCGAGATTCCTATTCGTCGGTCTGTCCGACGTACGTCGAACGTGACCGACTGAATGGGAACTGATGTTTTGGACATCATGGATATTACAGTTTGATTTAGATATTACATATTGGTAAAAAAATAGGAACACTATATAATAGAAACACTAAAAATGTTATACCCCCGGTTTCACAGACAAGGCTTAAACTAGCCCTAGACTAAAATGCATGTTTGAGTTGTTTTAACTAAAAGAAACTTGCACTGACATATCTTAAAATATACATGCTGACCACGACTATTTGAAACAGGCAAGACAATTGTAAAGCTACGATGCCCAAGACAAAATTTGAATGGACCATAAAACTGTTTTGCATGTTGAAATATTGGTAACACTTTAGAATACTGTTTCTTACTTACTGCATAACTAATAAGGAATTACTGAAGAACTAATAGGTAATTCTTCATTAACACTTAAGTCACTACTGTTAACTACTAAGGAAGATGCATTAACTAATCAGTATGTAATAGAATTTTATGATTATGTTAAGTATCAGTTAGCTAATCAATAACTAATGAATTCTGTCATACCTCCTGAAGAACTACTATGTTAGTAGATAATTAATGTTCAAGAAATATAAACTACTAATAAACAGAAAATGATTAATTTCCAAAATTACTTGAGTAAAATTACAACTACCTTGTAATACTTTGTTACAGTCCACCACTTATTATTATTATTATTATTATTAAGGAAATTAAATATGCATTTGTATGCTGCATAATGTACTGCACTCAAAAAAAAAGACTACAAATTGTTCAGAAGTTTTTGCCTGTATGATTAACTACTTCTATCCAACTTACCACAGATATAAAATGTTTTATTTATTTATTTATTTACCCAAACGCTGGGATGAGGCTGTTGAGTCATTTTTGGGTTATTTTTTTCAGAGTTGGGTAGTTTTTGTGTTGCTTTTCCCCCGCCCCTCCCCCCTACTGAGTGCGGGCATTTTCATCCTCTTCAGGAGAGAGCAGTTCTTTGCGCCATCGAATTTGTGCATTTCTTTGCTGAAATACAGGTTTGTGTATGTTTTATTTTATCTATAAAATCATTGCTGTCCTGTAAATAATTTTATTTTATGAATAGCAACATACAGGTACGCAATGTCAGTCACCTAACTGACGAGTGTCGCATCGGTCTTTTTGCATGATGGAAACGCCTGATCCCTTGCATAAAACACATTATTTTATGTCTAAAGATACTAAGTTAAATCTAATTACTTAAGATTTTACTTAAATATGTTCTCAGAGCTGTGCACTGTTTGTTTATGGGCAGGTTATGGAGTCAGTCACAGCATCTTTCAGCAATGAGTGAAACACATGGCGGTGGTCTGAAGTAGCAGTTTCCCCGCCGAACACGAGCCCAGCTCCCGCACGAGATCCAGCACCGCTACCCTATGGAAACGGGATAACAGAGGCCGGTTGATTACACTTGCTTTTAATTGTTTTAACTTTTGATTCTAAAATGTTTGTTAAACGAGTTTAAATGTAAGTATTGTATACATGTTAAAACGGAATAAAATATGCTGTATTAAGAAATGTTCTCATCTGAAATAAAGGAAGATATCATGTAAACTGGTTTTGTTGTGTATTTTACAAAGGTTTTTAGATTATTACGTTAATAGTGTTTTTTTTTTTCAGAGTGTAAGTTGATTTGAGTCAGAATTATGTGGTAATTATTTATTAATTATTAATGGGTTCCTTAAATTTTCACTTTAGAATACTGTTTCAGGTTCTAAGTAGGCTAATTCTTGCAGAATTATCTAATAATTCTTTATTAATTACAAATGGGTTCCCTGTATTTTCACTTTAGAACACTGTTTCAGGTTCCAAGTAATTCCTACTGAATTATTTGATAATTCTTTATTAATTACTAATGGGTTCCCTGTATTTTCACTTTCCCTCAGTCATTGCCTTACATACTGGAATTTACACAATGGTAATGTGATATGCTGAGAAAAACAGACACACTTACAGTACTGTATATGAAATATAAAAACTAATCTGAGGTAAGTTGGCTATGGCAAGGCATTTAGAGTGGGGGTTGGGTTTCTTTCCGAAGTTGATTTCTTAGAGAACAGACTCACAAAACAATTATTTACCACACAGGCAAAAACCTCTATAAATTTTATTGTATTTATTAATATTGCATTTTCATAATACTACTACTGATAACATTAGTAAATAAGAAAGGGCCACAACTCAATGTAATTGTGTTTGACTGTTCATTAGTAGGTACTTCATAGTTATTTTTCTTGAACCTTAATTAGTAGATAATTAATAGTAGTTCTTCAAGAGGTATGACAGAATTCATTAGTTATTGATTAGCTAACTGTTACTTTTAAAAAAAAAAAAACATAAAATTCTATTACATACTGATTAGTTACCACATCTTCCTTAGTAGTTAACAGTCGTGACTTAAGTGTTAATGAAGAATTACCTATTAGTTCTTCAGTAATTCCTTATTAGTTATGCAGTAAGTAAGAAACAGTATTCTCAAGTGTTACTGAAATATTTTATGGTTTGATTTGAGTATGTGAGTTAATTTCTTTTATTCTTCCCTCTTTCTGAAAATATCTCGGTGACATGGCAGCCGTCGATTGAGTCAGCCCTGTGTGGGATTACAAATTTAAGAATCTGTTTATGATCTGCTGATCCTACATCCTGACATAACATCACATGAAATACTAAGGTGAAGTACATTGTATTTAGCATTTTAAGCTAAAGATGATGACATCAGATGAATGATTCTGTTAAGCAAAGTTTCCAGCAAGAGTTTTCTGCCAGTTCCTGTTCTCTTTATTGTATGTCTAATGAGTCAGATTACTGAGATTCTCACCTTTTGTCTTTAATGGCTCTTGGAGCCCCTGTCCCATTTATTGAATAGTTATGCTGATTGGCATAGGACTTGCGACACTCTAGAGTCTGGGGCGGGTTCCTATACCTGGATACTTCATTTGCATGCTTTGTTTAACGTCGACAGCCAGGTGCTTTGTCTCTATTTCTAAGCATTGCCACCTAAAATGTATATAAACTACAATGTACACTGCCTTAGTTAGACTTGATGACTGCAGCTACCAACAGCATGTGTTCTTAATAAAGAATCTGCTGAAGATACATCCAAGTCTCCTGGTCTTCGCTTCTGAGATTTCCAACAGTTTTGGTGCCATGACCCGGATAGAGCTCCTCACCTGAATCCAGATTGAAACTTCAAGCTCAACAAAGATCTGACTTTGTTCCAGACTGAATTTTTCTGTACAACCAAGGGTTGGTGAGTGCCACTCTATCCAAAAGAACCTCATCACGTGCTAATATTTGTTATCCTCTGTTTCGGCAGGGAAGAATTGGTTATCCTCTGTTCAGGCGGGGAAGAATTAGCGTAAAGTGCTAATAATTTGTGTTGTCCTCTGCTTTGCCAGGAAAGTTGGTTTATCCTCTGCTTTGCCAGAGAAGTGGTTCATCCTCTGTCTAGTCAGGGAAGGTTGGTTAACAGGCTAGTCATCCTCTACGTAGCTAGAGAAGGTTTATCCTCTGTGTAGTCAGAGATGATTCATCCTCTGTTCAACCAGGGAAGGTTAACAACAGGTACAGTGTATTAACAGTAGTTCATCCTCTGCTTTGCCAGAGAAGTGGTTCATCCTCTGTATAGTCAGGGAAGGTTGTTTAACAGAAGTGGTTGTCCTCTACGTTGCTAGAGAAGGTTTATCCTCTGTAAAGTTAGGGAAGATTTATCCTCTTCTTTACCAGGGAAGGTGATTTATTCTCTGTGTTGTCAGAGAAGATACATCCTTTGTTCAACCAGGGAAGGTTAACAACAGTTAGAGTGTGTTAACAGTAGTTTATCCTCTGCTTTGCTAGGGAAGTGGTTATCCTCTATGTTGCTAGAGATGGTTTATTCTCTGTAAAATTAGTTAAGATTTATCCTCTGCTTTACCAGGGAAGGTTGAAAACATGTGTATTAGCCACTAGGTTACCCTCTGCTTTGTCAGAGAAGTTATTGGTTGTCCTCTGCTCACCAGGGAAGTGTTGAAAGTGTACTGTTGTGCCAGAAAGACATTACAAAATGTTGAGAAAGAATGTTAGACTAATTCCAACAACTGAAAAAGGTGGACTAGCCTACCCCTTTTTGGACAGACAGTGAATTCAAATCATTGTTAGGAAAGCACATGGAATCCATAGTGACCGAGTCAGTCAGACTAGAATTGACAAAGAAATTTGGTATTCATCCAGAAAAAGTTTGGTCCATTGAAGAATGCAAAAAAGTGCGGTCGCCGAGACGTCCGGGAGAGACGTGCGTGAAATGGCGAGGGACAATTGAGAGACAATCGAGAGACGCGTGTCATTGTGTTTTAAGGACAACAGACCAGAACGCCTCCTTGGGTACATCAGCCAATGATGAGGGTGTGATTTTGGTGGGCAAAGTTCTTCTTTGTCTCCATTTATGACCTAATTTGCATGGTTTATGAAGTGTCAGATCTGAGTACATTTTCTTCAAAGTACCATTAAAAATAGAAAAATGCATTTTACAGTAATGTGACATACATTTTCAATTAGGGTATAACAAGAGCTTTACAATGAGACCAAACTTGTCAGATGGCAAGGACATAAAAGGGGACATACAGTTTATACATGAATTTTATCGTTTAGAATAAAACTAATACAACTACAGTCATAGCTAAGCTTATATACTAGGGATGCATACATACACCTTGTAATACAACGACGGGTACACTTTGGCATAGTTATATTTGGAGGATAAATGTACATTCACAATCTCCATGCGTGTTTGTGAGTGTCTGTATGTGTGTGTGTATTGGGGTTGTGGCCAGTGTCTGCGAACACATGGCCCTCAGCCCCACCAGGGTGACTCTTTGAAGTCCTCAGAGCTGGTGAGACTTTCTTCTGTTTTTCTTCCATGGGGTAACAAAAGTGCCAATGAGGCAATCGGTCCCGGACTTGCCGGGGCCGATTCATGATTTACACAAACAGTTCAGGAGGCTAAAAGCATTCTGAAGATTCTAAAGTTGGGCTGGCAGGATCCGATTTTGACCAGACGCTACAGCCGTAACAAAAGATTCACCCAAAAGTGACTCAAAAGACCAACAGTCAGATGAAAGCTATCCTGACTTACAGTCTAAATGTAGGAGAGAGAACAATGTCAATACTGGATTAATGGATAAAGATGTAAATGCATTTGAAGTGTGTGGAGCAAGACAAAAGGCTCAGAGTAGGGTAAAAGGGGTTGACATTGTTCCATCTGCAACCGCCATAGTGCAGTTACAAGCAGTCAGTACAACTCTAGGTCCTGAAGCCATAGAAAGACTTGCTGAGAGTTTGCCATCAGTGCATAGAAAGTTTTCTGAGTTTAGGAGAGAGTTGTCCAGAAAAATGAAGCTCTATGATATGTCCCTAGCTGAAGTCACCCAGCTAATGTCACAAATCTTGACAGAGTCAGAATTCAATGATTTTGAAAGTGCTGTAAATAATTCTGAGTTTCAGCATTCCAGCAATGGCGAATTGAGAGGAGTTCTTAGAGTGTTACAGAACCTTGTTGGACCAAAGGTAGACTGGTCAAAGATCACTAGTTGTGTACAGAAAAAGGATGAAACTGTAAGTGAGTACACTGAAAGATTTTGTCAGTCAGCTGCAGCATACAGTGGAATAGCTGACACTCCAGAGAAGGTGCTAGAGGATAATGGACCACTGGTCCGCATGTGGTTTGATGGGCTTTTATCAGAATACAGAAATGCATTGCCTTTCTTAGACCTCACATGATCCAATGAAACCCTGCAAAACAACTTGGATAGGTTAGCTACTTGGGAAGGAGACTCCGATGTCAAGGCAAGAGTAAAGATTGAAGCAGCATCCTTTAAGGTAAACACAGAGAATCGACAGAAACGCAAATGTCCTAAGAGAGAGGGCAGTTGTCATTACTGTGGTAAACCTGGACATTGGATGAAAGAGTGTAGGAAAAACAAAAAGACATTAAGAGAAATGAACAGCTTTACTCAGCTCCTACTCAGTCTACTTGCTACACTGAAACTGCCCCTCCCCTCTACTCCAAACTCTTGGAGCAACAGCTTGCTGACATGCTAACCATTTGGGCTGTGAGTGCTTAATTTCCCCACTAATTTACAAGAAAGCTAAAAAACTCATTCTGAACAAAAGAAAGTTGACTGTCACTTCCACCATTTGGGGGACACTGGTTAGGTACACTCACAGCCTTAAATGTTATGCTACAGCACACTCCATTCACTTATCCATCTTCTATGGGTTATGATGTCTGCAATGACTGATGTTTCAATGGAAGATGGAGTTGTAGCACAGTAAAGTTTGCAGATTAACTATAGGGAGAGAATAGGACACACAGACCAGTGAGGAGCCCAGGGAAGAACCGAAGTGCAACAGGCCTTGGGGGCCAACCCTGTGGTGAAGACTTCCTCATAGGTTTCCCCCTCAGTAGTTTATCCCCACCTTACTGGTCTATAGGTGTCAAATTGATTAAGACTAGGTTAAGAAAAAGAAGAACAAAACCACTATACGATCACTAGAAGTTTAGTATGATAAGAGTTAGACATAAAAACTATACGATCATCAGAGGTCTAACGTACTAAAGTCTATGCATGAATACTGCTGGTCTGCTGTTTCTTTGTTTTCTTGTGTTGTAGGTATGTGTATATGCCATGATGACTCATAAGCAGCACCTGGTGTAAAGCATCACCTCAGATATCCATGAACAACCTTCATGACGACAGAGTAATCGGAGCAACTTGGAGTTGCACAACCACAAAGAATCATCTGAGCAACTTGGAACAGACATGGAAATGCGTTGGAAATGGACTCTACAGGGAACACACTCCACAGCTATTCAGGCGCCGTGGACTTTTAAGACATCCACGCTTAGGCTATGTGTTTTTCTGTGTCATCATGTAATTTATACAACATGTTACCACCCTGTGTTGTATATGTGTGTCAACAGTTTACTCAAGTAAAAGAACAACACTTATGTACATGACACAGAATAAGATGTATGTGCCTGTAACTATTTCAAGTTACATGACTGGAAGATGGGACTTATGTTAACAAACATAGGTTATAGTATAGAAGGGATTTAAAAAGGTTTAAATTTGTATTATGTGAGAGTTATTAGAACTCTCAAACGGGGGACTGTGGGATTACAAATTTAAGAATCTGTTTAAGATCTGCTAAACCTACATCCTGACATAACATCACATGAAATACTGAGGTGAAGTACATTGTATTTAGCGTTTTAAGGTGAAGATGATGACATCAGATGAATGATTCTGTTAAGCAAAGTTTCCAGCAAGAGTTTTCTGCCAGTTCCTGTTCTCTTTATTGTATGTCTAATGAGTCAGATTACTGAGATTCTCACCTTTTGTCCTTAATGGCTCTTGGAGCCCCTGTCCCATTTATTGAATAGTTATGCTGATTGGATTAGGACTTGCGAGAGTCTGGGGCGGGTTCCTATATGTGGATACTTCATTTGCATGCTTTGTTTAAGGTCGACAGCCAGGTGCTTTGTCTCTATTTCTAAGCACAGCCCCCTAAAATGTATATAAACTACAATGTACACTGCCTTAGTTAGACTTGATGACTGCAGCTACTAACAGCACGTGTTCTCAATAAAGAATCTGCTGAAGATACATCCAAGTCTCCTGGTCTTCGCTTCTGAGATTTCCAACACCTGCAAACCTGTTGGTAGACAACGCAGTGGACAGTGGAAATATGCACTCATCCCAGATGATGTCCCGCTGGCAGAGGCCTTACCAGGGTCTCTAATGTGGAGCCCATCCAGGTCCAGCAGCTCCACCAGGGTCTCCCTGCTCAGCAGAATGAATGTGTACACAAAAATGTTTTGTTCTGTTTTATAGTATACTGTTAATTGAAAATGTTATGTTGTTTTTCTGATGTTAAACCTAAGTTCTGTTGTAAATAGCTGTAAAAAGTACTTTAAGTAATGTATAGAACGATTTATTTTAATGTAAAAACATTTAATGTACATGATGAAAAATAATTGTATAGAAGAATGTTTCATGTAAAAAATTATAAGTTGCATAAAAAATAAACAATGTACAGAACAATTACTTCTCTTTTATTTACACCTGTGAACATACATTTTTTAAAAAAGTACAGAAATTACTCCAGCTCATTTACAAATAAATTACATTACAAAAATAATGTATACAACTTATGCATTTCATTTTTAACTTACATCACAAAAATAAACTGTACAGAATTTAGGTTTTTGTTTCATTGACAAAGTGACATTTAAAAAAAAAAATGTATATCAACAAATTTTAATGTACCCATTTTATGCACTGTTTTTGTCACGGAGTCGCAACCATCACAGACACCAATCAGCCCATCATCACTAGATCTGCCCACTCGTTCACTCTCCCTGGAGTTCTGATTCACCACACCTGCACCTCCTCATCAAGTCACCACATATAAACCTTCACTACCTGCACTCCATTGTCTGGTCTCGTCTCACACGAACAGACTCCTTTCCTGCTACTCACCTGTGAACTTACCTGATCCCGCAAATCCTGTCTTCAGTCGTCTGTCTTCTGTCATCTGTGTGCCTGTCTCGCCTGCTTGTGTTCACCTGCCAAAGATATTCAAGTTATTCGTCAGCTAAGTCATCTATTGATTCATTCGAACTGCTATACTCACCATTGCTGCATCCAGATCCTGTGTATGATCCATCCTGTGAAATAAACTCAGTTTATATTCTACTTACCTGTCTGCTGCCTTCTGTTCTATGACAGTTTTCTCTTCTTGAGAAAACTGTGAAAAAGCGGCCTTTTGAAGTGCGATTGCGCCACCGCGGCGCGACAAGGGCTGACATAATTCGAAAGCGACTTCAAATGCACCCCCGTGAAAGAATATACACTGACAAGAAGCGAAACTCAATGGACTAGTTGCACGTGGCCGCCATTTTGGATTTTCGATCAGCGAGTGAGTGTACGCATATACACTTCCGGTTTTGCTTTATGGCGGTGCAGAGTGCCGGGGAAAGCCGAAAATGATCTCTTATAGTTGTTTATAGAATCTGTTATATCACTTAAAATACAACTAAGATATATATAGTACAATCACATGAGCCAATGGCATTTAAATGCATGCATCCATGGGTTAGTTAGATTAACGAACTCATGGTGCATACACATATACAATGACAATAATGCCTGTAAATATACAACTATGATTAGAGTTGTCTGCATAAAATGCCTTGTGAACATTCACATGTTTGCTCTGTGATAAATTTATTTCCATAAATACTATTTTTCTCAATTCTGCGCATATATTTTCACTTACCTACATCAATTGCTCCATCAATATGATCACTACATATTTTACGATTTCTTTGCATCAATTATCTTTTTAGATAAAAACAAGGGCTGTGAAAAGATTGCGATTAATTTACATTTTTAACTGTAGCGCAAACAGTTTTTTTTTGTTTGTTTTTTTTTACCCGTAGTAAAATAAGTTTTTTGCTGCTTAGATGAGACAGATAATGATGTATGCAACAGATGCTCTTTACTCGTCTCACTTGAACTAAATAAATGCAGTAATTAATAGAAATGCACAGGGGAAATACAAACACTGAAAATTTAAATTACATGGCTACTAAATAATACAGCAATAATAATGTTACCAAATAAAGTTACTTAAGCATACACTGAGTCCATATCATATTCCCATGTTTATTTATCTCTGATGAGGATTGATGCTTCAGTTGACAATAGCAAACATTAGATCTTCATGAAGGTCGAGTGTTGTTCCATGCAGAAAGAGAAGGCAGTTTTTGAGCCATTTAGTCCCCCAGCTGTCAGAACAAAATCAGGAGATATATAATTTACATGAGTGTTTTGTATGGATAAAGAGATGTGGATCACCGCTGAGCCTGAACCGCATAATCAACAGGAGAAAGATTGAAAGTCAAAGATCGCGTATCTCGTTGAATTACCACAAAGAGGTAACGTTACACAATATAACAAGGATGTTTTCTTTCGTCTCTGATAGACCACCATCTTCTCTTTAATTAAAAAAAAAAAATCTATTATATCTAGCCAAGTTTCATATTTAAGTTTCTTCTTGCACCAAAATGCAAGCGTCGCTAAGACCAGAAGGGCATGAACAAAAGTAACCATGCGCACAGTCGCATCGCCGCAGCTCACCGGCGCCATCTTGTGCATTCCATTGCAACACCGGCACCCAGCAGCAGGCCCTGCGTTTCCGCCATTTTGGGGTGAAAGCGACTCGGCAGTCCACTAGTTTCTATGGCAATATCAGCTGCTTTGTTAAAAAAACAAAAACAAAAAACGTACATTAAAGCTAAAATCCAACCTGATGACAACACAGAATAAAATACTATCGCTAGTGATCATCAAATCCTTTTAACAGTTTATTTTACAGACTTTGTGTTTAAGTCTTCCACTTTTTTCACAAAACCTTTGCTCTCTAGAAACCCAGTCAGTTTGGGTTAAAATTCTTTGAAGTTCAAGTATTAGCATTATAAACACTGAATTAATACCAACATATGAAATTAAATTAAGGACATGCATCAGAAAAATTGGGAATGTTGTACAATAAATATATAACATACATAAATATATAACAGCTTGACAGAAACTGTTTTTGCAGTGTTGTCTTATATTAATGTCCATTAAAGACTATGTAAACAAAAAACACAGCCACTGTGTCCAAAAGTGGCAATTATGGGATAAGAGACACAGCAATGCATCATGTTCTATAAGATCATTATGTTTATAGCGTGATCCAGGGGATTAAAACGTATTTCAGACCTAGTGGAGTAATTTACTATTGTTACTCCACTAGGTCTGCCTATATACATTTTAATCCCCTGGATCACGCTACATGATGATCTTAACTTTATTAATTATTAATTTATTAATTTACTATTAATAGTAAATGTAAAGTTGCATAAAATGGAACCTCAGATGTGTAATGGTTGGATTCCACAACTGATCACATAAAACATATATAGGTTAAGACAATACAACATTTACTGTAGGTGTCACAAAATTTACTGAATTTGAGAAATTTTCTATTGCGTTTCTGATTTGGCTGTGAGATTCGCCGATTTTGGGTGCGTAAGATGTGATGGATTCTATTGTCCAGTTGGCATTTTCACCCCAAAATGGCTGTCGCACTACCGAAGCGCCTCCATGTGGCTGTTACCCAAAAAGCATCAGAGTTTCGCCTCTTGGGTTCTATACTTTTTGGTGAAATGAAGTGTACATCTGAGGACACTTCGCGGTCTACCCTATCCCATTATTCATTGCGCGCCGGTGACGACAGGAGTTCTGTGGCAGCCGACGAATTCACATATAAATGTAAGTAATCCTCCGGTTTACAGACAAGGCTTCAGCTAGTCCTAAACTAAAATGTATGTTTGAGCTGTTTTAACTAAAAAAAAAACTTGCACTGACATATCTTAAAATATGGCAGCGTCATTGTTTTGTCTCAAGATGCACACCAGTGATGTTTTATTCTAAGGCATGTTAATAAAAGCTACTTAAATGTCCTAATTGAACTAAGGCCTAATCCTGGCTCAAGGCTGATTTATACTTCTGCGTCGGACCTACGCCGGAGCCTCTGCGTCGTTGTCCACGTCGACGTGCATGCAGACCACTAGGAGGCAGTGTCCGCGGTCATGTTGAGTATCAAGGCAAAAGCCGAAGAAGAAGCAGCTTGTCATGTACGTTGTCAGAGAAGCTTATAGAAGCGGCAGAGAAGCGGCAAATAGGTAACGACTTTTGTTACAGTTTGACGGCGTGTGTCCCCTGAAACAGATCATTTGTTCATTCCTATGGAAGTTAAAAACGCTCGCTCTTGTCCAATTGCTCCGCGCCAGTTTTTTGACCTGAGGGAGGGTTCTAGCAGACCAATCACAGCGCTTGCGGTCCGCGTAGAATTGACGCGTTGTTACATTTTTGAAGAGGTGCATGTCAGGCTACATCGTAGGCTACACGTGGTACACACAGTCTACGCCGTAGCTACGGCGTACATTCGACGCAGAAGTATAAATCAGCCTTTAGTCTAAGCCCTGTCTGTTAAACTGGGCCGTTGTATTTTATTTTACTCAAATAGCTAGCGAAACAAGTGTTAAAAACCACAGGGTTTTATTTCTTAAACTTGATTTTAACTCCTTCGTTACCACTGCGTGGCTTTATTGTTAGGTTGTCTGAGGCAAAACTTGTGCTAATATTTCGTTTTCTTTTAAGAAGCAAGGAGCAGACAGCTCAATTTATTAAAATGAGGGCTGACAACGAACATTTATGTACTGTGGCGAAATAGTCATTGGAGGTAAGACAACGACCTATCTGTAATATTTCCACTAGTCTCAACTGTGCATTAGAACAAATATCCTTCACCCTATAAAGCCAACAATTAAGACAACCAGTATATAAGGCAATAGTCTTTCACTTTGTTTTTTGTTTGTTTGTTTGTTTTTTTGTAGTGCTGTCATGCAAGATATGTCTACAAATGTTTTAATCAAACTTGAGGACTTCAGTATTTTGTATGCATGTCCTGCTGTGTTATATTTTGTAATGTTAACATTGCACCCCTGTCTTAATATTTTTTCATAAGTGTTTCTGTTTTCTCTTGTTTTAGGACAATTCTGGAGAAAATGGGCCTGCTGGGGAAGGGCACTCCCTTGCAGGCCAAAAAGAAAAGGAAAAAAAAAAAAGAAGAAGAAATTGGAGAACTTACAAAAAAATAAATAAATAAATAAATGAAATACAAAGTAAGCAAGTTAATAGACACATCTTTGCTGAAATTCATTGTGCTGTTGTTGTTGTTGTTAACAGGCATGGTTTATTTGCTCTGCCTTAGATTGCAAGTGTCCAGGGTGTCCTAAACCCCCTGCTGAAACTTGGCCGTTTGTCATTTGAGGTGTTAGGAAAGAGGCATTCCACCAACCCCCCGTGCTAATTGCTTCCATCCCTGAGGACACACCAGGGCCAAGTTCAGTGGGTGAGGAGGAGTCAGAGCCAGCACCTGCACCAGGCAAGAAAAAAAGAGCCTGTGATGATGATCTGGTGGAGCTACTCAGGGAGGACATAACATTTCAGAGAGAGATGGACAGACTGTTTTCTCTTCTCTCAAGAAAACAGTGCAAAAGTGGGTACATTAAAATTGGTCAATATAATTTTTTTTTTTAAATGTCACTCTGTGAATGAAACAACCTAATTTCTGTACTTGTGATGTAAGTTAAAAATGAAATGCATAAGTTGTATACATTATTTTTGTAATGTAATTTATTTGTAAATGAGCTGGAGTCATTTCTGTACATTTTTTGTTTTATGTATGTTCACATGTGTAAATAAGAAAAGTAATTGTTCTGTACATTGTTTATTTTTCTATGGAACTTATAATTTTTACATGAAACATTATTCTATACAATTATTTTTTTCATCCTGTACATTAAATGTTTTTACATTAAAATAAATCGTTCTATACATTACTTAAAGTACTTTTTACAACTATTTACAACAGAATTTAGGTTTAACATCAGAAAAACAACATAACATTTTCAATTAACAGTATACTATAAAACAGAACAATCTGGTGGGTTTGCTCCCAAAAAACTTTTTTTTTTTTTCATCTGACCATAGAAGCCGGTCCTGTTTGAAGTTCCAGTCTTGTCTGACAACTGAATATGCTGGAGATTGTTTCTGGATCAGAGGATTTTTCTTGAAACCCTCCCGAACAACTTGCGGGGATGTAGGTGATGTTGGATCTTTTTTTTTTTTTTTTTTTTTTTAGCCTTTCTGAGACTCAAGACTCAGCTAATCTCTGCAATTCTCCAGCTGTGATCCTTGGCAAGTTTTTGGCCTCTCAAACTCTCCTCCTCACCGTGCATTAGGACGATATAGACACACATCCTCTTCCAGGCAGATTTGTAACATCTTTAGTTAGTTGGAACTTCTTAATTATTGCCCTGATAGTGTAAATGGGGATTTTCAGTGCTTTAGCTATTTTCTTACAGCCACTTTCTATTTTGTGAAGCTCAACAATCTTTTGCTGCACATCAGTATTATATTCTTTGGTTTTACCCATTTTGATGAATGATTACGGGAATTTGGCCTTTGTGTTTCCTCATGTTTATACTCCTGTGGAACAGGAAGTCATGGCTGGACAATTTCATGTTCATGATCACCCTGGTGTGCTAAAAAATGTAAATATGAATGGGAATATACTTCAGAGATATTTTACTCATAAAAAAATCTAGGGGTGCCAATAACTGTGGCCAACGTGTTTTGGAGAAAAACATTTATTTCATAATGTGATTTTCCCCCCACTTTCAATTCTTTTCCTTCAATGGAAGGTTAGATTTTGGTAAAATTGATAGTAGGCCTACAGTCACAATATAAAATATGAGGATGAGGTCCAATCAGTGACACTGACACCACAAATATGCAAATATGTACATTAACCCAGGGTTTAGAAATGTACAGTGTGAAATGGCAGCTTTTGAATACCCAGGATTAATTGTTAGCACTGGGTAAATTATGAACAATGTGAAACGAGAAGCAAGATAACCCAGAATTCTTTTTACCCATGGTTTAGAATGACCCAGGGTTAACTATTCAAAGTGTGAAGAGCCCTACAGTATATAGACACCGAGAATTAAAATGTTAATTATACACACACATGGCCAAGCACTGGTCTAGAATATGTGTGTGTGTTCTGCCTCTTTCCAGAAGGTCAATGGGTACTCTGGATTCGGGCCAATATTCCGAGCTCGGAGCCCTCCACCCGGACAGCACGCCAAATATGCATAACTTTTATTCTATTGAATTATATGTACATGCGAACTCGTAAAATCTTGGAGCATGGTGTGATGCATTATAATGTTATGTTTCTTTTCTTTTTTAACTCAAATTCCTCACTGTTTTCTTCAGTCCACCTGGGAATTGAGCCAGCAGCTGAGTACCAGAATTGGGTCGGTCTGAAAATGTGCCTCACAGACACACAGACACACAAACACACACACATGTTGTGTCTGTGAATATTCAGGCTTATACACACATCTTTCACATTTACATACACACTGCTTGTGTATTCCTATCATTATGGGGACATTCCATAGACATAATTATTTTTATACTATACAAATTGTATATTCTAGACCCTAACTGTACCCCTAAACCTACCCATCACAGAAAACTTTCTGCATTTTTATATTTTCAAAAAACATCACTTATTATGATTTATAAGCTTTTTTCCCTATGGGGATCAAAAATGGCCCCACAAGGTAAAAAATTATTGGTATTACTGTCCTTGTGGGGACATTTGGTCTGCACAACATAGGGATTACCAGGCGCACACACACACACACTTTCTTGACCCTTATACTCTTCTGTTACATTCAGTACAAAACACCTTGAGCACCTTTCATTCCTTAATTGTGCTCTCACATTCTCTTTTTTACTCCTCCATCTCTATTACCCTAAATAAAAAATGCATGACCACCATCTCACTCTCTCTGCACTGCTCGTTCATTTCACATACTCTTCTGGGAAAACTTTCCACTAAATGTTGAAATCTGGCTACAGATATTTGCTGTCATTCAGACACAAGACTCAATGAGGTCATGCATTGATGTTTGCATTGAGGTCTGGCTCACAGTCAGAGGCCTGTTGCATGAAGCCGGTGTCAGGGTTTAACTGGTTTCTGTGTTAACTGGTGACTTACTGCACTTAACTCCAGCTGTGAATGATCGGCCGTAGATTTGTCAATTCTGCAATCATCTGCAACTTGTCCATTACAATTAGACGTTCTCACTACGTGATGTTGGTATCGTTGTAAAAGTAAAAATAAGTAAGCAAAAGTACATTTAACAAAAAGGTCTTAAAATACTTGTTTCAGGATTCATACTCGTCCAACAAAGTCACCATTAAACACCATTTTGGCAAGTTTTCTAACTGAGCTATTCGAGATGATAAACATGAACATGATAAGCATTTTAAATAAAAAATCATTTTAAATTTAACATGTTCACCACAGAACTTTCCTGGATAAATCAAATGAAGAAAAGAAAAAGCTGCAAAAAAGATGTAACTCGATATTTTATTGCATGGCTGTATACAACAACAAAGCTAGAGACAGGGCAAAAGAAATCCTGATCCATGTGTGGCTGACCAACACATTGCCAGTAGAACAACAATCTGGGGAGAGAAAAAAAATATTTCAGCGAAAAATGTTGTCTGTGAATATTCAGGCTTACAGTGGTGCTCAGAATTATTGGCACCCTTGGTAAATATGAACAAAGAAGCTTGTAAAAATAAATCTGCATTGTTAATCCTTTTGATCTTTTATTAAAAAAAAAAAATCAAAAATCACAAAAATCAAACCTTTCATTGAAGTAAAAGAATTGAAAATGTAGGGAAAATCTCTTTATGAAATAAATGTTTTTCTCCAAAACACGTTGGCCACAATTATTGGCACCCTTTTATTCAATACTTTTTTGCAACCTCCTTTTGCCAAGATAACAGCTCTGAGTCTTCACCTATAATGCCTGATGAGTTGGAGAACACCTGACAAGAGATCAGAGACCATTCCTTCATACAGAATCTCTACAGATCCTTCAGATTCCCAGCTCCATGTTGGTAGTGCTTCTCTTCAATTCACTCCACTCATTTTCCTTAGGGTTCAGGTCAGGGGACTGGGACGACCATGGCAGAAGCTTCATTTTGTGCTCAGTGACACATTTTTGTGTTGGTTTTGATGTTTGTTTTGGATCATTGTCCTGATGAACGATCCAACCATGGGCCATTATAGGATTTCTAGCAGAAGCGGTCAGGTTTTGATTTTTTATCTGTTGGTATTTGATAGAATCCACGCATCTGTACAAGATGTCCAGGACCTCCGGCGGAAAAATAGGCCCACAATATTAAAGATCCAGCAGTATATTTAACCGTGGGCATGGGTACTTTTTATCCCTGTGTGCACCAAACCCATCTGGTGGGTTTGCTGCCAAAAAAACTCTTTTTTTTTTTTAGTTTCATCTGACCGTAGAAGCCAGTCCTGTTTGAAATTCCAGTCTTGTCTGACAACTGAATATGCAGAGGACTTTTCTTGAAACCCTCCCGAACAACTTGTGGGGATGTAGGTGCTGTTTGATCGTTTTTTAGGCTTTCTGAGACTCAAGACTCAACTAATCTCTGCAATTCTCCAGCTGTGATCCTTGGCGAGTCTTTGGCCTCTCAAACTCTCCTCCTCACCATGCATTAGGACGATATAGACACACATCCTCTTCCAGGCAGATTTGTAACATTTTTACAAATGACACATTTTTGTGTTGGTTTTGATGTTTGAACAATAATCTTTAGTTGATTGGAACTTTTTAATTTTTGCCCTGATAGTGTAAATGGGGATTTTCATATGCTTTAGCTATTTTCGTACAGCCACTTTCTATTTTGTGAAGCTGAACAATCTTTTGCTGCACATCAGTACTATATTCTTTGGTTTTACCCATTGTGATGAATGATTACGGGAATTTGGCCTTTGTGTTTTCCTCATGTTTATACTCCTGTGGAACAGGAAGTCATGGCTGGACAATTTCATGTTCATGATCAACCTGGTGTGCAAAAAAAAAAAGTAAATATGAATGGGAATATAATTCAGAGATATTTTACTCATAAAAAATTCGAGGGATGCCAATAACTGTGGCCAACGTGTTTTGGAGAAAAACATTTATTTCATAATGTGATTTTCCCCCACTTTCAATTCTTTTCCTTCAATGAAAGGTTAGATTTTTGCTAATTTTATGAATTAAAGATCAAAAGGATAAACAATGCAGATTCATTTTTACAGTCATCTTTGATCATATTTACCAAGGGTGCCAATAATTCTGAGCACAACTGTATAAACACATCTTTCACATTTACATACTATGTGCATTCATGTGTAGAATGTTCCCCACAAGCCCTACAGAGGTTGGACAGGTCATCTGTGACTGTTAACAATAATCAAAGTAATTAATAAAATACCAAATCCTCATAATGAAGGCACACATTTGTCAAATATACACTGTAAAACCCGATAAGTTCAGAGTACTCAAAATTATTGTAGACACCGATTAAGTGTCTACACTTATGGCTGGACAATTTAAGTAAAGCAACTCAAATCTTTTAAGTAAAGAATAATAATAATTATAAATAACAATGAAGTCAAACTGAATTTTTTTAATTTTAGTTTTATTTAATGTTTAAGTCCACTGTACTTAAAACTATTGTTTACCATATGTAATGTTTCTTATTTTTCAATTATTTTGATGCAGTGGTGGTAAAACCTAGTAAGTTCAGAATACTCAAAACATTTAAGTAAACAACTCAAAGATTATATTAGTAGAACCTAAAAAATATTATTTTATACTACACAAATTCGGTAATTACAATTTAATTGAAATATTGAATAAACTAACACCTAATCTTTATGGTTAAGTGTTAGTTAGCACCAGCATGCGCTAATGTAACCATCAAAGAGACTATCACTATTTACTTGCATGAACTGTTAATCAACATTCAGTATTTATAGCCTTGATGTTTTACAACCCATTCTCAACCTATCCACAGGCACTACTCTTCACCACGATGGTTCACCACATCTTTCCCTGTATTAATTTAGTAAAAAAACACACAAAATAACACTCAATTTCAATATTTATTCTCCCTTACAGAGTGTGACGCAAAGCATGCTGGGAACTTGAAATCTGCTACAACTCAGTTTAATGTTGAATGGACTCTTCTGATAACGTCGGTTACATCGGCAATGACGTGACATGGATGACGTGACTTTATATCGCTCAGTAAGCTTAAAAATAATAATTTAAGTATAAGGGTTTATTCAAAAATGTTGAGCTACACAAAAAATAAAACTAAACTCCTCGTTCAGAAAATGTAATTGTTTTAAGTTGCATCAATGATTTAACAGACTTTAACTGCAGCGTACTCAATCTTTATAAGTTAGTAGTACTGTTCGGGTTTACAGTGTAGTGATATTAACAATATAATAGTGGAGGATCAAACTGCTTAATTAATATAGCCTATAATTAATAATATAATGTTGTATGGTCCTGTGTGTTTTTGTTTGTTTGTTTACTTTTTGTACAGGTTTTTGTGCATCAGGCATGTTTTACAGACAATTCAAATGTACATTCATAGTTGTGAGAATATAGAGAATATATAGAGAATATAAGATAGTTGTGTTCATGAAAAACTCAGCATTAAGCATTAATAGAAAAACAGACAATAGTTACACTCTGGAAGTTTAAACAAGTACATTGTGATTGGACTGCAGTCTGGTGCAAATGGTTACAGATAATACTTAACATAATGAAATATTATAACATTTTCAAATGATAATGTCATACTGTTTTTCACAATGGATAATTTTGGCTACTTTATATGCATTTCATTTTAATATTTTCATGTACACTTGTGCCTACTGTTTAATGTAGGGCTTATTAAGTTTCATTGTTCACTGAAAGACTGAATGATTCATGAAGACAATATCCTATTATGTGGCAATATTTGGGGAAGCAGCATTTTGATATTAAAATGTAATTCAAGAGTAATACAAAGTAATCAGACTATCAGCTTGTGAGCATTAGGCACAAGTTAACATGAGCCCAGCCCATTGTCATAATGACACAGAAGAATTGTGAATGATTTGAATATCAAGAACAATATGAATTACTCAGATCTCAGTTAGCTCAGTTAGATAAATTGCCACAATGGCATTTAATGGCAATTTTGTTGGATGCGTTCGAATCCCGAAACAAGTATTTTAAGACCTTTTTTTTTTGTTAAATGTAGTTTTGCCGTTACAAGTTATGAAATCACTTATTTTTACTTTTACAACGATAATATCATGTAGTGAGAACTTTTTATTGTAATGGAAATATTGTACATGTTTGCAGAATTACAGGACCAGTAAAACTGTAACATCAGTTTCAGTTGCTACCACTGATCTATATAAGGCCCTGTTTACACCTGGTAATACAGTTTTTTTCAACTGCTTACACACAAAATCCTTACTTGTCACACAGTTTCTGAAACCTGACACTCAAACACCAGAACCATACACCAAATCTGCAAAACCATACACTATTTCTCAGCCTTCAACT
>JBCHWC010000152.1:192500-285516 GCA_039654765.1 Mylopharyngodon piceus | reverse complement strand
GATTTAAAAGAATATGCACACAAAATGCTTCCTTTTTTTCAGCTGTAAAAATTCTTTTTCAGGCCCTTAGACAGAGAGGTTATTCCCGCACTTTTTTGAGGAAAATTCTGAGAACCTTTGACCAACTCCGGGGCCACTCAGGAGGCCGAAACCGTGCCCAGGAGCAAGATCTTACCCTCTACAGGTACATTTTTCCCTCCAGAGTCAGCAGCTGAATCAATGTCTGGAAAGCCACCTTTCAAAAATTCCTCGAACCCTCCAATTTTCTTAAAATTAACACAAACCGATAGCAGCCTATCGTAGAAACACCAATTTGTTAGACAGCTTGGTCCAAAGTAAAATTTATAAAGATCCTCCCAAGGGGCAGAATCGGCCGCTGTAAATATTATGCAAGCCAGTGTCCCAGCTGGGTGGTCAGTAGATTTTCCAGAACTGGCACTCCAACTCCCCAGGGCCTTATCCCACGAGACCTGTAATTGCGTGTATTTATGTGTACTGCACAAGGTGTAAAAAAACAATATGTCGGACAAACCAAAGGAACGAGTTGAGAGTGCGTAATATACCAAACACACGCACACAATATTACTCACAAAGATCGAAAAGAGGAGACATGTTGTACAGCACTTTTATTACCTGACGTGTGCAGTCACTACAGGCAACGGGATTACAGGCCAATCCAGCTTGGTCTTTGAAGGATCGTCTCAGAGCGGAAGCCCTGTGGATCAAGAAGACTGGATACACGATATCATCCCCGAGGTCTGAATGGAGACCTGAGTGCTCTAAGGGTGACTAAAGTAGCCATTTTTTCTCTCTGTTCCACCTGCCCCTTACCCAACCCTAAAACCTAACCATTCTCACCTGGAAAAATTACCCTGCAAAGGCGAACCCGCCACCTCGCCTAAACCTAACCTACACACCCCCCAACCCTAAAAACTCTAACCTACACACCCCCCCAGCCCTAAAACCTAACCTACACACCCCTCCAGCCCTAAAACCTAACCTTTGTTACCCCAAGCTCTTACACTACCCCTCCCTTATTTTAACAACCCCTGCTTAAAATAGCCCCATCATAGAATACCCCTACTCATAATAGCCCGGATCACAATTACCCCAACATGATTGGCTCTATAAATATACAGAACACATATTAATAAGGTCATAAATACCTACTATACATACAGTGAATTAATTATAAAAATATAATAAAAAATATAACTAAAAAGTTCATTGGAGTCGTTTGGTTATACATTTTGGCACACACAACGATATCAGGTAATTTCATTTGAGTATAAGAGCCATTTTTCTATTGTCTTTTATGCACTGATACACATACTTTATTACGGCTGGGACCATGCACATAGAACACCCTTGCTTTATGAGTAAAATTTTCTTTGACCTCTTTCACCCAATTTTTCTTTTTAAGAAGTGGGTGTGTAAGCGTGGGGGATTTTTACCCTGCAAAGGCGAACCCGCCATGCCTCACCTAACCCTAACCTGCACACCCCCCCAGCCCTAAAACCTAACCTTTGTTACCCCAGCTCTTAAACTTACCCCGTTTTATTTTAACCCTGCTTGAAATAGCCCGATCATAAAATACCCCTACACATAAACAGCCCTGATCATAATTACCCCAACATGATTGGCTCTATAAATATACACAAATATTAATAATGCCACAAATATACTATATATACACATACAATTGATCATAAATATATATTTTTAAAAAAAAACATTCCTTAAATTAGGTTTAAGAGCAATTTTCTACTTTTCCAACATTGATACACACGTTATATGGACTATGCACATACAACACCCTCGCTTTTTATATTAAAAAAATTTTTATTTTTTTATTTTTGACTCTTTTCACCCAATATTTTTTCTCTTTAGAAAGTGGTGTGCAAGCGTGGGGATTTACATCATCCATTCAGGGTTATTTCACACAGAGACAAACATTCAGGAGTAAAATAGGGGGGCCGGTGATGGCACTTTCGAATCCCTTGCTTCATATGTGTGGAACGGCCAGTTGTGCGAAAGGACAGTGCACAACCACCTTCGGTTTCTTCGGAAATCGTTGGTTGGATTTACAGTTCCCCTAACCCTAACCCATGGTTACTCATTCTAATAAAGTTTTTATTATATAGTTGTGTAGAATCAAGAATTTTAGAAAAATCAGTACTGTAGAGTTCTGCACTGCTTTGTTTTTAATTACTCATTAAACTACTTAATATTATACTGCCATAACACATTTCACTATATTCTGAGCGAACTGTTCAGGAACACTTTCATCATTTGAGAGTCTCTTATCAGTTTTTCATATTTCAGATGTGTGTCGGTGGATTAATTCTACATTACTGAGAACTTTCATCTTCCGAGACGGTGTGTCTTTAATGACATATCTTTTTACTTGAAGAAAATCCTGATGTCATGAAGGGGTATGTTGTAAGTTTTATAAATGTTAAATGTTATATAAGTTACTGTAGATCATGACAAGGCGTCTGCAGGTCTCAAGCAGAGTGCCAGTTGTCCACCAGCACCCATAACGGACCTGTACACGCACAAAGATACACAGGATTCACAGCTTCTTCAAGGTGGAAGTTGGCCTGAGCTTTAACTATAAACAGGAAAGATTCCCAAAACATACTGATAACTTGTACTTTTCTCTCAGTGAGAGGTACATACAGTATTCATCATTATTCTCTAGTGTTTGAAGATGAAAAGGAAAATAAATGCTTTAACATAAGTTGAAGTCATTCAAATAATTTAATATTTAGAAAGATAAATGTTCATTAATATCTAGATTATAAATCACTCAAAAGATATATATACTGAAGCAACAGTGGATTCCAGAATCCAACCCTTCACCTTCATTCCAGGCTTTGTACAATTGCATGCCAGGTGAAAAGGATGTACAGACGTTTTTAGCATGGAACATTAATCTCTGCAGGATGGGCTTTTTTGGTACAAAGTCAATTGTTTGCCATGTTTTAGAGGAATCTTTCTCATTCCACCTGTAGTTTAGATAGCTTCACTGTCCAGTGTCTGCCTCAGATCTTCTCCATTATTATGAAGTGTGTACTGTCCTCGCAGACACTGTCATCTCTGCTTTTACTTTTGTGATGTTTCCACATTTATTATGCTTCATAGTGGATGTGATCTGGATTTATATATGGATGCTGTTCTCATTGAGTGCCAAAGCCCTGTTTTAATAAACCATTCTCTCAGACACTCAACTGATCTTGCATTCCTTCATTTTGAAACAATCATGGAGCAACAGATGCTGCTTACTTAATTTTTATAGTAACAATTATTTAATGTAACTAATATTTATATACAAGATCGGAAATGGTGCAACGTGCCTTTGTTGCTAAATGAGAAAAACACCTCTGAATGAAATTTGAGAATGTTAAACATGATCCAAAAAAAGTCTAAGTTAACACCTCTATGAATTGTGGATACTTTCACATACAATTATGACTTTCATAAGCACAACATAACATTAGGTTATCAATCAAATGTAATTGTAGTGATCGATGTGCAGTTACTCGAGTGACTTTAATGATAATCATACATGATATCCAGTATAAAATGAGAAAGGAGAACATTTGTAGTTTGGTTTTGATAAGGGGTACTGAAGCCTTACTGTGAAAGATACATCTACAATGCAAGAAATTAAAGAATAATTACACCGGGGTAACTTATATTAAATGTTGGCCAGAGGAGAACTGAACGACCGAGTCTGGTTTCTGAGCCTGGTTCTGTCACCTGATGGAGTTTGGGTTCCTCCACTGTCGCCTCTGGCTTACTTATTAATCTGACTGTACTGACACTATTGTATGAGAACTGAAGTGAGCTGGACGATGACATCACTGTTTTCTGCAGAGATGCTTTATAGATGAATTGAACTCATTTCATAAATGATGTACTTGACACAGTTATTGAACTGAAATGAATCAACACTGAACTGATTTCAAATAATGACTGTTTACTGTTGTTTTTTTAGAGCTGCTTTACAGCAGAGCTGAACTCTGTTTGCGTCACTGAACCGTTATTTTCCTGTTATCACTGTAAAGCTGCTTTGAAAATCTGTATTGTATAAAGCGCTGCAGAAATAAAACTGACTTGACAGAGACAGAGGAGTCCCAGCTCCCTAACATATATCGCTGCTATGGTTTCCACTTTTTCTTGTTCTCTTCCCCGTGAAGATCCTATTTACCTGAAACAGCCCCAGCCCAGAGGTTAGGCCTCGTTTGCAGCAGCGTGGAGAAGCATCGATGGGCAAGAAGAGGCGGGCGACCTAACCAGAGCTCTGTTTCTGAATCAAGAGTCTCTGTAACACCCCTCTTCACAGCACAGGAGTCGTGTTCCCTTCTCTAGCAAAGAAGCGTCGGGTGTGTGATTCAAGCAGAACGTTCAGAAGAAGGAAGTTCTTCTGTTGGCACCAGTTCACCCACTGACCCTTCCTCTCCACCGCGGGGTTATGCAAGAGAGAGGAGAAGACTTTACACAAACGTTCCTACATAAAAGAAATAAAAATGTTCCCTGTGCATCCAGGCAGTGGGCAAGGGGCACAGAAGAGTGTGAAAATACAAACAATACACACAAAAATATCCAAATCAGAGCTGCAACCCCCAGCTTCGCTGCTAGATGGCGCTGTCGCTCCATCAGTGAGTAAGAACTGCTGGACATCACTTAAGAGAAAACTAATAAGGTATGTCATCACTGCTACTATGAACCAAACCAATATGAGCACATCTGGCAGAAGTCAGAAACATGTTTTCTTTAATCGTTCCTTTTAGCATAAATCTACTGCTACAGGTTCAGACTAAACCAACAACAGATTGACCTCTAACCTTTCTGTTCATCTGTCTGTAGTCCTTCACTGTTTCATTCATAAAACCTTGAGGGTTTTTGCTGTGAAAAATCACATCACACATACAGATCTAGTACACAAACACTGTACATAAGGCTAAATAATTAAATAAATAAATAAAAGCAGTTTACAACAGTACATTCAAAGTTATACAAACATGGTAATAGGCTGAAATAAAAATCGTCAATGCATCAAACTAACATTCCTCATAATTACTGGAACGGTGTCGAACGTCACATTATTGTGCGAGATCAGCTGACCACAGACTACTAACCAATCAGAGAGAACTAGAGAATGCACAGCATTGCTTTGTAAAAATAGACGAATGTAAACACTTCTCTTGTGGTTTGATCTGCTGATGCTGGTGTTTGTGCTCATGTGGATCTTATTAAAGGCCGAGTGAAAAACAGACAGTAAGAAGGAGAAGAGCAGACAGGAGCGCAGGAGAGAGTCTTCCAGCATCTGATCGGCTTCGACCATTCAGACGGTTCCTTTTATTGGTAGGCATGTCCCGGGGGCGGAGCCTGTCCCGGGGGCGAGGCGGCTTGTCCACAGGGAGAGTGTTACGAGGAGGAGAGAACGAACCGTAACCCGGCCAGTCGTCACTGAACCGCTCGCCCGCTTCAGCTGCGCTGCCAGAGCCGCTGCCGCCCTCCACGTCACCTGCACACACAACGGGAACTTTGCTTTCTCTTCTGTTGTTTATATTACAATTTCGATTAGTTTGTACAGGACCTTTAACAATATAAATGGCTTCACAGATAACAGAAAAATAAAAGGACAAGGAAAGGAAATTGTTTCCTTACAACCCCAGTCAGCAAAAGTAGTGCAGAAAAAGTGTCTAAAATGCTTGTGCATGATAACATGCTTACTCTCTTTCATTAATGTTGTTAAACCAAGCACTGTTTGTCAGTCATGTTGTGCATGTTACCATAGCAACAGTGAGCTCAAGCATAAAAGCACAGAGACACTCACTGTCGATGAAATCTGCGTCTCGTCCGGTCTGAGCGAGTCTCAGTCTGTTTACAGCCACTCGCAGCTCCATGATTAACCGCCGTGTTTTGATGTCTGGCCGAGCAACATCCACCTCCAGCTCTGGGTTATTAATCTGATTGACCAGACCATCGGCGGTCACAGACGGCAGGTATCTACAGAACACACACACACACACACACACACACGTACGTGTAAACATTACTCATCACACACCTCAGCTTAGTTTCAGGACACGCTCTCTCACCTGCCGCGCGTCTGTCCATTCCAGCAGCGGTCCTCGTTGGTGACGTCAGCGGCCATGTGTTCATCGTTACAGATGGTGTGAGGCAGCGCTACCCAGAATCCCCTCATGGGCCTCAGACGCTCCTGCAGCTCCTCCACCTGATCACAGTCATGGATCAGTTATCAGTATCAATATAACTGTGCTGGGATCTGGTTTTGGAGATGTCAAGTTCTCTCAGCGTCTCACCAGTCGGTCCAGGTTGGTTCCCGATGCGGTGGTGGGTTTCTCCTCAGCGCTGTAGGTTCTGAAGGCTGGTTTGCCATCGTCTCTCTCTCTCGGTGAGCGTTTGTTTCTGGCAGGAGTTGGCCGAGGAATCCCACAGCCCTGAAACACCTGAAACAAACATCAAATGAGCTAAATGCATTCATCAGTTCAACACTGTTCTCAAGCTTCACATGCGTTTGGAAAACTAACCACTATTTTTAGAATCAATTTAGTGGTCGCTTATTTCTTCAATTATTCTGAGAAAAAGCCAGATTTCTTTTGTCATCATCATCTGACCAATAGTGTAAACTGAAAGCTATGAAAACAAACATAGTGAATGTATCTAAAAAACAAAAGCACAGTCTCAGTGTTAGGGTCTCAGAGCTGCTGAAATCATCCACATCACTGTGATCAGATGCTTTCTGAACTGCTGTTTTCTCACCGCTGCCATCTTAGCTGTGTGTTTATTTTGTTATTGAGAGGAAAGCGTGCAGCACATATTTACATTTTCATCTAAATGTGGGCAGCATCAGGACGTTCGCTTAACAGTATATCGCTGCAAATGTATTTCAAACTTCTGGGTGAAGAACAAAAAAAAACTTCGGTGTGAGTATATCGGGGCCTTAACATTAATTATGCTCCATCTGTCTGACGTGCATGTGCGCACGCCAGTGAAGTTTAGCAGCATTAACAAAATGGAAATACCTGCGTAAAATGTAAGTAATGTGCTGAAGAAAACATGTCTCAAACACTCCACCTGACAGGACAAGCCCAGTTAAAAATATGTTTCTGCATTTAACTGATGGTTTCTGTGCATAAAGCTCTGCTGTCAGCTTCTCTCTCATTCTGCTCAAACTGAGTTCTGATAGTCTGAGTGTGTTATTCGTGTTTTTACCTTTGCAGAGATGGTGATGCTGTTCTCTTGCATGTACATGATGCCTTCAGACACCTTCACTGCGATGGAGTCCGTGGCCAACTCGAAATGAAACGGCCCGCCGAGTTTCTGCACCAGCAGCATCAGAGCGTCTGCAGGTGAGCACACACACACACACACACACACACACACACCAGCATGACTTTCACACACAGAGGGATTGATTGACACTCACTCTCTCATGAGACTCTGATGAGGTTTGATGTGTGCTGATCGATGTTTATATGTGAATAAAAGCCTAAATCACATCTGTTCATCATATAAAGCCATCGTGTCTCTCGATTCATTTGTCCTACTGTACATTTTTGAAGCTTGAAAATGTTGAACACTTTTATTGGATGGGCAAAAATGATGAAAAAAGTACAAATATCTTCATTGGTGTTCTGGAGATGAAAGAAAGTCATACAGGTTTGGAACCACATGAGGGAGTAAATGATGACAGAATGATGATTTGAATGATGATGAACGAGATGCTTTTCTTTCTCACCAATGAAATTGTTCCATTCAGTGTCTAAGTCAGCCTGATTGGCCAGGCAGCCCTTCATGACGTTCAGGCACAGCGAATGACAGGGCTTGAGTGAAGGAGATCCACGACACAGCGGACAAAACCACTGACGCATTAAAGCCCGAACACACTCGGATCCTACAGTCAACTACAGACACACAGGATACAGCATGGCTATATACACAGATGATTACATCCATAAACATATGTCTATTAGATTTGATGGGACAACCCTGTTTGTTTACAGAGTAGAAATGTCAGTTTCATGATGGACTGCTGAGATCAGATCTCAGTAGGATTTCTTGATTTCAACATACAGAAATCTCATGGGTTTATTACAATATTTGCAAAAGAAATGTTTGGAAATCTAAAAATTTTTCCTACTGGCACCGCTTCCAACCATTAGAAACTAACCTAACCAATCAGAACAGTCTGAGCAGTTCTGCACTTGCACCACACCACTGGTCTGATCATGGTGTGTTGTGGCATTGCCTTTTGTGGTTACATGATTCATCAGTTTATTATTAATGCCCAGCACTGAGTAAACTCACACACCTTTGTCGCCTTGTTCACGATGTCTCTGCCGGCAGCTAAACCCTGAACCAGCGCCCGCGCCGCAGTTAGCGCTCTAGACACCTGCCAATCACAACAGAGACAGGTGAGATTGAGGATTAGGGATATAATGATGATGATTATTGTAATAATGAGGTTGAGAAGTTATGGCGATGGTGATGTCATGATAACTATAAACAGAGTTTTAATAATCGCTCAAAGAAAACAGTAAGTTCACACCACAACTATAACAATAACGACACATATCGTTGGAATCACTTTCAGCTGATGAACGATAAAAACATTGACAGCCAATCAGAATCGATCCTGCTTTAAAGAGCTCGAGCATTTAAAGCGACAGGTGACAAACTTGTAGCGCGCTTATGGTAAACAGAGCGAGATCGTTCGCTGGTGTGAATGCTAATATTATAGTTTCTTGGTGTGAATGGACCTTAAACTCAATTTGAGATCAGTGAGTTCTTTTAACGTTTCTGTCTCTCACAGTATTTCATGTTTTGGAATTAGAAGAACAACAACATGTGATCTTGTGAGAATGTCATTATAAGCAGATCTGAGAAATCTTTATTACCCTTTTACACATTCTTTTCTGTGTCATGAAATGAAAAGAGCACGTATGTGAGAAGCTACCTGTATGTGCAGTTTATGTGGCAAGTCTCCAAACGGCTGTAGTTGTTCGGCGTGTTTGCTGACACACTCTAGATAGTCCTCGGTGAACTGATACTGAGGGTTAACCAGAGAAAACGTGCGCTCGACTAGTCCTGTCCAGAAATCAGCCAGAACCTCAGACAGACTCACGGTGCCACCTGCAGACAGAGAGACAGACAGACAGATCAATCAGACAGACAGATCAGACAGACAGACAGATCAATCAGACAGACAGACAGATCAATCAGACAGACGGACAGATCAATCAGACAGACGGACAGATCAATCAGACAGACGAATCAGACAGATCAGAGACAGATCAATGAGACAGACAGACAGATCAGACAGACAGACAGATCAATCAGACAGACAGATCAGACAGACAGATCAATCAGACAGACAGATCAGACAGACAGACAGACAGATCAATCAGACAGATCAGACAGACAGATCAGACAGATCAATCAGACAGACAGATCAGACAGACAGACAGATCAATCAGACAGACGGACAGATCAATCAGACAGACAGGATCTCACAGACGTCTCCTCTGCTGTGGTACTGACCCGTGTAGAAGCGCCGCAGGTCTGCGAACAGCTGCCGGAAGATGTGAGCGTTCTGCGTGTACAGGTGACCGTATGTCTGCGTGAACATCTCATTCATCGATTTCTCTGCCACATCCAGCAGCTCCTGGAAAAACTCTAACATCACAGGAGCCAGAGAAATAATGTTTTATTTGTTCTCAAAAATCTTCATGACATCTCAGCCTCTGAAAACACTACCACACATTATTTATGAAGCAGCTGGTAATTTAGGCGTCCTCACCATCAAACCTGCGGTGTCTCTGTGTGAAGGTGGTGAGCAGGAACTGGCTGGTGTCTTGGACCGCAGACAGGAAGTCAGCCTCACTCTGGCGCGCGAGCGTATCCTCCATCACACTGGAGCAGCAGGTGTAATCACGAGGACACAGACGCAGGTGTTCACCTGCCAATGAGAGCAAAGCTTAATAAAGACCAATCAAACCCACACACACCTTCCCAAAACTGCATTTAAAGAGTTTGATTCTATAATATTCTATAAATTAGATTCTATAAATATACCATGCAAATATAATAAAGAATCAGAGAAATCTGTCTGCATATAATCAGACAGACATACAATCAATAATCAATCAAATACATATATGTATTAAAGCATCTATATGCCGATATATACTAGGCCTACTATCTAATATATTATTATTAAAGTAAGCAGCTAAAACATGTAAACCAAAAAAATTTTGCACTGTGGTAAATTTTACACTTTTATAACATTATTTAGGTGAATCTCTTTAATTCATTTCCAACATCATTTTGTTTACTTCACATTAGGTATTTTTATATTGACTATTTCTGGACTGTTAGCACTGAAAATGCTCGTGAATCTGACCGATGCCAGACAGGTGGGCTGATGGATCAGCTTCTTTGTTAAAGCTTCAGCAACACGTTCTTTAGTCCCGAACATCAAAATACAACACGAGCGATCTGCAGATGCAGGAGATTTCTGTAAGTCTCTCTCTTACCGCTGATGCGCGCGTGCGGCGCGGTGTCCAGACTGTGTTTCTCTCCGTAAACCCGGCGAGACTCTCCGCAGCTCCGCGCGCCGCCCGCCGCGCCCCACAGCGCGATCACACACACCAACATCATCACCATCATCTTTACAAACACTGAGTCAGTGCTGGTGGACACTTAATTTGTGATTAAATATGAGGAAAAGTGAATCTGCTGCGTCTCAGCGAAGCGCGTCTCTCTTTGTCCCGGGATGATTGTTCACGCGCGCGCGCGCACACACACACACACACACACCTCCCTAAAGAGCGTGTGTCTGAACAATAGAAACGCACACACTTTCTCTTTGTCGGATTTTTCACAGTACGAGCCTTTTTATTCAGACAGATCAGCGTGTAATTCTGAGAGTTTAATAGGTTTAAAAAAATAAAGCTGCAAATAAAGATTCGTATTCAAATTATTCCTCACAGGAACCGCTTTTCATTTATGATCACAAAACTGAGCGAGTTAAATTGATGCGACATAATACATGATTTAATAAGTAGCTTTAACGTGTCATTTATGTTTTGGATATGATGATTAATGCCACTCTTTCACTGAATAAAATGAAAGCATCTGTACAACAACTGCTGTAGGAAAACCAGATTTAACTCTGAACCCGATAGTTTTTGCTCACAGCAAAGTTTTATTCATATTTTTAATTATTTTGTTTAGTTTTTTCTTTAATCTCTTCAACATAAGAATACATTGCTAAAAGAAAATCGTCTCAAAAACGTGTTTCCATCCTAAACAGGGATGAAAGATCAGGATAAATCACGTGACGTGAGACGCTGCTGTCAGTATTGATCGCTGCCAGCTGCTCGTGTCAGTAATTCAATACGCATTAAAAACAATACAAAACACTACGAAACGTTCAGAATGATTCAGAATGTAATAAATAAATAAATAAATTAATTAATTAATCAAGGACTGCACGAACAGTGGTTGCTATGCTTTTTGCCAATGCAGGATTCATCCAATCAGACTTGACTCTGTTCAGACATTGGCCAATTATCATCCAGACTGCCGGAGTCACCAGCCAATCATTTTCCAGAACATTTTCTTTGCCTTGACTGATGAAAAGTGAGGGATTTTCGCGCTCTTTCATTTGCAGACAGATCAATAACTTCACACTACAGTTTACTTCCGATAGTGATCAATAATTGGAAATCTGTCCATTAACTGATTCTGAGGTGAGAGACTTTCTTCGGACAGATGATCGAGTTTAAAGTAAATTTACTCCAAAGGTTCTGATTCTGTGAGGTAACAGCGTGTTTCTCATGTTGGTTTTGCTTCGGTTTTAATTAATGTTAACAGATAATTTGATCATTATTCTTAAGAGTAGAGGGATTTTCCGTCTGTTTAAAACATTTAAACGGAATTAGGTTTTCTGGTGATCATAACGCTCGGTTTTTCTCATTAATTATTTTTCAATAATTAGAGCAGCTCTAACTGATGACGTAACATTAATCCCGAAGACTGAGTGGTGGTATAAAACTTGACTATTTTTATTTTATATAATGTTATTAATAAAAAAAAAGGTATAAAACTTGACCAATACAATTAGCAAAAACGAAGTTAGTGTATGAAGACATGACAGCAGAGGATTTGTGAATGGTAGTAAAGCGACGCAACTGACGCTGGTAGGTCACATGACAGTGACAACATGGCGAATGTTTTATGTCCGGATTACATTCATACTGTACATATTCATATTATATGGAACATGTTTGTTTTAGTGCTCGCAAAGTACTTATTCAAAATAAGTACCTACTCAAGGGAGTATGCGATTTCAAACACAGCCAAATCCTCTCCCATTGCCTCATGGGATAGTAAAGTGTCCATCGTATGCACACTTCAGAGTCTTGCCTGGAGAAGTAGGTCAATCAGCAGATCCACGTTCACAAACAAGATGCCTGATTTGTTTATTTTGTAACAACATAAAGTGAACCCAACAGTAATACATAACTATGATTTATAGCAATAATGTGTACTGTCAGTCCACTTTCCGTGATCATATGTGGACTTCAGGTTTCTGCTGTTGAAGCCCTTGCAGATGTGAACCTGTCTGTCTGTTTTCATTCTGTTGGCAAAATGCTGAACGATTGATAGCACACATAACACTCGCTGCTGATCAGTAACTGATCCGTGTTGATCTGCAGACCAGCGGAGCAGCATGGATGTGTCGGAGCTGTACAGGTAAACACAGTGACCTCACACATATGAACACTGATGTCATCGTGTCATCTGATCAAGTGTGTGTCTCTGTGACGCAGTTCGGAGGGCGAAGACGTCTCTCTGACCGGAAGTGACTTTGAGTTTCAGCTAAAAACCTCTGAGAGAAAACGGATCTCGACACAGGAGGCAACGGTGAGCACAAACACACACACACGCATGTTGTCATGGTATACGTGTGTGTTTGAAAGTCTTTCTGTTTCTCTGAAGTCTCCTAAGAGGGTTCATCATCCGTCAGTCAGCGGCTCAAGCTCCAGCCAATCACAGACACCGGAGGACTGTCGCCACAGTGCTCAGACAGACTGCCGCGCCACTGCATCTCACCTGTATGAAGCGGTGAGGTCCGGCCGCAGTGCGCTGCTGGTGAGCGAAGCAGACGATCAGGGTCACATCGGTTCACTGTATACTCAGTCCTCTGACTGGCTGTTTCTCTTAGACAGTGATAGACGATTGGCTGGATGAGTACAGAAGAGACCGAGAGGCGGGGCTTCTGGAGCTCATCAACTTTGTGGTTCAGTGCAGCGGCTGTAAAGGTGACATCAGACACAAATGTAAGTGACATCGCTGTGTGTTTCTGAAACGAATCACCTTCTGTTGTGTTTCAGGTGTCGTCACCAGAGAGATGTTCAGCAGCCTGCAGAACGCTGATATAATTAGTCACCTGACTAAAGAGTTTAACGAGGTGAGAGGAATCACATTTCTGTTTTTGACATTTTACCACTACAGCCATATCATATTCCCCTTAAAAGTGAGGTCACATGTACCGTTGTTACCATTCGTCATTGCTGCTGGCCAAGAAATTTCCCTATGTGAATCTTGCGTCAGGTCCGAGTTTGGTTGAATTTTAACACACAAATTTTAAGTGTTGATCGGTTCAGCAGCTGAAGCAGATTTTCATTCTGGTGGTGTCGTATCACACAATATTATAAAATGATTCATAAAAAAGGCAGTCAGCTAGCTGGCAGAATAGCTCTGAATCTGTATTTCATCATTTTTGTCATATCCAGTCACATTTTCTTTTACCTGCGAAATTTTGCCAAGCAATAGAAAATGTGACCGCACTGAAGAAAGAAAATAATTTATAAATATCATACACTCTCACACACATGCACACACTCATACACTCTCATACACTCTCACACAAACATTCTCATACACACACACACACACACACACACTCTCTCACACATCACACACACATCATACAAGTGGGGGTTCAATCTTCAACTGGCTGGCGGGAGCAGCCACTGACAGGTCACATGACCTGGTGGCAGCTGCCAGTTTGATTCTGGCAGGTCTGTCAGTGGTGGGCTGGTGGCTGGCAGAGTGTAACGTGTTCCCTATCACTCTCGCTGCATGGAAATACATAATTTTATTATTATAAATATAATCTTAAGACTCTATTCTTTTGTATGATTGATGTTTTAGGTGGGTTTATCTCAATTAAAGCAGTCAAATGACTGTGATCTCAACTGGATGAAAATGACGCTCAGCCCAGCCAGCCACTGCTGAGATGCGAGTATAACGTGTTCTCTATCACTCTCGCTGCATGGAAATACATTATTTTATTGTTATAAATATATTGTTCTGACTCTATTCTTTTGTATAATTTATGTTTTAGATGAGTTTATTCCAATTAAAGCAGTCAAATACTGGTTGCTTACCGACGGTCAGTTCAGCCAGCCGCGGTGAAGCTGCGAGTATAACGTGTTCTCTATCACTATCGCTGCATGGAAATACATTTTATTATTATAAATATATTCTTATGACTCTATTCTTTTGATGAAATTGTCTAGCTTTAATGATAATTAGAATAATTTTATGATTATATAGGCTATGATTTATATACAGTCAAACCAAAATTTATTCAGACAGTGGCTGGCTGGTTTTAGCGTCCAGCGAAGCGTCAGTAAGCAACCAGTTGAGATCACGGTCATTTGGCTGCTTTAATTGGAATAAACTCACCTAAAATGTCAATCATACAAAAGAATAGTGTCATAATATTATATTTATAATAATAAAATTATGTATTTCCATGCAGCGAGAGTGATCGGGAACGCGTTATACTCGCATCTCAGCAGTGGCTGGCTGGGCTGAGCGTCAGTAGCAACCAGTTGAGATCACGGTCATTTGGCTGCTTTAATTGGAATAAACTCACCTAAAACGTCAATCATACAAAAGAAGAGCGTCATAATATTATATTCATAATAATAAAATTGTGTATTTCCGTGCAGCAGGAGTGATAGGGAACGCGTTACACTCTGCCAGCCACCAGCCCACCACTGACAGACCTGCCAGAATCAGACTGGCAGCTGCCACCAGGTCACGTGACCTGTCAGTGGCTGCTCCAGCCAGCCAGCTTAAGATTGAACCCCTACTGCATCATACTCACACACACGCTCACACTCTCTCTGTCTCTGCAGGACTCGGTCAGTTATCCGCTGGTGTCGCTCGGCTCTCAGTGGCGTCACTTTCGTGAGGGCGTGTGTGAGTTTGTGTCTCTGCTTGTTCGCGGCTGCCGCAACACTCTGCTGTACGATGACTTTCTCTTCTCATCGCTCATTGCGCTGCTCACGGGTCTGGCCGACTCGCAGGTCCGCGCGTTCAGACACACCAGCACACTCATCGGTGAGTTTATTCCAATAGCACACAAGTGCTGATTCAGCTTGTCATTTTATGTCAAACAGGAAACGTATACTTGACTTCAGCGGTTTCAATGTCATTATCCTAACCTAACCTAACCTAATTAAAGCCAGGAGAGTCTGCTTTAGCTGTTATGCCAGCCGCAGCTGGAACCAGCTTCCAGAAGAAATCAGACATGCTCCAACAGTAGTCACATTCAAATCCAGACTCGAAACACTTCTGTTTAGCTGTGCATTTCCTGATTGAGCACTGTGCTATGTCCGAACTCAGACCTGCCAACATGTATGCATTTTGCATAGCGGGTACGCATTTTGACCTCAAAGTACGCTGGTATGATTTGTCACTCTATACTATGCAAAAACCTGGCTCTGTGCACACGTAGTACTCAAATCCAGCAAAAGAAAGAGTTCGACCAATCATAGCGCTGGGTTCATTTCCCCAAATAGCAAGAGGGGATGATTGACTAATGCGTAATGCTGTGATGTGTGACTGACTGACAAGCGCGAGTCTGGAGAAACAGGCGTTTATTTATTTATTCTCAGTGTTCAGAAACGTAGCCTACATGTGTTGCGTTATTGTCTTAATACTAACTAAAGTACCTAGTTATGTTACATAGCGGACTTATTTTGTATGAAAACTAGCACATTAGTTATTTATGCATTTAAAATTACCATTGTGTCAGTGCTGCGCGAGCGCTCTCTCATACACAAATGCGCGCACACAGAGAGAGGGAAGATCATTGTAAAATGAAAATTGCCGTGCTTGGTTTAAAATTTGTTCTTGCTTGTTATTTTTCTGTCAGAAAACATTTTGAATTATCCATCCGTGTTTTTAAGATTCGTTAAATGACAGACGCTTTAGTTAACACAACCCCTCGTTATATGTCGGACTAACTTCTACTTGATATTCTAGAATACCCGATACGTTTTGCTCTTATTTGTCCTTTCTATTCATTGTCAACTGTTTTCTATAAATATGTTTGTATTGGCTAACCTTTATTCAGCGAATTTTCTCTCTTGTTTATAATGTGCATGATCAAATTAAAAGACAGCACGTTACAAATAGAAACCCTTTTTTTCTGTGGGATTTAGTATCATATTTGGATATTGGAATAATAAATTAAGTATTTTAAATGAATCACATGTAAACTCAATGTTTGTACTGTTTTCTAAGGGTTTCTTAATTGTAGACTAGTTTTCATTACAAAACCTGTATAAACGACTCGGCTGTCAGGTTAGTCGTAGTATGTAAATATAGCCTACTTGAAATTGCAAACAAAAAAATTATTTTAGTCCATATTAAATAATTGAATGCGATTCATTTGTGGTTGTCAGTTTGTATAAGCACACATTATGCAATGCAATATTAATCATGAATTAAAAAAATGCTTTTGAGCAGGTGTAGTGAAATTTTTGAATTGGGTCAAATTAAAAAAACTTTAACAGTCAAAATTAGATTTACGAAGATAGATTGTGTGTGTGTGTGTATTGTATTGTATTGTATTGTATTCTCAAAAATGTAAAAAAAAAAAAATGACACCCCTAGGAAGTAAGCATTTGTTATCCCTGGATGGAGCTCTGGACGGAGTTAGTCCAGGAAGATTTGTCTGTAAAGGTTACTGTTTAAATGCACAGCTACCTGACAAATATAAAAATGTTTACAGTTATCCCTCCAGCATGAGGAAGATCCTTTTAGATCCGCTCTGATGGATAGATCTGTTTTGATCTGCTCTTACGGAAAACAAAGTTGAGTTAGCCCTGGTGGTTCCAGGAAGATTTGTCTGCAAGGGTACTGTTTAAACGCACAGCTACCTGACAAATATTCTCCGTTTTTATTATCTCTGTTATTATCTCTGTTATATTTATTTCTTATGCATTCCATTTTTATTCTTGTGTATTTGTTTCCTTTTTATGTAAAGCACTTTGAATTACCATTGTGTATGAAATGTGCTTTATAAATAAAATTGCCTTGCCTAACAATAGAAAAGCCCTGAATACTATAGTTTTCCCTGCGATCCTGCCGTGTGAACAGGAACTTTTCATACACACAAACTGTATTCAACGCTGACGTGAAAGCGGTTGCCATGGTAAAGAACAATAATACCTTCTTGTGACAGTGAGTGAAAATATCTTTAAATATTCAGAGAATAAAATAGTAAGATATTTTCCTACTTCTTGTTGCTGATGCTCACTTGTTTCTGAGAAGTAGAGACATGCGCAGCTCCTCCATCTTTCCACACAGACGCTGCACGCTTCCTTCATTTTAGATTGAACTTTCTTTTTTTTCTTTTTTTTTTATTAAACGTAATGCAATTGAATCAGCATGAACTGAACTGAATTGATCTGAATAATGACTCTATTGTCTTTGTAGAGCTGCTTTACAGCTGAAATTGAATTTGTCTCATATTTGAAGTTTGCATCATTGATTCTGTTATTTTCCTGTGATCACTGTGAAGCTGCTTTGAAACAATCTGTACTGTATAAAGTGCTATAGAAATAAAGCTTATTAAAGTTTTAAGTTAAAGTAAATAAATGCAATTCAAAGTTTAATTGTGTTATTGTGTAGGAAGCGCACAGCTAAAATAACCCTACAGCACCAGCTAGTGTCTAACCAGCGCTAATAGACCTTAGTCACACAGATGAAAGCAAGGCTGTGAGAAATAGACTTACACTCTTCACAATGGCTCACACCATATGAAGGTCCTAGATCACGTAATTTTCATAACTTTCAAAACTATTTTGTAGAGTTTTTTTTTTTTTTTTTTTTTTTTTCCCTCCTAAAGTTTTTGTGGAAAGACATTTCGTTGAACAATCGGTATGTTGTTAATCAACAACACAATCTCTTGAACACACCGTTTTCTTTCCCTCTCAGCCTTGTTTTCATTCCTGTCAAGAATTAAATATGGCGCCAACCTGACTAAGGTCTGTACCGCTGATACCGTACCATGTGAAAGTGATGATATTGTGGCTGATAATTGTAATGCTGTAGGCTTAAACCCTGAAGACATTGAGTCACGAACCATCACCGTGATCAAACCGATTAATAATCATTAACTAGTGATGAGTGAGTTCATCGTCATTACAGTGGAAAAACCTCGTAATCACTGGCGCTGAAGGAGTCTCTGGTTTCTGTGGGTAGATTTTATGACAGCTACCACACAGGTGTGTAATCCTGAGTGTGTGTGTGTGTGTGTGTGTGTGTGTGTGTGTGTGTGTGTGTAGCCATGCGCTTGATGTCGTCTATAGTGTCTGTCGCTGCAGATGTGAACGCTCAAGCGCTGATGACCCAGAGACGCTGTGAGCTGGAGAAGAACAAGCCAGTTGAACACAGAGCCATAGACAGAGTAGAAGAGCTAGAGAACTCCTACAGAGAGGTTATACACACACACACACACACACACACACACACACACACAGGTTTGTTTTGCTATCTTAGTGAGGACATTGCATAGACTTCCATTGATTTTATTTCAGGTCAATCATATTTTCTTTCACCTAACCCAACCCCTACTCCTAAACCTGCCCATCACAGAAACATTTGCACATCACTAGATTTAAATAAAAACATCTTTTGGTTGATTTATAAGCCTTTTAAACTAGTGAGGAGCAGTCAAATGTCCTCACTAGTGGGTTGTGAAAGTATTTTACAATATAAGTGAGGACATTTGGTCCTCACAAGTGTAGTCAAAACAAGTAAACTCTCACACACACACATACGCACAGACACAAACGCACACTCACACACACGCAAGCAGTTTTGTTTATCAACCGCTAGAGAGACAAAACTTAAAGAGTGTACCTTTAAACAAGGATTTCATCATGCTGTAAAGTGTAACAACAATCACCAGGCCCTTGGCGCCCTTTGCAGGGATTTCTTATAGTCCGTAATGGTATTATAAAAGTTTGAAGCAAGTGTTGTTAAATGGGACAGTCTAGCTTTTGAAGGATTGCTCTTGTCACCTAGCAACTGTGACAGCTGCCACTGACTAGCGGCAGTAACGTTTGTGCTGGACTTTTTTGAAAGTTCAAAAAAATATTCAACAGTCTGAAAATAACAACAAAAAAAATTTCACAACCTGTTGAAATAGATGTTCACCTTGGTCCATTTATGTACTATAACCGTTACTTTGATCCCACAAAAGCATTAGTTATAAGTCTGTTTTTATAGGGAGGGAACCACTAACTAGACTTTAATGCACAACAGAAAATCAATAAGGTAAGTTAGCTTCATATATTGCAAGCATTGACAAAAACCTGTGATCTATAAACCCAACAATAAATAAATGCTTCTCATTCATTTACATCCTTTTATCTTTTAAACACTTTTATACACAATACAAAAAACATACATTTTTCACCAATCAATAACCAGCAGCATAGAAAGGAAAATCTTATCTGTTTTTAGGTGGTGATGATGATGATGATGATGATGATGATGTTGTTAATGACGACGAATGTTCATTCACAACAGTGTAGGAATCAATGTCCATGAAAGCCAATGTCCAAGAACGCAATCCAAAAGTTTCCCAGTGCAACCTATACTCCTTAGTGTCAATATCAATCCATGCAAACTAGAAAGTCTCTAAATTCCCGTATGTGTCAAAATCTGGTTCAAGAATCCACTGCAGTTGAACCAGCTTATAGCCTCTAAACCCACTTTAATGTCATCTTTCTGACACGGGTCAAAAAAACAGGCATATGAACAGAAGGATAAATCCCACAGAATGTGGAGTCCTTTTCAGATTGAGCATAAAACTCACGGTTTCTCAATCAGGATCAGTGATTGTTTGGAGCCATAAGCCATGCTTACTCTCTCCATTACAAATCTAACTACTTCTACTCTTTCTTCTTCTACTCACTCATTTTATACCTGAGAGTATAGCTCCTTGTTACCCCCTCATGGGGAGTAGTACAACTTCAACAAAAAAAAAAACGTTAACAGGTTTATGACTGTTACAGTACATAAGAGTATGAATTATCTATAAAATCGCACATTGGTAGGATATACACCGATCAGGCATAATATTATGACCACCTTCCTAATATTGTGTTGGTCCCCCTTTTTCTGCCAAAACAGCCCTGACCCGTCGAGGCATGGACTCCACTGAAGGTGTGCTGTGGTATCTGGCACCAAGATGTTAGCAGCAGATCCTTTAAATCCTGTAAGTTGCGAAGTCGAGCCTCCATGGATCGGAATTGTTTGTTCAGCACATCCCACAGATGCTCGACTGGATTGAGATCTGGGGAATTTGGAGGCCAAGTCAACACCTCAAACTCGTTGTTGTGCTTCTCAAACCATTCCTGAGCCATTTTTGCTTTGTGGCAGGGCAAATTATCCTGTTGAAAGAGGCCACAGCCACCAGGGAATACTGTTCCATGGTCTGCAACAATGCTTAGGTAGGTGGTACGTGTCAAAGTAACATCCACATGGATGGCAGGACACAAGGTTTCCCAGCAGAACATTGCCCAAGGCATCACACTGCCTCCGCCGTTTTGCCTTCTTCCCATAGTGCATCCTGGTGCCATGTGTTCCCCAGGTAAGCGACGCACACGCACCCGGCCATCCACGTGATGTAAAAGAAAACGTGATTCATCAGACCAGGCCATCTGGTCCAGTTCTGATGCTCATGTGTCCACTGTTGGCTCTTTCGGTGGTGGACAGGGGTCAGCATGGGCACCCTGACTGGTCTGCGGCTATGCAGCTCCATACGCAACAAACTGTGATGCACTGTGTATTCTGATACCTTTCTATCAGAACCAGCATTAACTTCTTGAGCAATTTGAGCTACAGTAGCTCATCTGTTGGATCGGACCACACGGGCCAGCCTTCACTCCCCACGTGCATCAATGAGCCTTGGCCGCCTATGACTCTGTCGCCGGTTCACCACTGTCCCTTTCTTGGACCACTTTTGATAGATACTGACCACTGCAGACCGGGAACACCCCACAAGAGCTGCAGTTTTGGAGATGCTCTGACCCAGTCGTCTAGCCATCACAACTTGGCCCTTGTCAAACTCGCTCAAATCCTTATGCTTGCCCATTTTTCCTGCTTCTAACACATCAACTTTGAGGACAAAATATTCACTTGCAAAATGTTCACTTTATTAAACACTTAGTATTTAATGGTATTAGATGATTTGATAATTGCATTTAATATATTACGCCATCGGTAAAACATATGCAATTGTAAAAGGTGTTTTTATAGTAGTTTTCGCTGCATTTACACTGTTTTGACAAGCAGGTGTCTCCAGCGTGTGGTTAGACGAGACTAACTGATTCCCTGAATGTCCAAACACATGAATATGAAGCACGCGATTGGCTGTCTGTTGCTAAGCATCTAGTAGTAACTTTCTAACACCGCATCATTTCACACTGTACACATTTGGGTTAACATTGCAAAAGCAGCGCCAATCCTGCTCCTGGTAAAAAGCACTGTTAACCCCGCTTCTAAATTACAAGTGTGAAACATTCTCTAAAAAATTTTAGAACAAAAATAACCCGGGGTTAAAGGATTAGTTCAGTTTAAAATGAAAATTACCCCAAGCTTTACTCACCCTTAAGCCATCTTAGGTGTATATGACTTTCTTCTTTCTGATGAACACAGTCAGAGTTATATTAATAAATATCCTGACGCATCCGAGCTTTATAATGGCAGTGAACGGGACAAACGAGTATGAGCTGAAGAAAGTGCCTCTATCCATCATAAACGTACTCCACACGGCTCCGGGGGGGTTAATAAAGTCCTTCTGAAGCAAAGCAATGCATTTGTGTAAGAAAAATGTCCATATGTAACAAGACCGCCTTCCATATTCAACTTAGGAAGAAAGTGCAAGCGTTTTTCGTAAGTTTCGCAAGTTTTTCGCAAGAAGGCGTAGGACATAGCGTAAGCGTTTTGAACTGCGAGAGGCGTTACACTTTCTTCCCAAGTTGAATACGGAAGACGGTCTGGAAGCCTGGATGTGTCAGGATATTTATTAATGTAACTCTGATTGTGTTCATCAGAAAGAAGAAAGTCATATACACCTAGGATGGCTTGAGGGTGAGTAAAGCTTGGGGTAATTTTCAATTTAAAGTGAACTAATCTTTTAAGGGCTGTGTGAAAAGCCCTTTTGTTTAGCTAATAGTGTCCAACCCTTCTCATACATGGCAGCTATAAACTGTGTGTGTGTTTGTTTTACTATACTTTTGGGGACCAAATGTCCTCACAAGGATAGTAAAACCTGAGATCATCTACATTGTGCGGACCAGCCAGCGGTCCCCTTGAGGGAAATGGATTAATAAACATAATAAATGATGTTTATTTGAAAATGTAAAAATGCAGAAAGTTTTCTGTGATGGGTAGGTTTAGGGGTAGGGTTAGTGTTAGGGGAGAGAATATACAGTTTGTACAGTATTAAAATCATTATGTCTACAGAGAGTCCCTACAAGTATAGAAAAACAAATGTGTGTGTGTGTGTGTGTGCAGCTGCTGGAGCATCAGGAGGATTTGCGCTCTCTAATGAGCGGGATCTTCAAGGGTGTTTTCGTTCATCGCTATCGGGACAGAGTTCCTGAGATCCGGGCCATCTGTATGGAGGAGATGGGCGTGTGGCTCAGAGAAAATCCAGTCAGCTTCCTCAATGATGAACACCTCAAATACGTGGGCTGGATGCTGCATGACAAGGTGCGATGAGCAGAAAACACACACTGATGATCAGATCTGAGTGCTTTTACAATCACATATATAAATCATAACGTGTGTGTTTCAGCAAGCGGCTGTGCGGCTGCAGTGTGTGTTGACCTTACAGAAACTGTACGAGGAGAAAGACTTCATCAGCCGATTAGAGCTCTTCACCAGCCGCTTCAAGGTGACAGAAAGGCTTTGGAGGCCTGTTTAACTGTTGAAGCACAGAGACTGAACCTGTACAACAGCCGATGACAGTCAAGATCTAAGCAGATGTGCACATGGCAGTATGCCGTGTATTGTTGCTCCAGTCAGTCTTAATGTGCTTCAGACTTTCATACAGTGGTTTGTAGAGACTTCTTCTCTTCTCCATCATGACAGCGAGCGTGAGCGCAGAGAGAAAGAAATCATTTGAAGCACAGAGACTGAATCTTATGAATGTAAAGAAGAAAAGGAGCCTCTACAAACTGCCGTATGAACGGCTTCAACAAGTCTGAATAAACTGTCTGGCACAAAGCAGGATTTGTGATCAGTGCATGGAGAATATGAGTGAATCGCTGCACCTTTAGGGCTCAACAATCAGATTTGTGTTTCTTTTGGTCATTATGATTTTCACAAGGTAAAAATCATGCAACTCCGTGCCAAACTGGCACTACATGCTCATACATACTCATACTGACCGCAGTGGGTCATCCTCATTTATAAACCCTGAATATGAAGTAATATAAAGTTAATTTATAATGTTATGGTGCAAGTGCTTCTCTGGGATCTGCTGCTGATGTGGATTGGGTTAAATGTGGTTTCTCTGCTCAGGAACGGATCGTGTGCATGATCCGGGACAAAGACTCGGATGTGGCAGTGGAAGCAGTGAAGCTGTTGCTGCTCATTCACCAGTGAGTTTCATCCTCACATGACGTTCATTAGACTGACAGATCAGCTGGAGCCACTTCATTTGGTTCACATTTAAGATGAATTGTAGTCAGACTGGTTTGAGTGTAAAAACGCTACTGAATGGGACATGTGCGTCTTTGCTTATAAGCATCAGCATTGATTGTACGTGTGTGTGTGTGTGTGTGTGTTCAGGCAGACAGAAGATGGCCTGACTGAAGACGAGTGTGCTGCTGTCTATCCGCTGGCTTTTGCCACACACCGAGGTCTTGCCTGTGCAGCCGGAGGATTCCTGTACCACACGTATGTTCAGCTTCATCATCACATCATCATCTCTCCACACACTTGTCACAGACTGTCATGTGTTGTGATCATGTGTGCAGGCTGTGCAGTGTGTTAGACGGCCGCTCAGACAAACGCAGTGTTTCTTTCCTCCGTTTGCTGGCACATTTCTTCATTAAGAGCGAGGTAAACCACTCGCATCCCATCATGCACCTGCTTCTTGGTGCTTCTCTCTTTCCTCTCACAGATCACATGATCCGGGTGCTGTTGCAGTGACCGTAAAAAGTATTTAGTTTCACTTAAGAATGTATGAAGGTTTTTTGCAATGACTTTCACTGATTGGTGTGGATGTGATTTTTAGCGTATGTACCTGGAGGAAACTAGCGTGGGCGTGTTCATTTCATACGGGTGAATGCAGTGATCATACAAGCATTAATTGTTTCTGGAAGCGTGAGTTAAGGAGTTTCGCTTCAGCCCTTCGAATCAGGCACAGGCAAAAGATCTATTCAAGTCAAGTCATCTTCACTTCTGTAGTGCTTTTTACTAGTGTTAATCTCGTTAACGAAATCTATGACAAAAAATGTTTGTCAACAACGTTTTTTCCCCTGACTGAGACGAGACAATGACGAGACGATAATAGGGCCATTAAACGATAACTGTGACTTTATCAACATGCAATATTGTTGACAAAAGAAGACGAGACTAAAATGTAGTTAAAAGAATGAAAACTTTACCAAATTTTTATTTTTGTAGAAAAAAAAAAGAGGAGCCAAAACATTTCAGACTGCTGTACAAGACTCTATTAGGCGAGCGTTCATGTTTGCGGTTGCCAGATATCAAGAGCTCAAATCCCCCAAACAGAAAAGCTCTGATAAACTGATATGTGCTCCGCTTTTTGCTTTATATAATCTGGCAACCTCTGCGGAGGCACCATGATCTGAAAACACCGACATATGGCAAAGCAGTACTGGAGTTCAGCGATCTCCATTTGAAGTATTCTGCTTAAATGAAAGCGTCATTCAGCCAGTCTGTTCTGTCATGGATCTCGACTGAATTGTTTGCAGTTGTGGTTGCTGATTGTACTTGCGCAACCTCTGTGTGGCAATATGTATGGTCTTTTTTTTGCCATTGTTTTAATAGAGAAACATTAATGCAACTTGGAATTATTGGAATTACTATTAGGAATTTCTCTGTTATAATATTTGAGAGTAGGTTTTTGTTTAACCAGTTTTCATAATGTAGACAGGGCGAGTGTATATCTAAAGTCTTTGGTGTTTATTTAGCTTAGGCTATAATTGATAGGCTTTAATAAATCTGTACTCTAGATGAGGTAAAATAAACCATGCATATGAATCAATATTCTGATTTGTTTATTGGTGAAAGAGCAACATCTGATGAAATGTAAAAATAAGTTTCCCAAACAACAACAATCAGTGCAATTAAAATGGAGCAAAATAATATATATATATATATATATATATTATTTTACCATTATACAGTATGACAAAAATGTGTAAGTTTCCATTGACTAAAACGAGACTAAAATGCTCAGACATTTAGTTGACTAAAACTTGACTAAACAAAAACAGGACAAGGTTGACTAAATATGATAAAAACTAAAAGTTACATTTGACACAGGACTAAGACTAAGATTCAATTAAAAAATAGCTGACAAAATTAACACTACTTTTTACAATACAGATTGTTTCAAAGCAGCTTCACAGTGATAATAGGAAAATTAATGGACAAAGATTATTTTGTCTTTACAGCAGCTCTAGGAAAAAGTTATTATCAAGCTAAAGTAAGTTTTTGATTGAATCACTTCCGTTGTAAAAATCGTTAATTATTAAAGTGCCCCTATTATGCCTTCTTTAAGGTTCCTAATATTGTTTTGGGAGTCTCCTACAACAGGTTTACATGCATGCAAGGTCAAAAAACACTTTCGTTTTCTCAAAATATACATTTAATTTCACCTCAGTTTTCAGTGTTTTGTAAATGATTCATTAGAAGCATTTCAAAGTAAAATATACCCACTAAACTCACTAACCCTAACCTAAATTCAAGCTCACTTAAATAAAAAAAAAAAATGTGAACAAGCACAGCGACTCCATCTACAGACGCCCACAAATATCCCTTCATGCTTGGGAAGACGACGGACTCGTCATGATCAATGAAACCCAAGCGTGGTTTAAAGCCCAGTTTCTGTTCAATGTGTGTGTAGGCAGTTTATTATAATAGTAATAATAATATATCATTTTCAGGAAATCATTAATGTAAATAAAATAATTTGGGTGATGTAATTGTCTCAAAGCAGTTAAAATGTTGCTCATTTGCACATATAATAATATCTTAGTTTCTGCCTTTATAAATCCCGGTTTGTTCCTCAGAGTTTTGATGTAGGATAACATCCATGGAATTTCAGATTAAATCCGATCGTACGGGCACCTGGTGTTCACGTTCTTCACTGTATGTTGATGTTATCTTGTCATGTGTATTAAATGTCTTCTGTGTGTGTGTGCGTCAGTATCACGATCACACTGCGTATCTAGTCGATAGTCTGTGGGACATTGCGGGGACGGAGCTAAAAGACTGGGATGTGATGACATCACTATTGCTGCAGGAAGGTGGTGAGTCAGTTTCCAATCAGTGTCTTGTTGACTTTTGAGAGTTTTATTCAAACGCAGGTGTGTGTGTTGCAGGTGTGGAGGACGAGCTGGAGAGCGCGATGATTGACATCATGATGTGTGCAGTGAGACAGGCTGCAGAGGCCACGCCCCCCACCTCCCGCTCGCAGAAGAAGGTGAGACAGAGTCAGACAGACACGTGAGGGTGAGAAATCTGCTGGACCGACAGCAGCCGGTGTTAACAGCCATACTGCACAGGTGGATTATTAACAGTGCCATCTTGCTTTTTTACAAGACCTTAATGTAGGGCTGCAACTAACGATTATTTTGACAATCGATTAATTGGCCAATTTCTTTGATTAATCAATTAATCAGATAAAATTTATTGGGAAAAAGCATGTTATTCCACATCCAGCCCAATGTTGTCATTCAAATAAATGTGTAAAGGCTATGAAAACAATGAATGTGTCTATACATTCGATGTTATATATTATGCACAAAATAGTGGTTTGTCCTATGTTTTAAAGCAGAAGGACAGTTTAAATTGCTATATTAACTCGGTAACACTTTTCAATAAGGTTTCATTAGTTAACATTAATTAACTACTTTAGTTAACCTGAACTAAGAATGAACAATACTTCTACAGCAATTATTAATCTTAGTTAATGTTAATTTCAACATTTACTAATACATTATTCAGATCAAATGTTGTATTTGTTAACATTAGTTAATGCACTGTGAACTAACATGAACAATGAACAGCTGGATTTTTATTAACTAACATTAACAAAGATTAATAAATGCTGTAACAAATGCATTGCTCATTGTTAGTTCATGTTAGTTAATACATTAATTAATGTTAACAAATGAGACTGTATTGTAAAGAGTTACCACTAACACTTTCCCTGCCACTGACGGAATTTTCCAGCAATCCATGTTTTCACAGTTATACATTAGGGGGCGCTGGTGGTGAAAGAGTTAAAAACGATAAAAAAAGCACAAACTGTTATCAGGTAGGATGCTTTGCAGAAACATACATTATCTCTTATGAACTGTCATTTCAACTCCTTGATTTTTATATATCCAGTAGCATGTTATGCCTTTACAGTCAGTTTAATATTATTACTTGCACCTGACAGGCCAAGCCATGTTAAACGAGATGCTGACGAGTTTGTGCTTAATATGACGCATTCGCATGCTTTTCCCTCAGCCGCTCACTCTGTTTCTGATGCGTTTTGTCCTTAGAAATGCGTTATTCACTGCTGTAAAGTGACATGCCTGGTGGATGTTTTCTGTTCACAGACGCGATTAAAGTATAACCAAATGCGTGCCTCACTCATTGCTCACACTCCGCTCAGTTATCATCGTCACGGCAAACACAAACGTGTGTGTGTGTGTGTGTGTGTGTGTATCGTAGACTGTGACAGCGAGGGAGAAGCGTCTGCAGGCTCAGGAACGAAGGCGCATCACTAATCATTACATCCCTGTGTTTCCTCAGTTACTGGCGAAGGTGAGTCTTCCAGTGAATCCATCAGATCAGAGAGGTCATCATAGCATCCTGCTTTCTTTGAAGTTTTTCATTGTTGATCTCAGACATGATGATATAGTTCACACAGAAACAACCATCTCTTATGTAAATGGAGCTCTAAAGGATTTATTCACAGTGGCCGACACTGGAGAGATAATTGCTTCTGCCTCTTTTAAGATTTAGATCATCTAGCACACATTTTAACGGGCTAGCAATAGATTACAGCGCTAAGCTGCCCAAGAAAAATAAGCCATTAAAGCGCATGGCTGGTTTCTGTTTGAATGGATTGAAGAGCGAGATCATGCCGCGGTGTGAAGAGACGGGTGTGCTGTAAAGGCCCTGACACACCGAGCAAACACCGGGCGTCGTTGAGCGTCAGCCGGCCCAGTTTTTGCAGTGTGTACTGCATGTTAAATTGGAGCCATCGGTGAGAGAACTCTGATTGGCTACTCAGCTTAGCGAACAAGTCTGTTCTAATTTTACGTTATCTTACCTGAGCATTCCAATACCTGGATATTTTCATAACAACATGAGCCGGCTGGAATAAAGTGATTTGTATATCTACAGTCCTAGTTTACTATTGATACCTGCTGATAAAGACAGTTATTTCCCCTCTTCTGTCCCTCCATTGACTCCTTTGCAACTTGATCTTTGACACTTCAAAAAGTTCATAAAGAGATCGTAAAACTAATTCATATGAATTGAGCAGTTTAGTCCAAATTTTCTGAAGAGACTCGATCACTTTATATGATGAACAGATTGAATTTAGGCTTTTATTCACATATTACCATTGATCAGTAAAGCTCAACCAAACTTGAATGATGCACAAGAACAAACCTCTTACCAGTGAGGTTCATTCTCGTGTGTTACGCAACACTTGTTTGAGGTTTATTCTCCTGCATTCATTCATGTTCGGTTGAGCATCTGTTTATGTTCTCTGATCAATGTTTATAAGTGAATAAAAGCCTAAATTCAATCTGTTCATCATATAAAGTGATCGAGTCTCTTCAGAAAATTTGGACTAAACTGCTCAATTCATATGGATTAGTTTTATGATCTCTTTATGAACTTTTTGAAGCATCAACGATCAAATTGCAAAGGCAGTCTTTGGACAGACAGACATCTCTCAGATTTCATCAAAAACATCTTAATTTGTGTTCTGAAGATGAACGAAAGTCTTTCGGGTGTGGAACGACATGAGGGCGAGTAATTAATGACAGAATTTTAATTTTGGTATGAACTAACCCTTTAAGACTGAGACACGTGATGCAGTCATTAAACTCCAGTGTGTTTGTCTCAGTTCTCGGCAGATGTGGGGAAGGTGAGCCGTTTGCTCACCGCGCCGCTGTATTTCCAGCTGGAGGTTTATGGCACATCCGGACGCCTGGAGAAAGTACGAGTTTCTGATCACTGACAGTATATTTACATCTATTCATATATGTAAAGGCCTTGTTCATGCATGAACTGTCACTGCGATGATTGCGTCTGAATCTGTATATTTGGGTTATTGACAAATTACCTTTATGAACTTTTTTTTGAGGTTGAAGGTTTTAGCGTTAGGTTTGAATTCAACACATGTATAAGGGTAATTTTATATGCAACTAGTCACTATTTTATGTCATACGCCATTTTTGATCATGTTTTGGCTTTTGTGCAGTTCTTGCGATTTGACATTTAATAGCTAAAAAAAACTACAAATATTGTCAGTTATATATGTATATTCTGAGAAGCATTCAAATATATATGTAGTTAAATATGAATAGATGAAGTGTAGCGTCACACTCATGTGCTCATTTCTGAGTGTTTGTGTGGTTGTTCCTGTGAGCTGCAGTGACCCGTCCGTCTCTCTGTCGTCTGTGTCTCAGTGTCTGGATCTGCTGCTGTCTCAGGTCTGTGACATCATGCTGAAGCACCGCGAGGACTGTGTGCTGGAGGCTTGTGTACGTGTGTTCTGTGCGTTGTGCAGTGATTGTTACTCGTTCTGTGGCCGCGTGGAGAGAGCCGTCAGTCAGCTGCTGGATTCAACCGTGGAGAAGTTCAGCACTAACGTGTCTGAGATCCTGCAGGTACTGAATCTGAATCCTTTCAACACTGTCCAGTTTCAGCGTTGTGCTCCTGGTTTGGAATAAAGACGTCGCTTTGGATAAAGATGTCTGTTAAACGAATGTAGAAATCTACTATTAGACTTCCATTGTTTTGATTGAAAGCTTATAATTAAAAAATAAATAAATAAATATTTAAAGCTGAAGCTTTTTCTGTGTTAAAGTATTTTCTGTTTGATATGCAGAGGCAACTGTAAGTCAGCCATTCATTTTCTCACAGTAACTCTTTCCATCCAAATTTAACTTATGCATAAAACTGCAATATTGCATAAAACATTGGTGAATAAAGCAGCATTTCCATCCCATGTGTTAAAGAGAACAAAATTGTCACTTCCTGGGAAATTGGTGCAAAATATCAGTAATAAAATGTAAGTTTCTTCAATCATAAATGAGTTCGTCTCAGAGCGTCAGACGAAACACAGTAAACGCTGTCATGTTCTCTTGTGTTCGGATGCTGGTGTTTGGGAACACAACCGTGTGAGACGCTTCTGGAGGGAATTAAACCAAATCATTCTGATGACAGACTGACGTTTCAGAACCACCAAACCAACATTTGAGATGCTGCGATGTAATTGGTCCGCTGGTTAGTCCAGTTATCCAATCACAGTCTCTGCTGAGGCAAAGTCACATGAGCTTATTGTTGCGCATCGAGGGATTCATTCGCTAAATGTGTTAGAAATGATCTACCTCAATTGAGTGCACAAGTTTTTATGCACATTTTAAGTGCATCTTTGTGTTTCAATCCAGCATTTTTATGCAATATCTCAACATTTGCTTAAAAAATGGATGTAAACAGCATTAGTTCATAAGTGTGTTTGTGTTCCTCAGGGCTCGGCTGATGAAGATGATTTCTACGGAGCTGCTTCCTCTCTGAACATTCTTGCCATCTTCAGCAGGTGTGTGTGTGTGTGTGTGTGTGTGTGTGTTTATGGGTGCATGTGTTTGATTATGTTAGGATAGTGTTGAAGCATCTCAAATGTGTGTGTGTGTGTGTGTCAGTGCCAGAGATATGACAGGAAGGAACCTGTTTGAGTTCTGCTTTCAGCTGCTGAAGATGGGAGTGGAGACGAGAGAAATCAACGAGAAGGTCCCAGACACACACTTACACACACACACACTCTCTCTCTCTCTCTCTCTCTCTCTCTCTCTCTCTCTCTCTCTCTCTCTCTCTCTCTCTCTCTCTCTCTCTCTCTCTCTCTCTCTCTCTCACACACACGTACACACACACACACACACGTACACACTCAAACACACACATGCGCACACACTGTCTTATTATAACACTGTGAATTGTGTGTGTGTGTGTGTGTATGTGTAGCTGATGGTTCCAGCTCTGAAGTGCGCAGCCTTCCATCTGTTCTGGAAAGGAGTGGCGATCACGAAACACACCGCAGCAACACAGAAGGTGCGTCTGTCTCTGTCTCTCCGTCATGTTCATGTTCAGAAGATTCTGACCTGATGTGGGAGTTGTGTGTGTGTGTGTGTGTGTGTGTGTGTGTGTGTGTGTGTGTGTGTGTGAGAATCTGTGAATGCTGCTTTACGGTCACGTGTGCTGGAGCTGAAGATGCTTTGTGTCTTTTGAAGAGTTGTGATCTTGCTAATGTCGGCTGATCTCATGCCGTGTCTCTGTCAGACTGAACTGAAGCGTGTGCTGAAGTCTCTTCACTCCTTCTGTGTGGTTTGTCAGAGCTGTCTGTCGGTGGCTCAGAGTCGCGTCAGGAACCAGGTACGGCTCTCTCTGTCTCTCTGCACTTGTGTTTTGACTGGCAGTGAATCAGATAGAGATGATAATGAAAAACAATAATAATCCAAAAACAGCCATAACTGACAGAATGTGCACTGTAGCACGCCCATGAAGGCAGACCGTGGAAACATTTTAATCGTTCACAATCTAACATCGTCATATCGCTCACCACTAGACTCTCGTCATCATCTCGACTCTCTTCTAGCTGCAATCAAACCTCTGCAAATGATCCAGACTGTCAGCATGAACCCAAATGGAAAATGCACATTTTTTAGTTATTGTTAAGTGAAAACCTGTTTCACTTGATTCTGCTTTAAGCCATCATGGCGAACAGCACGCATCTGAAGTGTCTCAGCTGAAGGAAATAATACATTACAGGGCTCCAGACTGTGCCTAAAAGGGTCGCATTTGCGACCAAAAATATTAATTTGCAAGTGATATTTTTGCTGAGGGCAAATTGGCGACAATACAAATTCACACGTTATGACTGTAAAATTTGCATGTTATTTGCATGTTCTGTGACCAGTAGCCTATCATATCATTTGTTGTGTTGACGTAATTAAATGAGATGCTGCGTGTGAAAGTTTCACTGAGTTAGAGCGCCAAAATCTGAAGGGAAAAATATCACACACCAAACCGACACGAAAGAACTAGCTCTGATGAAAGCCGAATGTGTTGTCACCTTACGTCACCTGCGTCAGTGCAAAAAAGCTGCATTTTAACACACCGTTCTGCTCCTGCGTAAAGGAGACAACTGCCTATTTCTCCATATAAATTCATCTATATTCATCATTCAAAAGGGGAAACCGGCTCTGCAGATACACACACAATGCAGCGCATGCTTACCGTTTTGAATGTCAATCATGCTGATCACTTTCATTATTCCACTCCGCTCATGCTCATCAGATAAATTTAAGGTCATAAAAAGTCTTCAGTACCTTAAATGGTATAACAAGAGTATTAATGATCATTTTAAGACGTCTTATATTTTATGGATGGAAAACAAAGACTGAGAACATTATTTGACATATTTATTCAATATAACAATTTTACTAGCATCAGGGTTATTATTAACTAAAACCATTACAAAACATTTTTCATTGCTTGAAATGTTAATACTGAAATAATTTATACAAACTAAACAGACATGTTTAAAAACAACAAAAAATAAAACTAAAAACAAAAAAAAATTTAAACTTAACGAAAAATGAAAGCAGAAAATCTAAAAATCTAATCGGATTCAAAATATTAACAAAAACTATAATAGTATTAAGTGAAAATAGTGACAAGTGAAATTAATTTCCCCAGAAAAATTACAAGATGAAAATGCTGAAACTGAGATATAAACATAGCAGGATGACTAAAAGTGATTTAAAAATTTAAGTTCATTGTTGTGTGGCTCTTAAAAAAATTATTTGGCGCCTGTTTTTCCCCCCTATAGGAGCCAATGGCTCCTTAATGAATTTTTTTGTCTGGAGCCCTGCATTATTTATCGGCTTTAGTATATCGGCCTAATTTTCTTATCGGGTCGATAACGATAACATTAAAAATGAACATGTATTGGCCAATATGTCGTGCATCTCTAGTTGATTCATCTTGTCAAACATCATTCAGAGTGTGCGTCTCATTGAATGCCTTGTCGTGTTTCCGCAGGCGTTTGTGTGTCTGTGTGACGTGCTGATCGTGTTCGGCAGAACTGAAGGAGACGGTTCGCCTCTGCAGCGCTTCAGTCTTGACGAGTCTCTCAAAGCAGAAATGGCTTCTTTCATCATCGATTACGTCTTCAGTGACACTGACAGTGAGCTGAGTGGTACATATGAATGTGTTCGACTGAATCTACCAAATCTGAAGAAAGACACTCGTCTCTTAAGCCATTTTCCCCAGATGTAACACTAGATGAAAAACACTCGTGCACACACACAAATACACAAACACACTCGTACAAACACACAGTCTCAGAAAAACACGCATGCACACTTGTGCATGACTCACAGACAAACGCACACATGCACACTCATGCATGGCCACATATAGACAAACACATGCTTGTACACTCGTGCACACACACTTATACACAGACATGTGCACACACACACACAGACAATCACGCATACTTGTGCACACACACACTTAAACAGTGAGTTTTGTCTTTCTCCTCAAGCAGTCGTGTTTGATGAGAACATTCGTACTAAAGTATTTACACTAATTGTCACACACTCGTTCTGCATTTGAAATGAACATTTTCATCACATGTAAGTTGGTGACCAGTATGTTTAATGACGATTGTGCTGCAGGTGAGGATGAGGATGAAGAGATGAAGATGGCTGCTTTGCTGCAGAGGAGGAATCAGTTGGCTGGATACTGTAAACTCATCATATACGGCGTCCTGGAGCTCAGAGCCGCCACAGACATACTCAAATACTACAATAAGGTGTGTGTGTGTGTGTGTGTGTGTGTGTGTGCTCATCACTTATGAAACACATTCAGATTCTGCTGTAAAGCAGCTCTACAGAAGATAACAGTGTGATTATTCAGATCAGTTCAGGGTCTGAAAGCAGCTGGTGAGACTCTCGACTCTTCTGTTCTAGTGTTTATTTGGTCTGTCTGTGTTGTTCATTGCTTCTGCTTGTATTATTGTTATTCGTCAGTGGCTTCAGATAAACGCAGCTAAATGAATAAATGTAATGTGTGTTTTTTCTGTAGTTCTACAAGGATTACGGTGACATCATCAAAGAGACTCTCAGCAAATCCAAGATGATCAGCTCCGTGGAAAGTGCCAGAACTGTGTGCTTGTGTCTGCAGCAGGTGTGTGTGTGTGTGTGTGTGTGTGTGCGTGTGTTTTTGTGTGTGTGACTGTACAGGTTTATATTACATTGTGGGGACCAAATGGTTTCTAAAAGGATAGTAAAACCTGAGATCACCTACATTGTGGGGACCAGCCAGCAGTCCCCATGGGGGAAATGGATTAATAAACATACTAAATTGTTTTTTTTTTAAATAAATAAATGCAGAAAGGTTTAGGAGTAGGGGTTAGTGTAAGGGGAGAGAATATACAGTTTGTACAGTATAAAAACCATTACGTCTATGGAGAGTCCCTACAAGGATAGTGAACCAGACGTGTGAGTGAGTGCGTGTGTGAGAGTGTGTTTCAGTCAGCGGCATCATCTCTCTTCACTATGGTGTGTGTGTGTGTGTGTGTGCGCGCAGCTCTTCTCTGGGCTCGAGCAGGACAGTCGTGATGAAGAGTTGATGGAGATCAGATCGCTGGCAAAGAAACTGGCAGTGAACTTCAGCATCAACTTGCGTCTCATCCGTCAGCCGCTGCTGGCGTTACATCAGTGTGTGTTCGACACATATCTTTCTCTCATTGGTCTCTGTCTTTCTCTCTCTCATTGGTTTGTTGTTTGGTTTGGATAGGGACGGCATCCGTTTTGCCTGTCAAGGGCTTGATAAGGGCGACTTGATGAATCTGAGTTTTCTTGAGATTCTCAGTGAATTCAGTTTCAAACTCCTGCAGCCTGAACGCAAGAAGCTGTGAGTATCACTGAACATTCACTGAAATTCAGCTGCTCATGTGACTCAACACTGGACGCATCACTCTCAGGAACAACGAAACAAACATGTTTCATTCCTGCTTTATTTCATCATTCAGAAGAATTAGGTCTATTTGAACAGGACTTGTTTTCCCATAGAAATACTTTGCGATTTTACATCTGTGTTTTTCTCACACAACTTCTGTAAAAATCCCAGAGCGAATTCGCTGCTGTTTTTTAGCTAAAGCCCTATTTGGACGTCTGTAAAAATGAATCTGCATGGATCCTCCTGTGTTTGAGTTTATCAGTGTGATTTCCTTTCTGTGTCTCTGCTGCAGGTTGGAGTATCTGCGTCACGTTTGTTCCTCTGTTCTGAACCGTGACTTTGTGAGGATGTATGAACGATCTCTGACCTCAGGCTCGAAAGAAACACCAGCATCTGCTGCTCAAACACCCAGAAGAAAACGCAGACGCACACAGAGTCAGTGCACACACATAGATACACACACACACACACACACACACACACACACACTCACACTGATGAAAAGGTATATACTGTACATGCAAATATTTTATAGTCGATATTCAGATGTTTGATGTGTGTGTGTGTGCAGGTTCGGTCGGTGGTTTGGAAACTGCAGCTGTGGTTTCACACACTCGTCACAATGACATGGACGACAATGAGTTCACAGACGGGTATAACATTTTAAACATGCGTTTATATCCACGTCACAAATATGATGTAAAGAACACGTATGCTACAGAAATGTGAAGGCCGTTCATGTGAGGATGAAGATGATGACGCTAATGTGCTGGATCTGACCTTCCTCTCATTCAGACCGGTGGCTTATCTCACAGAGATTCACTGACCCTTTTCATCAGTCCAACACCTTTGAGCTAAAATGAGATTAAAATAAGAGAATATATTGAATAATTCCTCATGTTTGCTGTCAGGTTCCTGAGGAAGAGCGTCAGTCACAGAAGACCACAGTCCAGTCCGCTCTCGCAGAGCATCCAGTCACATCTCAGCTCGTGAGTGGATATCTGCACTTCTGCTTGATTTCAGTTACTCATGTGAACAGAACAGTGTCTTCAAAACTGACACATAAAACTATATGAGTGACAGACAGACTCGTGACGAACTCCAGTCGCATCAGGCATAATGAAACGCATGCAGTGAGTGTTTAGTACCGACACCAGAGTCTAAGAACACACGATACTCTGTGTGTGTGTGTGTGTGTGTGTGTGTTCAGACTCTCTTTGGCTCATGAAGATCATTCAGAGGATGAAGAGGAGCCAGAAATTGAAGATTACGATGATGAAGACTCTGAGATGGGCTTCGTTTTGGTGAGTTAAAGACACAGCAGGGTGATGAACTGATCATCTCAACCCTCTTCATCATCCTCTTCCTCTGTTCCCCTCAGCCGTCCACACACGGCTCCGCCAGCTTCCTGGAGGATCTGTTCAAATGAAACCAGGACAGCGCCGGTCGGATTCGCCAAAGCAGTGGAACGTTTTTGGATGTTTTGTTATTGCAGCTGTTTTTAGTGTTTTGTTATTTCTGTTAAACAGCTGTATGGTTCAGTTGTCATTTATGTTCCTTCATGATTGAGAACCAAAAGAAAAACCCGTTTCATTATGTTGTTTGAAGTGTTAAAACAGTTTTGTTTATTATCCGTTTAAATAAAAAAAAAAATCACATTTCTCTTTCACGTATGTATTTTTTTTTTAGATTTCAGATTTACCAGCCAGTTACATTTCTACATTTCGCAGATGCGCTTATTGCATTCAGTGTACATTTTGTCAGTATATAATCAAACACAACCTCAGTGTTGCTGAACAGATAGAAGGCAGTAATCAACCATTCTCAGCAAACATTATACAATACAGTGTTATACATATCACACACTGTGCACAAAATATCAGAGGTGTAAAGAGTACCTGAAAACCATACTTGAGTAAAAGTACAGATACCTTACATAGAAAATGACTCCATTACAAGTTATAAGTAACACCAATTTCAATACGACTTGAGTAAAAGTCTTAAGTACTGTTAAAATCAGATACTTTAAGTATTTTACACGTACTGAATGTAGGCTCAGAGATGCACTAGTCCTGAGAGACATGCCAGTGAAAATAAGAAACAATTGATTTGTAAGATGAGAAATCATGTTTATTTTCTAAAATCAAAATAAAACTGAACACCTCAATATTGCAATAAATCAAGGTCGACACAACCTTTTAAACGTCTACAAACTCTCAAGTCTCAGTTAAGCTCAAGTGCACAAAAAGGCCATGAGTAAATCAATATCCGTCAAAAAGGTCTTGTCAATATTGCGGATAAATAAAATAATGTTAAGTAAAAATAACTAAGTCAAAGTACTTGCACTGGATGTGCTGGTTTCAGCCTCATGAGAGGCTGCAGTCATGACCTCAAATTTAAACACCTGCGATTCAGCAACTACCTACTAATGTACTCGCATTCACATAATGTAGCCTTGTTGACAAGTTTGGGTGAGTAAAGGCAAAACGCACAAGATAAAGTACCTTTAATGCCCTTAGATGGCGATATCGCTTCTTTATAGCAGAATCAAACTGCTGCAGAAAAAGTTAGGTGCCATGAAAAATGTCATGTGTAATTGCATTACTCAGCACAAATGTATTGGAATAAAAAGTACATTTACTTGTTCAAAAATGTAGTCAAGTAGAGAGTAAAAGTTGGTAATATATTTGATACTCAGTACAGCTACAAAGTAGCCAGAAAGATACTTAAGTACAGTAACTAATTACATTTACTCAAATACTTTACACCTCTGCAAAATATACTGTACAGATGACAACGGAAGTGAGAAGATGATGTGTCTGTCAACTGGTTTGATTTGATTCTGCTTGTTCAACCTTTCTGATATTTGTTTTAGATTATTAATCCGTATCTTAATGAGCTGAAAAGCTTCAGGATTCCCATAACCTTTAACCTGTAAATTAACAGTTATTACCAGATAAGGATTTCTAGCCAGTAAAATATTTTACAGATGACATTAACTAGGAAAATGTGTAAACATGTGAAATACAAATAATAAACCAGGTCTTGAAATCACAATTTTAATATTCAAGGAAAGTTAAAAACATTGATCCTACAGTAGTAAAATTCATAGCGATGAGCTCTTTCGAAACACGCTTCGTGAAGCTTCGAATCTTTTATTTCGAACTGGTGATTCGGAGCGCGTATCAAACTGCCGTAGTCACGTGATTTCAGTAAATGAGGCTTTGTTACGTCATAATTGTTTCGAAATGTTTTGAAATATCAATGGTTCGCTGATAGGAGGCGATGATCTCTGTGAACCAGTGTCTATGTTTTTTTTTTCCTGATCACGGATCAGTTTTATGAAGTTGTAGACATTTAAATAACACATTTGTATAATAAAAAGGAAGAGCAGTAGTTAATTGTCTCTTATTGGTCTTACTAGTTCTCAATAAAACGCAAAAACAATCCTTACAAATGAATAAAATAAATATTACACAGACACTTAATATTTAATGGTATTTGATGGTTGGTAGATTCCATTTAATAGATTAAACCTTCAATAAAGCATTTGCAATTGGTTTGGAAAGGTGTTTTTATGCATGTTTTGGCTACATTTACACGGTATTGACCAGCAGGTGTCGCCAGCGTGTGGCGTGTTTCCAGCGCTTTCAAACAAAATCGTTCGAGTTTCGAAAAGCTTCGTTTCTCCCATCACTAATAATTCCTGCTCCAAATGTTGCTCATATATAATATATTCCCTGTTCTTTACGTGTTTTCCGTGTCTGAGACTCCCGGGCTCGTGGCGGATGATTTTAACTGTTTGCAGCTTTTGTCATGACATAAAACATTTACCGCCGTTTCAAAGCGCAAAGATATTGGTCCTTCCGCTCACATGACACATCACGTTTGGAAGATTCTCGCGCCACAAGCACAGCCCCGCCCTTACGCACACCCAGACCCGCTCTCATTGGTGGAAAGCACCAGCAGACTCGCGCCAGTTTTTGCAGCTGCCCTCGAGACCGTGTTGCATCTTTTAGTTACTAAACCGTTTCCCAAGTGAAATATTCACACATTTATCTTAGAGAATTATTCACATTTGTCCGATAAACATGGCACCAAAGGATTATATGGCGGAAAAAGGTAAGTTGTGGAATTCACTTCTGGCGCACATTTAACATTAGATCTGTTAGAAACTTCTCAGTTCGCAGGTCTGTTTCTGATACGCATCACAGTTCGACGAAATGAAAGTAAAATCAAGTCGAATATGAATAATTTATATCTGAACTCGAGCAGAAATATACGGCACTTGTATCTGTTTTACATTTGTGCGATGTTTTGCTGTTATGGTGTTTGTGTAAATGCAGCTTTAACTTGGTTTTATTGTGGCCGCGGGAGTTGCGCGCGCTTGCGCTGAAGTGCCCGGATGGAGTTTAGGAACAAAGAGCGGCGGCGCGCGGAGAGCATGTGCTAGCTTCAGACAACGTTTTTTTCCTAGTCAAAAGTTTAACAAAACCGTTCAGAGTCCTGTGTCTGTTTATTCCTATCCGTACATGATCGGTCGGTACTGTATTGGTCGTAAGACGTCGCTTTAAAGCACGGTGTTAAAGTTTCGACTGTCCCGTGTAAAACGGGGCCGCGTGAACCGAACCGACACCTGAGCCACGGATCGCTGCTGATCGCGTGGTTCATTCCGCTGCTGCTGATGACCGCACAGAGTCGCGTTTTGTCCGGACGGGACTAGTTTGTAAAGGGCGGAGTGATCGCGGAAGCGGCGTGGCTGTAGCTGGGCTCGAGAGCCATGTGCTTCTTTGTTTACAAAAACAGCAGCCATCGAGTGGCGTTACGCGCGCGTCATTTATATCGAGAAGGCAAATGTGCAGCGATATCATGTCGCCTGTCAGGCCGATACACGGACACGGGAGTCGAGATCCGGTCGATTGACACGACAATAATACGTTGTTTTGCTCGAGTCATGAGGCTGTTTGGACGCGTCGATCATTTGCGCGCAGTTTCACTTTATTTACCCTCGAACGGCTATTCTGTGTTAAAGAGTTACTAGTAAATGTTTAAATCTGAAATCATGTTAATTTCATGTGCATGAAGGGTGTATCATGAGTTTTGGACTGAACTGAGACATTTTAGCCCTTTTGTTAGGCTGCTCTTCGGTTTTTGCTCGTTTGTTTACGAACACGAATCATCATCGCTTCCTGCGCGCTCACGTGACTGATGTTTGTGCGCCGCTGTGATCGCGCGCTCATCTGAAACTTTTCCTGCACGTGCACAAACATTTACACGAGCGGTTTGCTGCAGCTTTCCTCGGATTTGTGGCTCGTGTGTGACAGTGGTTTGCTGATGTGTTTCCAGAAAAGTGCAAGCGCTTCCTGCAGGAGTTCTACAGCGAGGATGACTCCGGGAAGAAGGTGTTCAAATATGGCGCTCAACTGGTGAGATCTTCCAGCCCATTCCTGCAGACTTCAGAACATCAGCGTGTCAGACTCCCACTCAGGTGTGTTTGTGTTTGCAGGTGTCTCTGGCGCACCGTGAGCAGGTGGCAATGCTGGTGGATCTGGACGATGTAGCGGAGGAAGATCCCGAGCTGGTGGAGAGCGTGTGTGAGAACGGCAAACGTTACGCCGGACTGTTTGCGGATGCGGTTCACGAGCTGCTGCCTGAATACAGAGAGCGAGAGGTGCTGCGTCTGACTGTAGATCTATAGGACTGGCAGAGAGTAAACTCATTAACAGTTATGATGTGCAGTATGAAAGACTAGAACTTGTTAATATAAGAATAAGTGTTCATATTTATCCGCATACACTCACGTGAAGCGACATAAGCCAGCACATCTGGGCTGCGTGATTGTTTATATCATATTGCATAGCTCTATATATAAATCTGGAAATATAAGAATATCTAATTTTATACAATGCACTGGTATGATTACCACTAATATTGACTCGTTTTGTAGGTGGTGGCGAAAGACGCCTTGGACGTTTATATCGAGCACCGGCTGATGATGGAGACGAGGGGTCGTGACCCCGCAGACATGCGTGACTCCAGGAACCAGTATCCATCTGAACTCATGCGCAGATTGTGAGTGACTGAAACACACACACATGCACGCACACACACACATACTCAGGTCATTTGGGTGTGTTTCAGCTGTTGTTGGTCACATGCTCTCACTCAGTGTTTGGTTTTGTCGTGTCATCTCTGCATGAACCGTGTGTTGTGTTTCAGTGAGGTTTATTTCCGGCCTCCGTCGACGCTGAAGCCGAAGGTGGTGCGTGATGTGAAGGCCGACAGCATCGGTCAGCTGGTGACCGTCAGAGGAATCGTCACCAGAGCCACAGAGGTCAAACCCATGATGGCCGTGGCCACGTACACGTGCGATCAGTGCGGTGCGGAGACGTACCAGCCGGTAGGGACGTGATTGGTCAGTGTGTGTGTGTTTAACCGCCCCAGTGCTTCTGTTAACACCATCCTCTTCCTCAGATCGCCTCTCCGAGCTTCACGCCGTTGATCATGTGTCCCAGTCAGGAGTGCGTCACCAACAAATCCGGAGGGCGGCTGTACCTGCAGACGCGAGGGTCAAAGTTCATCAAGTTCCAGGAGCTGCGCATTCAGGAGCATGTACGTGTGCAAGCGTCACAACATTTGTTTGTCTGACTAAAGGTGCGTGATTTTGATTGTGTCGATGTTTGTGTTGAACACTCAGAGCGATCAGGTGCCGGTGGGAAACATCCCTCGCAGTATGACCATCTATGCCCGCGGAGAGAACACGCGTGTAGCACAGCCCGGAGATCACGTGGCTATTTCTGGGATATTCCTGCCTCTGCTGCGCTCTGGATTCAGACAGGCTGTGCAGGTGAAACACACACACACACGTTAGCGGTGTATGTAGAAATCAGCTTCGCGGTAATAAACAGGAAAATGACAATCAATGATGAGACCAACTCAAATTCAGCTGCTCTAAATAGAGAATAGTGTCATTATTCAGATCGATTCAGTTCTACTTTACTTCTGCAGTAGTGTCAGTGCAGTCGAATCAAAAAAAAAAAATATATATATAATTTTTTTTTTTTTTTTTTTAATCCTTGTAAAAGTAATTTAAATGTCATAACTGGATCTTTTCTCTGGTGACTCATGCTGGTCTCCAGTCATCTAATGCACTTAATTAAACCCCGCCCCTTCCTCACAATCCACTGCAAACTGGCATTAAGTGCCACGCCCACATCTCAATATCCAATCAACAACTGGCAGACAGAACCAAATCCCACCCTACGTTTGTTTTCCTTTGATTCTAAATGTCACATGACCTCGAGCTCCATTTCCTCGGTCCAGGTGTATCTTTTGGTGTTTGTTTAACTGTGTGTGTTTGTGTGTGTGTGGCAGGGTTTGCTGTCTGAGACGTATCTGGAGTGTCACTGCATCACTCTGATGAATAAGACTGAGGATGATGAGCTGGGAACTGAAGAGCTGAGCGACGAAGAGCTGCGGCACATCACAGGTAACGCTTTGTGTCTGTGTGTGACGTGAACTTCATGAAGTGCCTCTAGACTTACGTGTGTGTGTGTGTGTGTGTGTGTGTGTAGAGGAGGATTTCTACGAGAAGCTGGCAGGATCGATCGCTCCGGAGATTTACGGTCACGAGGACGTGAAGAAGGCGCTGCTGCTGCTGCTGGTTGGTGGAGTGGAGCAGGCGCCGCGCGGCATGAAGATCAGAGGTGAGAGTCTGGAGGAAACCTCAATCCGTCTGGATCTCTTACATCATTGCTAATTACTTCTGGAAAATGTTAAACTTGCATCAAACTCTGGCTATTTTTCACTTGAGACAACCAATGTTGTTTTCATTAATTCTTTTTTTTCTTTTTTTTTTTTTTTTGAAAATCACTTAACTCCCACTTTAAACTAAACCAACCAATATTTAAATCTCTTAATTGTCTTTGGCTTAGTTGTGCTGCACTGATATTCTGACAACACTATAAAGGAACGCTTGTGTTATCGTTACATATCATGTTGGAAAAACACTAAGCCATTATAGACAGAACAGTATGAGTTTCAGTGAAGCTGCTTTGAAACGAGCGCTGTAGAAATGCATGTTTTTCTGTTTGCAGGGAACATCAACATCTGTCTGATGGGTGATCCGGGTGTGGCCAAGTCTCAGCTGCTGTCATACATCGACCGTCTCGCCCCTCGCAGTGAGTCTGTCGTCCGCAGCATCTGCTTGTCCCTCGGCTCCGTGTTCTCCTGACTAACCTGCACTCTGTTCTCAGGTCAGTACACCACTGGCCGCGGCTCGTCCGGCGTGGGACTGACGGCGGCGGTCATGCGTGACCCGGTGACAGGTGAGATGACGCTGGAGGGTGGCGCTTTAGTGCTGGCGGATCTGGGTGTGTGCTGCATCGACGAGTTTGACAAGATGGCCGACGCCGACCGCACGGCCATTCACGAGGTCATGGAGCAGCAGACCATCTCCATCGCCAAGGTACGAGTCGCTGCGTTTGAGCTGCGATTCTGACTCCTGAATGAGTGCGATCACATGTTTCCTGTCTATCTCAGGCCGGGATCATGACGTCTTTGAACGCGCGTTGCTCTATCCTCGCGGCGGCGAACCCTGCGTACGGCCGCTACAACCCTCGCAAAACAATCGAGCAGAACATCCAGCTGCCGGCAGCGCTGCTGTCCCGCTTCGACCTGCTGTGGCTCATTCAGGACAAACCGGACACGGACAATGACCTGCGGCTGGCGCAGCACATCACATACGTGCACCAGCACTGCCGGCAGCCGCCCACGCACTTCAACCCCATCGACATGAAGCTCATGAGGTAAACACATGATCATCCGTCACACTTCTGTTAACACAGATGCTCTTTGCGTGTGGCACTGACGCGATAGGGCTGCACCAGTGATCAATGTAACTGATAACATTAAATTTGTGGTTTAGTTTCTTTATATTTCTGTTGTTTGGCCTTTTTTGCCCTCAATGTAAAGCACGTTTGTATTTAAAGTGTTCAGCACAGGAAACAGCTGTACAACATCCCATCAAACGTTCAGAGGTCGACAGCTGACTGACCCGTCGAGCGTTTCACTGCAGATGTGACGCTGTTTTTGAACCTGAATGTGATTGAGTCTGTTTAGTCCTGAACACATGTGACTGACGTTCGCTCTCTCTCTGTCTCTCAGGCGTTACATCAGTAAGTGTAAGCTGAAGCAGCCGGTGGTTCCAGAGTCTCTGTCTGATTACATCACAGCGGCGTATGTAGAAATGAGGAAAGAGGCGCGGGTCAGTAAAGACACGACCTTCACCTCGGCCCGAACGCTGCTGTCCATCCTGCGCCTCTCCACTGCCCTGGTGAGACTCGCAAACACACATCATCATCAGAGGGACTGATCTCTGCTACTGGTCTGATCCGTAGGGATGGGTATTGAGAACCGGTTCCAAATTTCCGAGAACCGGTTCCAAATTTCCAAGAACCGGTGATTCGATAAACGCGCATTTCGATTCCGTTTCAGTTCCTGTGTGTGCATTTTAATATGATTTTATTCATTCAAGCGCAAAAGAGTCGCGCGCAGTTTTCCGTGCTGCACACACATTCACAGCACACTTACAGAAAACGTGATTTAAACCTGTACTGTTACTCATGCTTTTCAATTACTGAGTGTTTACTTTTCTTTAATAATGCTTAATTTATATTAGTTAGGCTAGTTGTTTTTACTATGGTATTATTTAACTATAGGCAAAAGTTCTGTGTGTTTTTAGCCTGTTGATTTTTGTTCATGATATTCAGCTACAATGAAATGTTTTGCAATAACACTTAAAATAAATGTGAATATATCTAAGGTTTTTTTTTTTTTTTTTTTTACCCTGAAATCGATAAGCAGAATCAGAATCGTTAAAATTCAACCAATACCCAACCCTGTTCCTTACCACTAATTTAGTTGTTTAATAATTTTAATGGAACCGAAATCATTAGGTGGAACCGGGACTGAAAAATGTCTTACGATTCCCAACCCTACTGATCTGATCTCTGTACTGGTCTGATCTGGTCTGATGAGGTTCTGATGTGGCCGTTGTGTGTTAAAAGTGCTGTTTGTGCAGGTAGCTGCGATCATCTCTACTGTAGAAATGGCACTTCACGACACACACTGCCGTTCACACGTGCTTTGTCTGTCAGGTGACGTGCTGCTGTCCATCATGTCTGTTGTCGTGGCGACGGTCAGCTTTGCGGGGTCGGCAGTCAGCCTCAGTCACGCCGCTGTGCAAACCCATGCAAAACTGACCGCACGCGACGCGCCACACGACTCGCACGCGTGACTCTGAGACTAGCTGGTGTTGAGAGGCCGAGACTTGGGCAGTTGCTGGCTTTCCCAGAAGGCATTGCACTTGTCTCGGTCTGACAGTGCCGGCACAACTCATCAGTTTGCTGAAGGACGTTTGACGTTGGAAAATGGTTTGTTTTTGAGGAACATGACATTCACACGCGTGATCTGTTGAGGATGTGACGTCAGGTGTGTGTGTGTTTAGGCTCGTTTGCGGATGGTGGATGTTGTAGAGAAGGAGGATGTTAACGAGGCCATGCGACTGATGGAGATGAGCAAAGACTCGCTGCAGGCCGACAAGAGCAGCAACACCAGGTACACTGAACACATCAGATCACCTTTATTTCATCTTTCTATACAGATTGATTCTCAAAGCAGCTTCACCGTAATAAACAGGACAGCTGATTCAATGAGACGAATTCAGAAGACAACAGTGTCATTCAGGTTTCGGATCAGTGTTAGTGAGCTTTGACCGTGTCTCATCTCTAGGGCGCAGCGTCCGGCTGACGTGATCTTCTCTCTGCTGCGGGAGCTGGCCGGCGAGGGTTCGGCGCGGTCGGTTCGTATGGCGGAGGCGGAGCAGCGCTGCGTGTCTCGCGGTTTCACTCCGGCGCAGTTCCAGGCCGCTCTGGACGAGTACGAGGAGCTGAACGTGTGGCAGATCAACCAGGCGCGCTCGCGCATCACGTTTGTGTGAACGCGCCAAAACAAAACAGACTTTAAGTGATCGACCTGTTTGAGCTTTTCTGTCTAATGTTGTTGTTGTGATGGGAGGGAGCAAGTTTTGTTTTTTTGCTTTTTAATCTGTTAAATTTCTGAAATAAATGATGTAAATAGATGAACTTTGTTTCGAGTCTGTTTGTAAAGATGGTTTACGGTCATTCCTGCAGGATTTTGATGAAATACTTACACATTCCATGCGAGCAGAACTTGGGAGTTCAGTGTGGAAAACTTGAAGGTTTGTGTCAACTTATTTTAAAGTGAAACGATCACGTTCAGTTTTCTTCCCTAAATTAGCCAAAGGGTGAAGGAAACGTTACAATGAAAGTTGTAAAAAAAAAAAAAAATATTGGTGCCGCTCACACAAACTGTTCAGTCTAACGCCGGTTTCACACTGCAGGTGTAACGGTAGGTGTTTTCAACTCATTCCTATGGAAGTCCAGCTTCACGCTCGCGCGGTGCATTGTGGGATTGACAGCGGACCGGAGAAAGCTTTGAGAGCGGCCGGGAGCGTCAAAAAGGTTGGGCAGTTCTCGACTTAATGCAAATAGCAAGCGGAAAACGCAGGCGGCAGCCAATCTCTGAGGTTCAGGTGGTGACGTCTGTCTTGAGCGTTTAAAAATATGCAGACGTGTTGGAGTTTATGCTGATTTAGTGCGTAAATCATATTGTTTACACAGTGGACGTTTTGCAGTTGTTATATGTCAAATATTGCCGTTTGGATGCTTTCATTGTGATTATACTGGGTGGGTTTATAAAAGTTTACAAAACCGACAGGATATCTTTACTTGGGACATTAGGAAACAAAGCTTGCCTATTTCCAAATGTAATCGTGTGCATCTCTGATGATTATATTGTCCGTGCTTTGAAAAAAACATAGATTAAACACACTCGCTACAGACGCACCCCAAAGTGGAGGCGTTATAGCGTTGCCAGCGGCACTGAGCGGAGTTTTCCCGCTGTAGTGGACACCCACCGTAAGCAGCGCGTATTTTTTCGGGCGCGCATGTTAACCAACGGATGCATTCACACCGGCAGCAGGAGCAGCGCGTGAGCGTCAAGCAGGAGCGTCGCGTGAGCAGCAGTGAAAAGCGGGGGTTTCGGCGCCGAGTCTATTTTTGCTGCGCTGCTGACGCTCAATTAAAGTGAAAGTACATTTTTGATGGACAAAATAAATATAATTTCACACAAAAAGTGTTCAAAATGCACAGAATAAGCATGTCTAATGTGTTTTAACAAGAATTTGAGTATGACAGGAAAGAAAATTAAGAATCAAAAATATTTATATAAGATTTACTCATTTAAACTTGTTTCCAATTATTCATTTTGGGTTCAAGTATGGTGTATTATAAAAAAAACTAAAGTAAACTAGCCAGAAAATATGATATATAAACATTATTTTAGTTATTACACAGAGAGATATATAGGCTGCAGCATTCCCAAATCAAACCCGAGTTTGCTGTCTTGTAAACATGTGCACGCGGCAGATGATGTAAAACACAAAGCTTACCTCATTCGTGTGCAGCAATGGATGACACGAGGCTTTTATTTATTTATTTATTTACCTTTTATATGCGAATGTTGTACACCTCCCCATGTTAACAAACTTTCAAGACTATCAAGTTTATAAATTACCAACTTATAAAAACAAATTTATAGCTGTCTTTGTAAAGAAATGCTCACTTTATATGTAGCTGGAGCTGCTGCTGTGACGCTGTACAAACGCTTCCAGTGTGAATACTCGCGCGTCTCTGCAGCTGCAGTGACGATGTAGTTACGCTCACGCGCTGCTTAAGCTTGCAGTGTGAAACGGGCGTAAACGGTTATACTGCAGTTAATTTCATCGGGTTCGTAAGTGCTGGGATTGGGTTGGGCTGAGTTTTGTAGTAACTGTTCAAGACAAGTGAGAAATTTGTGGTTTAAAGGCATTTTAGAAAGACCCTTAACGTGAATAAGGTTTTATAGAGAGTTCCTATGCAGTATGTGAAAATATGATGCAAGTAATTTCCAGACCGAAGTTTAGTGATTGTTTAAGACGACTAAATGTATTCAAGTTATTTTCATCATGCAAAACTCTCTTTATCAGAAGTGACTGTCTTCTGAGCTTCACTAAATGAATGAGCTCGTGGCCATTAAATTAGGCTTTTTTTTTAATTATTATTATTATTATTATTATTATGTATCAAACAATGAACAGATACAAAGACAAAACAGACAGAACCTCTACAGGAATGAAATTACATAAAATCTTCATGTAAAGTTCCACAAACAAAATAAGAGAAAGGGAAAGATAAATAAAAATAACATCATAATCACATACAGAGTAAACATTATGCATCAGAGGCATTACCAAACAAATCATCATAAGATTTCAAAAATCTGTCACTTTTCTTGTTTTTAATCAATCTAAGAGATTTGAGAAATGCATCAATTTCAATTAAGAAATGTGAAAAGGTAGGCTGCGAGTTAGAGAATTTTTGCTTATGAATAAAACATTTTCCAAACAAGATAAAAAAAAATTAACAATATAATTTATTGGAGTATTAGTTGTACCTTTATAGTAACAAATTATATATTTTAATTGAAAGGATTTGGAAGAATCAAGATGCTTACCTATATGAAGATATAAACTATTCCAAAAGTTTTGAGTTTTTTCACATTGGAAAAATAAATGGATCAGTGTTTCATCATTATTCCCACAAAATGAGCAAGAACTGTTAATCTCCATATATTTTGCCACAGTTTCATTCACAGGATATATTTTATGTAATATCTTAAAATGAACTTCTTTGGTCTTATTTGGAATGCAGTATTTACGAGGTAACAGCCAAGCTTCCTTCCAGTCTATAAATTCAATAAGAGATGCCCAATAAAATTTGCCTTTAGGAATGTTACATGTTTTATTTTGAAGAATTTGTCGAATATTATTATTAGCACATTTTTTGTTAAATATACTTATTCCATCTAAGATCAAATCATTTTTTTTTGTCACTCTTACTAAAAGTTAGATGACATTTAACAAGTTGAGTTAGACCGGAAGGAACCGCTTTAAGCACTGCATTATATTCTTTAAACGGTAAGGGGAAATTATGAACAGACAAACTCTTCATAAGACAAAAAATGACCTGATTTATCAAAAATTGAAAGAATTCCAATTATATTCCTGTTAAACCATGTAGAGAGAAAAATAGATTTATTCCTAATCATTATCTCGGAGTTGTTCCACAGAAAGGTTTTATGTGGTGAAAAATTGTGGGTGTAGCATAACTTCCAAGCAAGAAGAGCCTGCTGATGAAATTAGGACAGTGCTACTGGCAATCTATTAGGTAAGTAGTTACATTTTAATAAAAAGGGAAGGCCACCAATTTTTGTAAAAATATGATTCGGGATAAAAAAAACCCATATAGAACTGGGATTTGTTAAACATCTTTTAATCCAAGTTATCCTAAAGGTGTTCACTGTATCACTAAAGTCTAACACTTCAAGTCCACCTTTTTTCCGACTATTTGAAAGGACTGTTTTTTTTAAGCTTATGAGGTTTGTTTTTCCATATGAAGTCTAGAAAAAATTTGTTAATTCCTTTAGCAGTAGAGTCATTAACAAAAAGAGAATGAGAAGGATATACAAAACGAGATAATCCTTCTGCTTTGGACAAAAGAACCCTCCCATAAAGGGAAAGGTCTCTTTTAGATACTTTTAGTTTTTTTGACCCTTCCAGAAAAATTAAGCTGTTGTCTGGTTGCAAAATTTTTTGTTAAATAAATACCTAAAAACCTTTACAGTCTCTTTTACTGAGATACCATCAATTAAAGAATCATTATTTTTGTAGAGCGTCATTATCTCACACTTGGACATATTCAGTTTCAATCCAGAAGCACATGAAAACTGCTCAATTACATTTATAGCCTTCGTTAACTGACTCTTATCTTTTAAAAAGAGAGTCGTGTCATCAGCCAACTGAGAGATTTTAATTTCTCTATCAAAGATGGATATACCTTCTAAGCTTTGTTCATGGATAATTCTTAACGATAATAGTTCTGTAACTAAAATAAATAAAAAGGGCGATATTGGACAGCCCTGTCTGACACCACGGGTGATAAAAAACCTTTTAGAAGTACTGAAACTAATTAAGACAGAGCTGCTAATATCTCTATAAAACATTTCAATAACATTAACAAAAAAGTCACCAAAACCAAATAATCTGAAAGTCTGCAAAAGAAACCCATGCTCAGGGTGTCAAAAGCTTTATAAAAGTCTAGGAAAAGAATCATAGCTTTAGAATGTACGAAATCTGCATAGTCTAAAAGATCTAAAATAAGTCTTATATTGTTACTGATGTGATCTTGTATAAAACCTGATTGTGTCTCAGCAACCAGCTGATTAAGTTTGACCTTTAATCTATTAGCAAATACCAAGGCTAAAATTTTATAATTGATGGTCAGGAGCGTAATTGGTCACCAATTATCTATTAGAAGAGTGTCCTTGTCTGGTTTGGGAACAAGGGAGATGACACCTTGTTTCATTGACTCCGTCATTTCCTTTGAATTAATACATTCTTTATACATACAAAGCAATGGTTGTTTGATTAATTCCCAAAAACGAATATAAAACTCAACAGTCAGTCCATCGCTGCCTGGAGATTTTCCTTTCTTCATAGAGAGAAGTGCTATTTGAACTTCCTCAGTTGTCACATCAGAATCACAAAAGGCTTTAAAGTCAGTATCAATAATTGGAATATGAGCTAGAACCTTCTTTATAAAATTGTCGCAATTATCTTTATCAAACACAGATGTGTAAATGTTTTTATAGAAATCTGTGACAAATTTAGATATCAAATTAGGATCTGTGCAATTGACACCATTAATATTAAGAGCAGTCAAGGAATTTCTTTTGCAGTTCCTTTTCTCTAATGCAAAAAAATAGCTAGAATTCACTTCTCCTTCTTCCAGCCATTTAGCCCTGGACCTGACAAAGGCACCTCTAGCAATATCTAGATATGTTTGATTAATTTGTAGATGTAGCTCCCTTAATTCTAGCTCCTCTTCCTGAGACAGATTACCTGTCAATAAAGAATTTATTCTTTCCAATTGTTCAGTTATTTTTTTACTTTTTTGATGCTTTTAAATCTTTACTTCTTTTTATAGCTATTTGTCTAGCTCTGTATTTAAAAAATTCCCATTTAGCTCTATATTCGTTATGAATTTTATCAGGAAACATACAATTAATTAATTTTTTAATATTGTCATTGAAAATGTTATCATTTAAAAGACAATTATTAAATTTCCAATAACCACGTAACTTCGGACTCTCATCATTACAACCCAATTTTAACATTGTTTGTGATCAGAAAGAGGGGCGAACGAATGAGATACACTTTTAACAAACTGATTAAATTAGGCTGTACTTTCCTGTCTGGTGATGGTGTAACTTCACACCGCTGAATATCAGGTTATAAAGAATGTCTGTTCTCCTTTAAGCACTTTATCACTTACCAATTAATGCATGCGGTGAACGTGAGAGTGCATCTGCACTTTGCCAGAGAAAATTAATATCTGGGACTTGGTAATATTTCAACTTTAATTTTGTATCTTTTAAACTACATAATTAATTTTCTAAATACCCCACATCATTAGGCACATATCAAACCTCCAACAAATCATATTTTCCCACCTCATGCATTAAAGACCTTTTATTTTCAGTTTTTTAAAAGATTTAAACGCCTTTTATTCTCAACAAAATGGAATTGTTTTAAAAAGGATTTTAGGCAAAACTTGCTATAAAAAAACATCTACCTACTGCTCATAAAAATGTAATAACTACAAATGTAACATTCATGATAATTTTTATGGAACTGAAGTTAAAAATAAATTGTTGTTAAAAGTGTTTTCAATTTAGATCTTTAAACCACAATTCTATTTTGTTAGTCCTTAACCTATGTTTTTTTCCAAAATAATAGCTGAGAATAGTGTGACGGGGTTGAAGACTGAGAGACTTTGTAGGGAGACATTGCCTTCAATTTTATATATATTTTTAATTTTGTCTCTCTCTTATTGTGCTCTTCTTTCCGGGTCAACAGATCTTCATGTAAAAGTCTTTCTGCTGCTGATGTGGGCGCCATTTCTGACATATGATGCTTGTCAGTGTTTAAGTGCACACATTGTCAAATATTATATTTTTAACAAAATTGAGTTGTCATGATTTTAGTAAATATCTTTACTGAAATCATGACAATTTTTTATTATTATTAAAATTATTCATAAATGAAGTGGAAAAACTCAACCCTGTCACAAATTTTCACCCCGAAACAATGAGAAATACAGATATGTGACGGGGTTAAGGTTTTTCCTCAAAATGGCCCCTGCTCCTCTTGCAGTGTAGGGGAGTAGACCATATATGGCAGCAATGAAATAAGTACATTGTATATACTTATGGATTAAAATAAAATTTTGAAAAATAATAATTTTCCATCTTAATTTTATGTGATGGGGTTGAGTTGTTGTTAAGCTTGACAATACCCTCCCTGACTATAATACGCCTCAAAAATATGAATAAAAAGTATGATACTACTTACCATCTAATGCACCACTGTTAAAAAGACCTGAATGATGTCATTTCTGGTAAATGATGTCACATATGGGTGGAGTCTAAATTATTATAGGCGGAGAATGGATGGTGTGACGAGGTTGAGTTCAGACTGATGGACATAACTTTATAATCTGTTTATATATATATATATATATATATATATATAAAATATCTAATTGTTTTAGAAAATTATTTTTCACAAGAAAGTAACACAAATAAATACTTTCAATAGTGCCAAAAGGTTATAGACATTGTGCACATTTTGTTAAATATTTTCTAAGTACAAATTCAGTGAAGTGCCTCAGGGACATCAAGAAATGCTTAGTGTACAATAGAAATAAGACATTATTTTATGATAAATTATTTAAATGTAATATTTGTTTTTATTCATTATAATGGACATACCAAAGTATTGTGAAAAGCCTTTAATAATTCATTTTGGTGAACCGCCGCTTTAAGAAGTCTGGGGGACTGAAATATTACTGAATCCCAGGAATGACCCTCTTCAGATGACTGTACTGGACGCTGCTTCTCATCTCCATATGTTTGAGGTCAGGGTGTGATGTGCTGATGCCCAGATATGGTTGCTAGGGCGTTGCTAGGTGGTCGTGAAATGGGTCAAATATGCCAATGTGTTTAATATGCCAAGTTCAAAGTTTCAGAAAAAAGAACGTTTCTGTAAAAACTGCAAAATGTGGATTTGTTTGGAGCAGGAGCACTGTGTCTGCTTTAACAACCTCAAAGAGGGCGGAGAAAATTGGGCTGATGCTGCAATAAGAGCTTGACTAATATGCTAGTTTAAGGATTCAGGAAAAAATACCCCAAATTTGGATTTCGTTAGAGCAGCAGTTCTTGTATGAAGCACTTTTATCCAGTTTAAAGCACTCAAAGGAGGCGGAGAATAGAGTCCGGGAACTGAAGGCGCCACAGACTCTCTCTGATCCACACATGCAGGTCAAGATTCAGGAAAAAAGATTGGTTCAGTAAAACTGCCCAGATTTGGGATTTCGTTAGAGCAGTTTAGAGCCTCGAGACGAGCTGAAGGCACAATATAAGGCTCTGCCTCATGTGGAGAAAAAAAATATATAGCCTATAGTAAAAAAAATGTTTAAAAAAGAAAAAAAAAAAAATTCACGAGATCATAAGACACTTTATTAAAATGCTTTGTCGGATTTAGATTGCCTTAAAAATCTACTGAAGTCTGGAAAAGTATGCAATTTTAAATCGGAAAACGTGTAGCAATCCTGTTTGTAGTTCTGATCTTAAATTGCTTTTTGGTTCATAGTTTACATTTACACGCAAGAGTTTCGTTGAGGAGGTGAAGGCCTGTGTTAAATGTTTAAGACGTGTCAGAGATCTTATCCTCAGGATGAAAATAAAAGCGATAAAAGGGGATGGAAGTTTCTGGAATGTGTCGCGTCTGCAAAACTGGTTTTATTAGCAGCTTTTAAAGTTTCAGCTTGGCGGAAAACATCTGTTTTTAACTAAACCGATAATAATCCGGCGACAGCCGCTTACACGCGCCTATAATAATGAAAGCTGTCAGTCTGAGTGTTTTAAATGTAAAACTGTCGACAAGTTCAGTCTTATTTGTAACGCGCGCCGTCGCTCTAAATTTCCTTCTTCTTTTTTTATTCTTCGTGTGTGCGCCGCGCGCGCGTTAAATTTGAGCCGGCGGCTGTGGGTGTGGCTTTTGCACGGATCTGACCAATAGTCGGGCCGAGCTCGAATGACTGACAGATGACGGGCTGAGTACGACGTATAAAAGCACCTGTCTGCGCTCAGTGATGGGAAAGCAGCATCAAGGGAGAGGTGAGTGAAAACACTTCAACTCTTACTTCCAGTAGTCTAAAATTTAAAGAGATTTTAGTAGCCTGTGCTTTAAATGACTTTATTCCTCTGTCCATTGTTGTTAAACGCATGTCTGTAGGTCACGATGTCTGTGTCTGTGTTCATCTGCCTCCTGCTGCTGCCATGTGAGCTTTTATTCAGTTTACCTTCATGCTTTAATCATGTGCCGTGTATTAATTATCAATATAAGAAATTGTATACGTATTTCTGTATACATATTTCTTTTAATTTCTCTTGAAGGTAAATTGTGTTCAAATGTTTTCAGGTTTTCTTGAGGCAAAATCCCTGATGAATATCCTCAAACAGGAAGGTGAAGAGTTTTATTCTCACTGCAGGATCTAAAAATGGTTTAAATGTTTTAAAACGAATGAAGTTCCTCTGGGTTTCTTCTCTCAGAGCTCGTTTGTGTGTGTTTTAGATGTCGCTTCAGTCAGCATCGACTCCAACAAGGCAAATGAATTCCTGTCCAATTCTCGACCCAAACGCAGCATCGATCCACGTTGGCACCGGCAGAGTCCAGACTTCCAGGCGTATTACCGATATTACAGCAGCATCGGACACACCGAGGGCGTAAGACAGATCTAACCCAATAACTACATTATACATCAACAGTACTGCACAATAATATACTGAGTAATGGAACACAAAAGAAACTAGACATTTTCCAAATACTATTTTATGCGTATTTATAATATTAATTTTCACAGTATATGTTTGGTCTTTATACATGAAAATATATATAGCTGCCTTTATAAATGTTAGGACTGGTGTCTCTCGCACCAGAATGATCATATTTGGGGATCCACAGCATCTAAAAGATTGAAACCCCTGTTTTACAGCCTTTATCAGATGTATATTTTTCTTCCTGCAGTTGTACGAGATCGACAGGATCCGGATGTTGTACCAGCAGATGAGGCACTTGGAGCACGTCTACGGTCCGAACGCGTCCTACTACCAGAGCAAACTGGGACTTCCGGTTCTACCACCGCTTCCCAAATGTGACCCTTCCAAAGACAAGGGCTGTAAGCAGGCTCCGCCCCCTGCCCCGCCCCCAGCCCCAGTTAAAGCGGCCGTGACTCCGCCCCTCGCGCAGGCTGACGTCGTGTATCTGTGCAACAGTAAAGACCCTCTGTGTAAGCCACACATCGTCTACATGCCCACTGGTGCCGTGCCGGTGCTGTGTGACCCGCGCTACCATCCCAACTGCAAGCTGGAGGCTCTGCCCCCTCCCCCACCCCCCTCCAAAAAGTCTGAGCCGGCCCCGCCCCCTCCACCGGCCCCCATGCTCTTTAAGGCGATGGAATATGACTGCGACCCTTACTGGGATCCCGACTGCCTCATCGACCACCCGCCGCGGCCAGTGAAGGGTAAAGTTCCTCCGCCTCCGGCACCCGTACTGGACGAGGATGAGCCGGAGCCAGAGCCGGAGCCGGTGCCTGTCAGCAAGAAACATCCACATCCGTATTATTACACCCACCTTCATCCCTACAACCACCGGTCTGAACTCTACGACCCGCTGCGACACGCATATCCTTCAGCCGAAGCGCCTGACAGCGCGTAGAGCCGTTATTGTCATGTTTGTTTTCACTGTTTCATGCATTATAATTCATGTTCAGAAACATCAATAAAACATTGAGTAGTTTGAATGGTTTTGTCCTGAATCCAGTTGTGCTGATTGACTGAAGTTCACTGCTGCAGGAAGCAGACGCTCGTGAAGCGCTTCACACTGAGAGTCTCTGGACTCTTAACGCAGCAGGTTTCAGATCATTAGCTGTAGCTTCACAGCTGTTTGTGTTTAAAGAAGTTTTTTCCAGCTGCTCAGCATGTGCATAAGACAATAAACACAACACACACACAGACAATCTGTCTATTAACCCTTGTGTTTGTACTGATTTTGGTGCAACCTATTAAAACTGCTTTATAAATCTCATGGTGAATCAGTAGATTTTGTGTTAATCTTTTTCAACTTATTAAAAATTAAGACTTCGGTTTGGAAGTTTTTGATAGTTTGCATCAGACATGATAACTGAGCTCATAAAATAGCATCGTCTTTGGATTACTTTCATCTGGGAAATAAATATTAAAAAATATCAAACAGTACTTTGTTTTAATGAATAACTAGTTTGTTTTAAAATTCTAGTTTCCAAAAGAGAGCAGAACGAGATCAGTGTAACGACTTCACCGAGTTCTCGTGGGTTGAAGTTTGCGTTGAAAACAGAAGTCGTCACTGGACACGAGCAATAATCCACATACACTCATCTAACGGAGGCTGTGGAGCGCCTGATATTTTTTGTAATCCATTTGTTTCCAACGGCCTGTGAAGTTCAATAAAGCTCACTGAGGGTTGTGTGTCGTATCTTGACAAGGAAAAGGAATGATAAACAGTGACCTCGCACAAAGACATCATGTTTATTTTTCAAACAGCAGTAACGTTCAGGAAGAAATGAGAATATGATCAGAGAGAGACGAGGATTGAGCGTTCAGAAGAACAGGCCCCTCATGCGCCGGCCGATGCCCTGCCGGTCGTACAGGACATTGAACTTGTTGATGAACTGATTCATGCTGTTGCAGGTTTTGGTGATGGAGCCCAGATACGCCATCAGACCAACGTCATTACATTGCTGTAGAAAGACACACAGATTACACATCAGATCAAGCAACTGAAGTGATCTTTTCACCAATGTGTGTGTGTGTGTCTCTGTGTGAGTGAGTGTGTGTGTGTGTGTGTGTGTGTGTATACTCACATCATAGAAGTCGGTCTTGAACTTGTGTGTGTTGAGAACAGGCAGACGATGACACAGAGCGTTTGCCTCCCGCAGGATCTCGTGATTAAACGGGACTTCACCTAACACACACACACAGCAGAGAGTTTGTCATCTACAGCCACAGTTTAAGGTGTGTTGTCAGGTGTGTGTGTGTGTGTGTGTGTGAGTGTGTGAGAGACTCACCTGCCTGAACAGCTTTGACGTACTCCAGAATGACCTTCACGCGGCTGTGCAGCATCTTTATAGCGCTGTGCTGAGCGATCAGATGCTCCGCCACTGAAACACACACAAACACACATGATCCTGCACATTTACACACCTGCATCTGTAGTGTGTGTCTCTATGTGTGTGTGTGTGTGTGTGTGTACCTGTAGAGTTTTCTCCTGATCCTGTGGTCGTCATCCTCGCGACGTGATCGACTCCGATGCGTTCGGCCTCTTCTGTGGCCAGTGTATACGGCAGTTCAGCGAACAGCATAGTCGCCTAGAAGAACAACAGATGATAAACGACAGGACAAGCATTTAAGACCTCTGACCTCCAAACTAAAGGAGCAAACACACAGGTTTTCAGATTAACTGTGATCGTCATGTGAAGGATCTGATATCAATGCTTAAAAAGGCTGATATAAGAACATCGATATGCTCTAAAAGTCATCTTGGCATTTTAATTTTATTTGGTTCAAACAGAGCGGCTGCCTTTGTGTCACACACAACACATTTACAAAACGTTTACCAAAACCTCAGTATTGTGACTCACGATGGTCATAAAGCTCCATATAGTCACCATAAAATCAAAATGGACAATTCTTATTTTATTACGGAATATTGTAGTATTTATTGTAAATGATTTATTGGTGCACATCATTATTGTTTTAAATTCATGTTCCTGGTAATCTTGAATCAGAATATCTTCTCCTCCCTCTTGCAGCATCTCTTCTCTTCTCTGATGATGAGGGCGGGGCAACCTGTCACTCACATCAGATCCACTAATAGCAAACCACAACCATCCAATCAATTCCCCACAGACAAAATCAAGCCCCGCCCTACATTTGTTCTTGTTCCAGAAGCGTTTCACTCTGATATATGACACAATAGAGAAGAAAAGACGAGCACAACTTCCTTTTCATGTCGACTTTAACACAAACACTGAACTCTAGAGCACATCTGAAGGTACATGAACATATAGAATCATCTGCACATTCTTGTTTTAGTCCAAATGTGATCAAGATCACTCGAGTTCCACTTTTAGGGTCAGTTTATTATTGATCATAACCTCATTACATCACATCTAAAGGTAATCACTCATAACAATATAGGAAAATGGTCATGCAACAATCTACAAATTTTGAACAATTTCCTGTCCTGCCCACAATGAATAATAATAATAATAATAATAATAATATTTTATATATAAATTATTTTTAGTCATGCAATAATACTGGGACATTAACAAAAACACACTAACAAACAACTACACACACACTCACCTCTCCACTGATGATGTCAATCACAGACTCAAACACGCTGACTGGCAACTACACAGAAAGGGTCAAACGTCAGGATTCAGAAACACATTCTCTGTGTGTGTGTGTGTGTGTGTGTGAGAGAGAGTGTGTGTGTGTGTGTGTGTGTGAGACTCACGTCGGTGTGTTTGGTCATGGGGTTAAGCTTCAGGAACAGCGGACTCTCGATGATCTCACACACCTACAAAACACACACCTTCAGTATGACAACACACTGATGGGAGGTGCTTCATCTGCAGCTCCACCCACCTGCTTATGAATGTGGATATCTGATTGGTCAGGAGCGCCGCCAGTCGTGTACCAGCCCAGAAACTCCATGTCTTTAAAAACCTGCTTGACTGACAGAAGAAAAAAAAGCGTCACAGACACACACAATCTCTCTCTCAAACAGTTCAACACTTCAAACCTGGCAGTGAATGTTAGTGTGTGTCATACTCACACTGCTCTTCTTTTGTGTAGTAATACTCTTTATCGATGTGAATTTGATCCTCTACGGTGTGAAACAGCAGCTCAAATGAATTCATGACCTCGATGTTTCTGCCCTCCTGCTTTCCGATCAGAGCGCCGACAACTACAAACACACATGTACGTTTACTCAGCGTTACCTGACAACACACACAGACTCTTGCCTTACAAGACAACGCAGACATGTCATCAGTTTTTACCTTTGAGGACGAGGATCAGACTATGAAGTTCAGCAAAAACACACACTTACCCTGAATGGCTCGTCCCTCCTGCGAGCGGATTCGGATCCAGTGATCTGAGATGTTCAGGATGACGAGCGGATGTAACGCCACAGACACACTGCCTGTTACACCAGACGCCATCACACTGGGGCTCGCTGCGTGCGCACACACACACACACACACACACACAATGATGATGTGGCTCTGTAAAACCCATCTATGATTTTTGTCTATTACTGAATGATGGTTCTGAAAAACTTTCTGATGATTAAAAAACATGTCCCAGTTTATATTAAGTGCTTTTACCTACAAAACAACTTAACAACTACAAAGCTGTAGTTAATTTCTGTAATTACATCAATAATTACACTGTTGACCTTCTCTTACTCCTTAACCCACCCTTAAACCGCCCCATACCGGCAAACCTGTCCCAGCCGTACCCGTATCCTCCTCAGCAGCAGCACAAGTACACTATACTAACAGTTAATTAACTTTTGTTGTATGTACACAGTAGTTAGACACCTAATATAAAGTGTGACCAAAAAACAAACAAAAACCACCTTCAGCCACGTAAATATTCTAAAATATCTACAACTTTCTCTGTGGTAATTTCATACATTATATTTAAGTATGACAGACTGATCTATACTGAACTGAAAGTCATTAGGATCCTTTCATTTGACACATTTTAATGACACTAATACAGAATTACATTTGATCTTCAGATCATGAAGCATTCCTGAGAAAGTCAACATAAGCGCAGAAGTGTTCAGCTGCAGTGAAGCGGTTTTAGTTAGTATTTAGTATTGTCAAAAACAAAAACAGCAGATTTGAGTAACAGACGCAAACGCGGCCAATCACAGGAGAGAGTCAGCCAAGGAGGCGGGACTTATAAGGGTTGTTGTCCAATCAAAACCAAGCCCGAGTCTGCGTCAGTCAGTCAGTCAGTAACAGCGCTAGTCTTACAGGCCGATCGGGGAGATCTGTGATTTCAGTCAAGCGATTGTGTGTTTTAATTAATGTTAGTGAAGCGAGTCTGTCATTAATTAAGAGCGTTGAGTGGCGCTCGCGTGTGAATTTCTCACCTGTCGCGTCCACCTCCATTCCGACGCCGTTACTCGCCGCCATTTTGGCCGTCTGACATCCGCGCACGCGCAGTCTTGTTTTTTCTTGTTTGGTGCCGTTTAACAAACCACGTTTGGCGCATTACTGCCACCTAACCACCTGGAGCGCAAAACGGCTTTAATCTGCATTATGAAACCATATAAATCATGGGCTGAAAGATCATTTTTTAGATATCAATATAAAATTTGGAACACAACTTGTTCAGATTTTTGGCTTTGATTTTCTAGCAGTTTTAGAGTCAAACATGTGTTGTAAGTTATTTATATTTTACATAAAATATAAAGAATTATATTTTTACATTTTCATAAACTTCTATAACTATGTTTGAAATTTCATTTTCATAGCAAGTTTCACTTTTCAATAATCTGACAAGTATCTTCTTTAAAAAGAGACCAAACGTAAGTCTGTGCTCCAGTATTCAAGATTTATAACAATTTAAGTTGGAAATGTGATTTTGGGGTCTATGATGGGACTGACAGTTCAGAGGTTAAAGAGGTTCACTGAACAAGCATGAAAAACATTGTTCTAACCCTTTCCGATAAAGATCTGAAACTCATTGACTGATAGCCTGTAATAAACACTGAAAGTCGGGTATAATCTGTGTATTTTAGGGAATCGTCAGGCTTTTACTCTCTCTGTTTGAGTGTGTGAAGAGCACATGTGGAAGCACTGAGTTCAGATCCAGACACTCATCTGTCACTCTCTGGAGAGAATGATGAACAAGACCAACAGATATCCTTGAGGGACGTCTAGAACACATTACAGCCTTTACATCTGACAAAAACAGAACTTTAGGGGCTTTTTTATTATTAAAAAACAAGCAAGCCAGGCTAAAGTAACATAACTCTTTACTTTTCATCAAAAGTAAACAAGTAACGCAATATTGTAATGCATTACTTTTAACACAGACAGAATGTGTTTATTATACTGTCCCGAGTTCAAGGGTCCATACAAGCAGAAGTACAGTGAAATACGGTCAAACTGTGGCTTTCATCAGTCATTACAGCGTCATGAGCCGCAGGACTTTGATTCCGCAGAACACGTTTCCTCACGAAAACAAGACCATTTACTGAGTTCATTATCAATTACTTTATTTTGTAATTAAAAACAGCCTTAAGAAGACATTATTTGCAATCTTTTTTGTTAAATTACAATATAATTAGTTTTTCTCTCAAACACAGTATGTTTGATTGCATAAAAAAACAAAAAGAAACTCATCATCATCAACGGCATCAGCAAAACATTTCTCTTACTGTGGGTTAGGGTCTGTCACTTTCACAAACAAGTCAAACAGCCCTTCATCTTCAACACAAAAGAAGCTTCGCTTATAGAAAAGGTGCAGAAACATTCATCAACAGATGAATGTTGATGAATAAGTCCAGCGCTGATGTTTCGGTCAGATCCTCGGGAATCAGAACATCAGTTTCAGAAATGAAAACTGCTCTAAATGAATAGCTCTGGACAGCTGATGTTTGTCATTTTTGTGAAGGGGTCACAATGATCCATATTAAATTCACAGGTATAAAAATCATCATAAAAGGCTGATTTAAATTTTTAGAATCTGTGCAACAAGGCATTTATCCTTTTTAACAATACAGATATCTTTTGGATTTTTAGTAATCTTTGCTTCTCTTAATAGCAACAAGTCTGGTCTTGTATTTATAACATTCCCAGTGTCTATATCCAGTATCATCAGAAAATACGTCAGAAATCAAATGTAATAATTGATTAAAAGTTTTAAAGTTTTAAAATTATTTGTTTATAAGACGGCAAGTGAGTTAAACAACTGATGAATCATGATTGAAGTTGTTTATATTATAATATAATATAATATAATATAATATAATATAATATAATATAACCCTAATAACCCCCTAACCCTAATCATGACAAACCAGACATGAACACCAACAGTGTGCAACATACATAAAACACGCAGACATGTTGGGTTAAATAAGAAAAATCATTGTGTATTTTTCCATTTTCCTTCCTATTGCTTTTACTTTAAAACAGTGTGTAATTGTGATTGACTTTAAGCGCTGTGTTCTGCATCATTATGCTGGACGTTCAGCTGAAGACCGAATCAGTCGAGAGGACGAGGATCACGGTCTCTGATGGTCATCAGCCCAAGCTTTCTGTTGATTAAAGAGAGAAGTTCAAACAGAAGCCCTTCAGTAAGGACACACTCTTAGAATGCATCCACCAGTAAACATCAACACTGTGTGTAACGGTGTAAGCTGCTTAAAATATGGGTTGATCTTCGCATTGATCTGAACAAAAACGGCAGACGCACTGAATGAAATCACAAATCCACTCTCGGACCGTAGATGGCGCTTATGGAACAGCAGAAATATAGCGGTTACCCCTGTCGCTGTGCCCACCCTGCAATTAGTACAGTGGAAGCCTAAAGCCCTTGTATGGCTCAAAATCGAAACTAAGTAAACTAAGTTTACTACATCATAAAGTAAACGCTGTCATTATTGGAGTGTAAATATCTGCACATCTGTTGTTGTACTTCACACTGCACACATCGAATGCTTTGGTAACACAAATGCACAATTTTTGTCATGCCAATAAAACAGACTTAAACTGAACGCGTTTCTGACCTGTAAAATCATCCTTGTTCAGACTGCTGAGAGACACTCGTGCTAAAGATGCCAGTCGACGCATGAACGCCTCCTCTTCATCCTGCACACACAGATGTAGATGATCTGACAGACGGACGGACAGAGACAGAGAGACAGACGGATGGACAGGTATAAGCACATACTCTGAGTTGTCTGTAGTTGTGTGTTTTCATTGGACAGTGAAGATCTTTCTGAAACTCCATCGGACACGTCCTCTTCAGCTCAACAACCCTGAACACACGAGAGAGGCTGCAGACATTATTATATATGTCATTAGTATATATATATATATATATATGTTTATATTTACTCATTTACAGTGTGTGGGAGTGTGTGTGTGTGTACCTGTGATGTAATTCAGTAGATGTGGGTTTTCTGGCCCAGTTGTTGAGTTGTGTCTGTAGAGCTCTAGTGCAGTCCGTCTTCTCTGTCTGTGTGTTTGTATCCTCTAAACACACACACACACACACACACACACACAATAATATTAATATCATTTACAGTAAATCATTAATATTAATCATATTAGTTCCAGTGATGTAATTATTACAAAGCAGTTGAAATGTCGCTCATTTGCACATATATAAATATGCATATTGAGATTTATATTTATTTTTACATTTTCATAAATAATGTTGAATTAATACTGGTACGAGTGCCAAAGGGTTCATACACACGCTCTTCAGCCGCTGTACTTGTAAGAAGATTCTCATGTTAGTTTGTGCCTTATAAATCCCGATTTGTTCCTCACTTCTGACAAATAAACCCATATTGTTTTTCTTCTCCAGTACTGTCACCTGATCCACTGTCACCTTTGACCATTAATGTTCACTAAAGGTGATCAAATCAGCAGTTATTGAAAATATCAGCTGAAGACACTGAATAATTAAACTTAATGAAGTTGAGTGTGTATATATACAGTAGTGTCCAAAAGTGATGTCCAGCAGGGATAACTGATTTTAATGACCCAAACAAAACTTGGCTAAGGTATTAATTGGCAAAAAATGGCAAACTACAGCTTCAGCTTTTATTTTACTATGCAAATATATATATATATATATATATATATATATATATATGTGTGTGTGTGTGTGTGTGTGTGTGAGAAACTAACTAAAATCTATAGATAGACAGACAGACACGATATGGCTTTGTGCTCTTACCAGATCACGAAAGACTGTGATTTAATAAGTATATTTTAATAAGTATATAGTCTGTTTGCGCTGCGTTTTAGAGTAAAGCACGCACTTTTTTCACACGATCTGCGTGTGCTGCTGTGAGTTCAGTGTGCATTTGAGGACAACAGTTACACACTTATGAACAACATTACACATCATATATTCACATTTGCATAATTTCCAGCATTTTTGTAGGAAGATGATTACAGCATTTCACTAGATTTGTAATGAGACAGACTTTTGACAGAAATGGTTTTCCGCCAAAATAAAAGCTCTAGGGTTTACCTCTTGCACGTGTAGAAATTAGGACAAAAGTATTTTAATTTCCCTACTGTAGCATAAAGTAAATTAATATACTTATGAAATATTCATTTACATTTATTGTTTACAGTGCATTTGTTCTACAATATAAAGACTATTATTACTGTCATATGAATAATAATAATATAAAATATTATATATTCTTATTTTAATTGTTTGGCTTGTAAATGACCCCTGACCCCTCTTGGAGGGACCGAGGTTCACCCCTCACAGCAGAAGAGAAGTGTCTCGCACCGGCTGCACTGCTGTGTGGCGTCAGGCTTGTGCTCCGGATCCCACAGTAATATTCACGGATCAGAGACTGAACTGAATCCCGTGTCACATGGACACTTTCACACATGGCGTCGATCAGCCGCTCCTGAACATCAAACACATGAACCACAGAGCTGATTATTATCATTATGAGGACTGAATCTTAAAAACAAGTCAGCAATTCATCAGACAGGAGCAACAACAACATTGACTGACAGCAGCTTCACAGTGACAAACAGGAAAATGACAAATTCAGCAGCTCTACAGAAGACAACAGAGTCATTATTCAGATCAATTCAGTTCAATAACAGAGTAAAGTTATGAAATGAGTTATGAAACAGACAAATAAGAAAGAGGGGAGAAGAAAGCTAACCCTTTGGTTAGTAGGAAGTGCTTTTGTCGATAATATCAGCAGTCGTGCTAATATAATAACGTAATTAAATAATGAATCAAATCATTAGTGATGTGACAGTTGAGCGGAGTTTAACTTCACGTGGTTACTGACCTTCACCTGTCGGTCTGTAGCAGACACACCGCTGATCTGCAGGCGCGTGGCGCGGGCGAGGGCGTGGCCAAGCAGGAAGTGGGCGTGTCCCTGCAGCAAGTCAGCCACCGCCTCCAGCTCTGACAGCTGCTCGTGCAGAAGATTCTGACCAATCACAGCCTCGTCAGAGGGGACGGTTTCCACGGCAACACAGGGGTCCTGGAGACAACACAAACTCAACCTGGGTCTGTGTGCGTTTGTATCTACTTAACCCATACCTGCAAACTCCAAAGTGGTGAAAAAGGAGACATGTTTACAAAGTAAATAGTAGTAGGGGGGTCTGGGGGCATCCTCTGCCAAGAGAAAATTTTCTTGATTTTAACATGTAAACTAAGCATTCTGGTGCACTCTGACAAGAACATAAATGGAAAAAACAACATTTGCTTCAAGTAAAAAAATTACATTTATTGACACTGGGGCTGGGCATTGACACAAATTTCACAATTGAATTCGATTTTGATTCAGAAACTTGCGATTTGATTTCAGTTGGATCACCTTCAATTCAATATTGATTAATTTGGGGCCTATCAGGTGCAGTACATGGCAAATTTCCTCAAAGAAAAAATATCTCTCAACTATTGCTGTAAACTATACAGGAAACCACAGCTGGTACATCATTATAATATTAAAGGTTAAAATTAATTGATTTGTACTTACATATAAATTACACATAAAGAAGTTTTTATAATAACGTTATAACAAATTTTTAAAGACATAATTATGTTTCTACTCGTTTTTAATATTATGTTTCTATTCGTTTTTAATATCGTCCTAAACATTTAAATGGTGACCGTCATAAAACGGTTTAATACATTCAGTATTGAAGCACATGTTAAGTACATGAATATGCAATGGCCTATAGTCACAGTGGATATATATCAAAAGGCTCCTCTCTAAGTTCATTTTTGTAGCTGACTAACAAGTTTTTTTGACATTGAACGGCTTTTCTGAGGTAAATTCTACGGTAAATGTGACATTTTTACAAGCTATTTTATTGGCGCTTTTCCACGGTTGAAACAATGATTGATCGATTAACGTTATATATGACATGATATGGATTTCAGTAAGTTGTACTGTATCTTTCAACATACCTTCGGTATTCATTCATCCTACATTCATTCATGTTTATTTTGTGTTGTAAAGTGGAAGAGATGATCAGTTCACGTGCACTCTGCCTCTGTTTGAACTGAAGTCAAGTCAAGTCAGCTTTATTTATATCGCGCTTTTAACAATGCAGATTGTGTCAAAGCAGCTTTACAGTGATAACTGGTATATAGTTTTGGCTGCACAGCAGCTCTTAAAGAAAATGGTGTCATTATCCATCTTAAGTAAATTCAGTATTGATTCATTCCGATGTAAGAATCAATAGTTATTAATTTAGTTAATTTATCTATATCAGCACTGGAGTAAACAGTGATGTCATCATCCAGCTCAGTTCAGTTCGCATACAATGGTGTCAATGCAGGCAGATCAAAACACTGTTGAATATCAAATGTCAAGTGTCCCCAACTAAGCAAGCCAAAGGCGAAGCGCTACAGCGATGTGTCAGTCACACCACAGAGCGCCAAAAAAGATCACGACAGCTCGAGAGACGTTTATGGTCTCGCTCCAGTCTATGGGAAAGTAGTCCATTTTCGATTTATTGTGCCTGAAAACGCACCCTGACACCCCCCACCCCCGAAAAAAAAAACTCTTCGGATCTACACGATTCACATAAATGACATATTCTGATTCAAAATGGCGAATTTCGCCAAAAAGTGCTAGTTTGCAGGTATGTTAACCATATTTTAGGGAATATTTTAAGAATGTTTAGATATTTGTGCTGGAAAACAAGACAAAAATACTGAACATCAAAAGAAAAAAATAGCAGCCTATGCAATGCATCTATATAGATTAATAGCTAAATAAACGTGTGTGAGTGCGAGAGAGAGAGAGAGTGTGTGTGTGTGTGTGAGTGTGTGTCTGTGAGTGTGTGTGTTTGAGTGTGTGTGTGTTTGAGTGCGTGTGTGTGTGTGTGTTTGAGTGCGTGCATGTGTGTGTGTGTGTGTTTGAGTGCATGTGTGTGTGTGTGTTCACCTGTGTGTCGGACTGTATGGTCAGCTTCATCTCTTTCACTGATCGCAGGTAAAAACATCGAGCTGCTAAAATTCTCTGAAACTCCAGGATCAGAAGATGCTGCTGCTCCTCTATTAGAGCACAACTGCAATCAACCAATTCATCCATCAATCCATCAATCAAGTCAACGAATGATTGGCTCAATCAGTCCATCACATGCTCACCTCATCTGCATGTCTGCATGCCTGGAAACCATCGCCTTGACGACCGCACGCTGCTGTTCTCCAAAGTGATCCAGACACGAGCGAGTCAAAGCCTCGTCCTCTAGCCACACCTGCATCCCAGAACACTCATCAATACATCCCATAATGCTCGTCAGTATATTCCATATGACTGTAGTGTGACCTGTCTGCGTTGCTGCAGCTGCTCTCGGAGCCTGCGCAGGTGTGTGTGGGCGTGTCTTTCCTCTCGCTGCATCTGATTGGTCACGGTGAGCTTCATGCTCTTCAGCACTGATTGGCAGTGGTCTTCAGAGGGGGCGGAGACTTGAGAGGGGGCGGAGACTGCAGCGATGCTGCTTTGGACAAGCTCTGTGCACAAATCAGCCAAGCGTCCGCGGCACTTACCAAACAAGCTCTGTGTGGATATAAACACACACACACACACACACACTACTGAAATATATATATATATATATATATATGTGTGTTACATGAGTTATATAATAATATGGTTCAACATCACATCAAATAATAAGGAAATATCTGCAGCATATGTAGGTAAAGATGAAAGCACTATAGTCTGTTATTGCAGCGACATTCATCCGCAAATAAACATGACAAAACGAGACGGGTCACGTCAGTCGAGCCCTCGTTGTTTCAGCCTGTTTGAGATGCGATCGCTGCAGTTCTCTTCTAATTGGTCGACCTGCTACTTTGCTACTTTAATCATATTAAACTTGAACTGATCTGAATAATGACTCTATTGTCTTTTTAGAGCTGCTGAATTTGAGTTTGTCTCATATCTGCGTCACTGATTGTTATTCTCCTGTTTATCACTGTGAAGCTGCTTTGAAACGATCTGTACTGTATGAAGATATGTAGAAATAAAGAAATAAAGCTGATTGACTTGTACATTTTTTGTTCCTGTTTGTCATTTTTGTGACACAAACTTGAGGTTCTGATATAAACGATGATGGTTACCGTCCAGCGTTCACACAGAGCGTCAGTGATTCTGGCGTCCTGCTGCAGCTCGAAGTCTCTCCTCTGATGCCAGTGTCTCGTCTGCAGCTCCGCAAACACCTGCGCAGACACACAGACAGACAGAGAGACGGACAGTGAGACAGTCTCTACAGCAGGTGCCGACGCTGCCGTGTGTTTCTCACCTTCATCATGAGACGGGCGTCTGTCTGTGAGTCTGACACGTGACTCCACTCGGAGCTCTGAGCCTTCATCATCCTCCTCCTCCTCACACAGCCCTTCTGAACGCGCTCGAGCGCCAGCGCCTCCGTCTGACGTCTGACCGCTGCAGGGGAAATAAGATCACATTTAAACTACATCCTACATCCTTTACAGTTCAAATAATACAGGTTCTTGAAAGTTTCATAAAATGATAATAAACCTTCTGCCTTCTGTTAACTCTCACCCCCCTTTTTGAGCACAGATGTGAAAATTCACTATCCGAACTTGGTTGTAGTTCATGAATGCTTTGGAATACAGACTTCGGCTTTTTTTAAAGAGACACTCAGCAGATTATAGCAGAACCACTTCAGACGAAAGTGTAAAAAAGTTATAGAAGTTTAAGTTCACTGTAAAGCAATTGTACTGAAATAATCAGTACAATTTTTAGGCGCTGTACCAAAAACAGCCACCAGGTGACGCTCAGGATGCACACAGAACGAGCAACAGCGCCGCTCACATTTATTTAATGAAATCATCACCTTTTGAATTTTAATAATCACATTAAGCCATATCACAACTCCTGTTTTTCCAAAATTTATTTAAGTTATTTACTTATTTAAGAGACTTATTTAGACTTATTTAAGAATAATTTAAGAATTATAATTTTACACCATATTTTTTGTGGCCTTAAATTGAACCAGCGGGGGCCGTGATTTCAGACAGTGCAGTGAAGTTGTGTCACATGTCAGTGTGTGTCGTACCGTCAGCGCTCTGATCCACTGCTTCATTAACTGCAGTCTGGAAGTCACTGAGAATCTGTTTCTCCAGCTGTCCATCAGATCTCAGCTGCTCCACTGATTGGCCGGTAACTTTCACCATAAGCTCCGCCTCTTGTTTCAGGAGGGCGGTCTTTTCTCTCAGGCAGTCGGACACTTCCTGCCAGCACTCCATCCTGTCCAACAGCATCTGTCAATCATCAGCGTTAGTCTGAGCTCAGCGACAGTGTAAGCGTGACGACTGTAGGGTTAGTGATCGTCACCTGCAGAACAGATGCCTGAACCTCAGCGAGAACGTCCTCCATCGCTCGCAGGCATCCGATGATGCTACGCATCACTTCCTCTGAGACGTCACTGGAAAACCTGCGCTGAAGATTCTGCCCGAGCCGCTCCAACTGCTTTGCAAAACTCACAGCCTTAAAGCACACACACACACACACACACCCAGTGTTTAGTTTAAGTACATAGTGTATAGTGCGTCATTTAGGACACAACATTCATGTGAAACAACCTGCACTAATGCAAACAATAGTATTTTACACTGCTGTCACATGATTTTATTATTTAAAGGGCCGCTTACACCAAGGACAAAAACTTTAATAATCATATTAATTATCATTATCATTTAATATTATAGTTTTAATAATCGCTTAGAGAATATAAGACAATAGCAGTCCACACCACAACGAACTAAACCTCACACAGTGTGCTGCATCTGTTTCTGCTGTTTGAGAAGGTTACCATCTGCAGTGATCGCTCCAGCTGCTCCCGTCCCGCTTTGTCCACCTCCTCCACAGAACACATGACTGCGCCTGACTCCGCCCCCTCATCCACAGACACGCCTCTTGTCAGCAGCTCCGCCTCCTGCACAGAACACCTGACCACACCTGACTCTGCCCCCTCGTCCACAGACACGCCTCTCGTCAGCAGCTCCGCCTCCTGCACAGAACACCTGACCGTGTCTGACTCCGCCCCCTTGTCCACAGACACGCCTCTTGTCAGCAACTCCGCCTCTTGCACAGAACACCTGACTGTGCCTGACTCCGCCCCCTCATCCACAGACACGCCTCTCGTCAGCAACTCCGCCTCCTGCACAGAACACCTGACCGTGCCTGACTCCGCCGCCTCATCCACAGACACTCCTCTCGTCGTCAGCTCCGCCTCCTGCACAGAGGCAATAGTAGGCTTGTTCGACTTGATGCAGCGCTGCACAGAACGATCGGCGGCTGACTTGAAGCAGTACATGCCGGTAAGAAATTTTGTCCGACTTGAGACAGCGCCGACACCATGTGATTGTGACGTGTGGCATCAAAGTACCGCGAGAGCGATTCGAGATCAGCCGCCTGAGTCAGCCAGCGCAGTTTCTCAAGAGGAGCTGCACGAGCTCTGATGACGACACAGCTGTTCCACGATTGGCCGGATTCACCGCATGACAACGATCACGTGGGTTTCGTGTTTATTGTCACGCCTTCAGTTCCACTAATGCTCACAGATCTGTATTTTTATAACAGTTAAAGCTCTTTTCATGTAGTCGTGATGTTATATTGTGTCATGTTTATCAAAATAAAACTGATAAAAAACGTAGACCCCACTACATTGGTATTTAAATAATTCATACTTATGTTACTTGTAAAACTTCTTGTAAAAACAGACGCTGTAAGCAGGACATAAAGTATTGAATGAAAATGTCTCTGAAACATCAGTGTATTAGTCAAATATTGCATTTATTTCACTTCAGCTGTGATAAAGTATGCAAACACAGCGTGAGCGTCACTACGAGAAGCAGAAAGTGTCCGACTTCACGTCCCCGTTTTCAGCTCCTCCCCGCCTGCACGTGGCTACTCTCGCCGATCGGTTGCATCCAGCCGCAGCCGATGTCGAACACACCTAGTGTAAACGGCAGCAGGGCCGTGTGAACGTGATTCTCCTCATGCGTCTCACCTGGATGATGTCAGCATGTTCTCTCTCGTCCAGCAACACACGCAAAATCTGCAGGAACATCTGCGGCAGAATCCACAATGACATTTATTTTATTATTTTCTTCAATTTTTTTTCCAAACATGTTTTATTAAAGAATAAGTAGTAGAATACAGATGAACTTAGCGTAATATTCAAATCAAGAAATGATCCATATTTTTTCTTATGCATACAACAATCCGGACAAAACCAACATATAACTTATAGGTTGGTTTTATATACTTCATAATATAATATAAATATACATATGTATATAAAAGTGTTTTAATTAAATTGTAATTAATTATTTTATATAAATATATTAAATTATAAATATACAGTTTTTCATATATATTACTATATATAATTTTTAATACTTTATATTACAAAGTCAAGCACACTGTACAGAGTTTTCTGTCGTACCCTGTGTTTCTCCTGCTGTAGTCGTGACGTCTGGCGCTGCAGTTCCTCGAGAGTCAAACACAGCAAACTGACTCTGAAAACACACAAACCCAACAGGGTCATGTGACCTCTGGAAATAAACCGTCACTGGTTTCCTACACCTGCTCTGTACCAGAGTTTCTGCAGGTTTTATGAAGGTAAATTTAGGACTTTTTAGTGTGCGTCACTGACCGTGAGTGACAGGCAGTTTGTGGGTAATGCTGGACTCTCCTGAACACGTGACTGGCGTGTGTTTTAGACGAGGGGCCGCAGGAGACGAACTGACTGCTTTCATCATCGCCCCTCTCTTGGCTCAGCCAATCGTCGCCTAGCGAGGAGGCGGAGTCCTGGCTGGGTGGGGCGGGGCGCTTGGACGGCTCATGCAGGGACGGGTTTGAGGCTCCGTCTGCTAGCGGCTGCACACACACACACACACACACACAGATCCAAAACATGTCAGCTGACAGGACTGACTGCAGATCAAGACTCAAGACTCTCACCCTGTATCTCTGGCTGATGGGGTAAACCACCCTGGCCTTCAGCGCAAATGCAGCCACGTCTCTGTTCAGCATCCACTGATCCTGAGAGAAGAAGAGCGATCCGACTTTACTGCAATGATGTTTCTCAATGAAGCTGCACATTAACACATATTTGGCTGAAATCATTGACCGAAAATGAGCAGTTCTTCGCTGGTGTTTTGACGGTGTCAGCGTCTAACTGTTCCTTTTCGCTGTTTTCAGTTGATGTACATTATTTCTAACGCGTCTGCCATCCAATAATCACAATACTTTTCACTTTGAAATGTGCAGCGTCACAATTATTTCATTAAATTTCATTTTGCAGTTTAATCACCACATTAAACCATATTGTGATTCATGTTTTTCATTTTTTTTTTTAAAGATGAAATAAATTGTTAATCCATTTATTTGATTACCAGTGTGTTTGATAATAAATTTGTATTTAATCATAAATCCAGGAAAATTAAAACACAACACAAAATTTCTGAAAAATTAAAACATTTCATAGGCATAGGGCATATTATTGTAAAAACAAAATTAAGTTATGACTTAAATTGATTAGACATCCTTTTTGAGTCCTAAAATTCAATTAAACCATTAAAATGGAATCCAGAACAATTAAAATGGAAAAAACATTTAACATAGGGCCCTAAAAATATTTTTTTGTTAAACTTTTAATAAATTGTTCTTAAACTGTATCATTATATTATTATTAAATTTAATTATTTAAATGAATTAGACATGCTTTTTGATTACTAGCATTTAATTTAATCATTAAAGGGGCTGCATGTAAGAATTTTCATGTATTAATCGCTCTCTTATTGCCACTGTGAGAACAGCTTGTAGCTAAACCTAAAAAACGAGAGCTTCCCCGACTGCCTCGGTTGTCTATGAAAGCCTGTCGACTGATTTCTATGTGAAGGACTCGAGATGTTTTTGCCAGGAAAATGATGTTTGTTAACAGTAAATCCCTGCAAAGGTATTTCTAACTTCTTTTTACTTCTAAGCAATAAATGAAAAAGACCAATCACGTTCAGTATCTTGTGTGTCACACGTGCGTGCATGAGTGTGAGCACGAGCAGTAAGTTCCTGCTGCAGTTCACTTCACTGCCAGCAGTGTCGCTAATAACAAGCGTCTCTGAATTCTACATACAGCCCCTTAAAATCAGAGTTCAGAAAAATTTAAACAGAAAAAAAGGAATCCACAAAAATTAAAATGGAATTATTTGGGGGGAAAAGTGTATTTGACAGAGGGCAGTGGTTGGAGAGTGTAGTACGCACTCCTTCATCCGGTTGAGTCTGCGGTCCGCAGCTCTCGCTGTCACCGTCGCTCTCCTCCTCACACTCCTGCAGACGCCTCCGCACACCTCCACACTAACACACGACACACACAGTTAGTACAGGACGCCAAACTTGATGGACAAATGTTCCCTTTGATGATATCCTCAAAGTTAGAAATAAAGTTATAAAGATAAAGATGATTAACTTTCTATAAAAGCAATAGAGGTCTATGATATGTGCTCATTTACACAGCGATTCCAAGAATCAAGTGCAAATCAGTTGAGCAGACTATTTTAATGATAATTAATTTACAAACCTTTAAAGTCAGCCCTACTGTGAGCTACGAGGTTGTTAATCTATAGTATTTATTTCTGTTGAAGCCGTCAGAACGCATTATTTCAACTTAGTTTTCAAATAATCATGTTTAACAGTAGAATTCATGGTGAAAAACTATATTACCCATGATGCTGTGCAGAAAATTCCACCAATCAGAGTCGAAACAAGCAAAATGCGCCAAAAGATCTTGTTAGTTCCGCCCACTCCCATGATGCACCGCGAATGGCGTAATCAAGTAATCTCCGTACACTCTCAAACTACTTAAAGGGGTCATGAATTGAGAACTTTATTTATTTGTATTCGGTACATTTCACTGTGGATTCTTTGGTAAATCAATCGCATTTCGGCGCAGGCTTTGCAAACAGACTTTTACGATATGGACTCCACAGTAATGCAACAACATGTCAGTAACTGTGTTAATTCTAATGCCTGATCTGATATTAATAATTCATGTACAGTCAGATGTTCTTTGTCTATGTGTCAGTCAATCAAACCAGTGACTAAATGCTCAACTTCACGTTGTTTCTCTTAGTAGGATGAAAATAATCTGTTATTTAAATGGTGATTAAATTATATAAAGAAAGTGATCAAAGAACGCTCCCTTTACAATCGCTGGAGCTGTCAATCAAACAGAGCGAGTTCATCAGTGACTGAGTTCTGGACTCGCGCCAAAACTCCCGTTTTATTCAACAAATCTCTTAGTTACAATGCATTTGCACTGTTAGTTATGATGAAAGCATTCGTTAGTGTGCAGAAATTGAGCTGCAACGACGAGATCACTGCTTTCATGAGCTCAACAACATGTCTGTGATCGACTACAATCTTCATCACTGCAACCTTTCATGCCACGATCTAAATATAATGAACACTTTTCATGATTAGTTAACCTTGAGAGCTGTAATAGTAAAAACGTGCTAAAAGTTTTCGAGAGAGTAATACTGAGCTATTTCAAATGGAAAGATGTCAGCCAATCACAGCAGTGGGCGTTTACACTGAAGTCTCACAGAGACACGCCCCTTAAAACAGAGCGCTCAAATCAGAGGATAAAATCAGGGTAGGAAAAATGCCTTTTATTTCTAAATTATGACCATTTTTGATGTAAAAAGCATACTAACATTATAAGTGCACCCCGTTATAAAACAATAAAACAACGCAGTTCATGACCCCTTTAAATATTTGTGTATGCATATTTTGCAATAAAATTTATATTATATATAAATCAAATATATTGATATATATATGTAATTAACAGCAGTTTTATATTTCTCCATCATTTTTAACTCGATTAAACTGTTTGCAAAGTTTCATGGGATTGTAGTTCTTTCCCTCACTAAAGCCGTTAAGTTCACAGTCTTGTATTTTGTCCGATTTTACTTTTTTGCTTCAAATCAAAGTTTGTAATGTTATGATTCATCTCGTAGCTGATTAGCTTGGTTAATGTATTATAACGCTTTAACAAAGACTGTTTTGAAATCCCTATTGGAGAAATGAATGGAAAAAATACTAAGATCAAGGAGGAAGGTTGTTGAGTCTGGAAAGAGATTTAAAGGGTTAGTTCACCCAAAAATGATCATTCTGTCATCATTTACTCTATGTTGACTAATGTTTATATGTGAATAAAAGCCTAAATTAAATCTGTTCAAGCTATCGAGTCTCTTCAGAAAACTTGGTTTAAAACGCTCCATTCATATGGGTTACATTTACAAATCATAATACATTTTTTGAGTCGTCAAAGTTTTGCTTACATGGACTTTCAATGGAGGAATAAAAATCCCTCAGTTTTCATTAAAAATATTTAAACTTGTGTTGAAGATGAAAGTCTTGTTGGTTTGGAACGACATGAGATGATGAAGCTTCATATTGAACCGTACTTTTAAAGCCATTTAAAACTCATCGTTCCACTACAGAAATGGAGAAAACCTTTCCTAGAGACTGATGGACTGTTAGAAGAAACTAAATGATTTACTCTCTAGTACAGCATTTGATGAAAAGCTAATTATTAATTAAATCATAAAAATAAAACATACAGTAAATAAATTATGTTTAAATTATGTTTGGCGGAGGCTGGATATTTAAAGTAATAATTAATTAATAATTTTAATTAAACATTATTTTATATTTATTTAAATATGGATATTTTTCTTACACAAATGCATCGCTTCAGAAGGCCTTTATTAACCCCGGAGCCGTATGGAGGACGTTTATGATGGATGGAGGCACTTTCTTCAGCTCATACTCGTTGGTCCCGTTCACTGCCATTATAAAGCTCGGATGCGTCAGGATATTTATTAATAACTCTGATTGTGTTCATCAGAAAGAAGGAAGTCATATACACCTAGGATGGCTTGAGGGTGAGTAAAGCTTGGGCTAATTTTCATTTGAAAGTGAACTAATCCTTTAATTAGATAATGCCTCATTTGCATATTTAAACAACATTTCAGAAAACTTGTGATGCAAAAAATGTTTGCAATTCTTAATGTAATAAATCAACTGGGGAAGAATGGGATGGGATTTACAAATTACAAATTATGACTTTCTATATCTATTTGACTTTTTATGTCACAATTTCGACTTTTTATGTCATAATCATGATTTACAAAAGCATGTTTTTTTTTTTTCTTATGTGGTTCCTAACTCTTCCATACAGCACTGTAGATGAACATAAACATAAAAACATAAACGGCCCTCACCGGTGCAGTAAAGATGAACAGTCGTTTCCGATGACACACGTAGATGAGCGCGGCAGCAATCAGCGCGAGGCTCGCACCGGACACCGCGGCGCCCGTTACCGGGCCCCGCATCACACCCCGGGGCTCCGACAGCTCAATCAGCACATGTTTCGAGCACGAGTCAGATGAGGCGTTAAAGTGCATTTCAAACACACCGTTAACGGGCGCAAAGCCCGATTTAACGAATGCAACAACCTCTACAACTGCCTGCTCACTGTACTGTTACTTTTGACCGGCAGAGCTTGAGGCCAATCGGAGCGCTTCATTGCCTGAGGAATGTTGTTCATTGAGCCAATCAGAAACGCGCGGGGTGGGGCTTCCCGCAGTTTCCAATGTTTGGGAAAAGTTGTGTGCTAAACGGAAATGGAAAAACAAAACTGCGCTTTTGTTCTCGTCCAGTTATGAGATATTTACATACACATTTGCACTTTTGTAGTTATTTATGGTGTTTAAAATCAGTGATATTGGTGGTATGAAGCCGTATTCAATAATAGTCTTAAACGTAGTTTAGTTAGTGAGTTTATTAATCGTGGCGGGCTGAGATTTTCCATCGGCTCCCGTTTAATGTATCGGTTTGTGATTAGACCCAGGGAGTTTGGAAATGGACGGATGGATCGACGGATGGTTTGTGATTATGAACGCGCTGATATTTATCGCGCGAGCTGAAGATGCTGCGCGTTCTCGTGCGCGCACACACAATAGATCAACAGCTGCTCGATCAGACATCGTCCAATCCAGCCATCATCAAGAGAAGGTGAAAGATTTGGAGAAATTCCAGCGCAAAAAAGGTTTCTTGTTCATTTATTGTTGTTTTTAAAAAATCTCAATTGAAACATTTGTTTGTTGTTTCTGGGGAAAAAAACAGAAACAGATGTTTTATTGTTTTTCAGAGATGAGGCGAAGTATCAGCTCTTCAGAGCAGTATACTGATGACGTCATCTCGAGTCAGTGGGCGGATCAGAGAACCACGAGAAATATGTCACATCGGGTAAAATGACACCTGTCAATCATCCATACCATTCTATTTTTCAAAAATGGAAACAGGCTGGAATGACCCGAAACAGATGATTTTCCTTTAATGTGTCATGAATGTCTGCAATCGTTCCATCGTATTAAAACATTATGACAGTCACTAAAATTCATGAAACAAGTTTTTTATCAGTGAGCTGCAGTCCTCATCTTGTGCGATTCACAAACAAATGACTTTTATGAGTCAGTTCTTTTAATGAATCATTCATAAAGACTCTCAAATTATAAGTTAGAGTTTTTAAATGGATCGTTCTTTCATAATTTACTTGCTCTCATGCCGTTCAAACCTGTATGACTTTTTTCCATCTGTGGAACATAAAAGAAGATATTTTGAAGAATGTTGTGTGTTTGTGTTCTCATTTATTCTCATCAGTCTGATGTTTGTTTACATTCAGAGCGCGGCAAAGCCTTCAGTGTTTGGAGTCTCATTCCTCAAGTGCGCTCAGGTGTGTTTCTCCTTGTGTTCACAGGCTGTGTGTGTGTGTGTGTGAGTGTGTGTAATATTGCCGGTCTTGTGTCACAGGTGGACGCAGGAAGTGGAACTCCGCAGGTGCGAGTGACGCTGGTGGTCAGGAACCCTGAGGAGGGCCGCGACCTCTCGCAGCTCTGCATTCGTGACTCTGTGTCTGAAGTCATACTGCAGCAGACCAATGGGAGCGTTCAGGAGAGAGGATACCAGACCTTCAGCAAAGACACACTGCCCGGTACTCACACACACACACACACACACACAGACTGTATAACACATATTCACTGTTCTCATTCTGTGTGTATGTGTGTGTGTGTGTGTGTGTGTGTAGCTGGCTCTCAGTATGAGTTTTCGTACAGGATGAGCGTGAAAGAAAACAGAAAGCAGGTTTTGACATTACCAGCGTTTCTGACCTTCTCCAATGCCACTCAGGTATCTGCAGTCTCCTGTCTGTCTCTCTCTGCTTCTGTCTCACTGTCTGCACACATTCTGTGTTGTATCTACAGTACATTCAGCTGTTTTTAACTGTAGTTCCCTATTGATACGGTTCACTCGTATTGCGTCGCTAGACACGATGGGGAAAACTCCTTTTTCTCTGAATGCCGAAGCCTTATTGAATCACGCAGTGAAACTGCACAAGCCATAGCAGTGCAGGGATGCGCACTCACCGAGATGAGCTGCTCTCACTGCAAGAGCATGAGTCTCGCCTCTCTCCGCTCGCAGGCTTTCTTTTCAGAGAGCTGCTCCGCCTCTCGCGCTCTCCCATTTCCTTCCTCCCAGGAACCTCAGAGGAAGAAACGGCAGAATCAGAGGACTGAGTGGCCAGGCACGAGTGAGCTGACACCGGCACAGGTCCCGCGTGCCTCACTGTCCCCACAGAGAGAGGATTCCCCTGCCTGCCCGCCGCGATAGGATGGAAGGCTAAAGTCACTCACCCATCCAAGTTCTGCAGGAACACGCATCAGCTGGCCTGACGGGCTCCGCCCTTCACACCATGGCTGTCCTCCATGTTTTAGGCCAAACTCCTCCCAGTCTATGGATAAGTCTGGACCAGACCCAGCCGCATTCAGGGACCTGCGCAGTGCCACAGACCTGGCCCTGAGTGCCACAAAGACCACTGCTTGGGCTATTGGCAGAGCCATGGCCAGCTTATTAGTGTTGGAGAGCCATTTATGGCTGAACTTGTTGGAGATCAAGGACGCAGACAAAGCTGCCTTCCTCGACTCCCCAGTCTCCACCACTGGTCTCTTTGGCCCTGTGGTAGATAGTTTCGCAGAGCGCTTCACTGCAGCACAGAAGTCTTTGCAGGCAATGCGCCACTTCCTGCCAAAGCGCTCCAGCTCTGCAGCAGCTTCAAGTCGCCAGAAAAGCACGCCGACTCAGCAGCCTACGAAACCAGCGCCTGCGACCGCTCAGCCCAAAGCAGCCCCGAGCTTCGACAGCACTCCACCAAGCGCTTTCCCCCTCCTAAGCGCCAGGGTCCCCGTCCTAAGATAACGCTGGACCCTGAGCCTCAGAAGCCGTCCTAATCCTCCAAGAAGGAAGAGGGAAGGGTTAAGTCTCGCTACGGCCGGACCACCCTCCAAAAAGTCTCGAGTTTGCCTCCTAATGCCCTGTTCGGTTCTGGCCATTGGAGACGATGTGTTCATTGCAAGCACTGGGCCGTTCAAATTTACTCACCCATGCAATCGACCGCTGACAAAATAAAAAACGAACATACTTGAAAAAAGAGCACTTTTCCTCTTCCCAATACTGCGGACGCCAGTCCTGTGCCTCGGAGCGGTGGCCTGTTGCCCGAACTAATTCAGCCCCTAGCCACAAGGGCCAAGGCTTGGGAAGCCACCCCCGAAGTGTCAAACTGGGTTCTGAACACAGTAAGACAAGGTTACTCGCTTTAATTCGCTCGCAGAACCAAGGAGCAGACGTGCTGTCTCGGGGAAATAAGTCCCCAGGGGAATGGAAGCTCCATCCCCAGACGGTTCAAAGGATCTGGAGTATCTTCGGGAAGGCAGAGGTCAACCTATTCACCTCAGGAGACAACTCTCACTGCCCAATATTCTTCTCAAAGAACAGGGACACGCTGGCCCACAAATGGCCCAGCCTTCCCCTTTACGCCTTCCCACCAGTTGAGCTGCTTCCTCAGGTTATCAGACAGATCAGGGAGGACAGACGCGCAGTCCTTTTGGTGGCCCCTCTCTGGCAGGACCAGCCATGGCTCCCCGAGTTGATGCAGCTGCTAGCAGCAGCTCCATGGCCAATTCTCCTGAGGAAGGACCTCCTTTCCCAGGCGAAAGAAATGATTTGGCACCCCCAACCCGAGTTGTGGGCCCTCCATCTATGGCCCCTCAATAGGAACTCACAGACCTCCCAGCGAGATTCCTAAACATTTCTGAGACTAGAGCCCCCTCCACTAGACACCTCTATGCCCTTAAGTGGTCTGTTTTTTTCTTACTGGTGCGCAGTCCAGAATGAATACCCAACTTCCTGTGACGAACCGCTGGTACAGGGTGCACCCCTTCCACACTCAAAGTCTACGTGGCAGGCCTTAGCAGCATATCATGCTCCTGTGTCCAGCCAGCCTCAAAGCAGGAACAACCTGGTTGTTCATTTTCTGAAGGGGGCCAGAAGGCTGAACCCGCCTCGTCCCCTTACCATCCCAACATGGGACCTGTCAATGGTCCATAGGGCCATCAAAGGACCCCCCTTCAAGCCACTGCAGTCAGCCGAGCTACGACCTCTTTCACTTAAGACCACCCTCCTGCTAACGCTAGCATCGGTCAATCGAGTGGGTGACTTTTTAAGTGCTCTCTGTGAGCACATCTTGCCTTGTTTGGGCCTAACGACTGCAAAGTCAAGTCATCTTCATTTATATAGCGCTTTTCACAATACATATTGTTTCAAAGCAGCTTCACAGTGACAATAGGAAAATTATTATCGAACTAAAGTTGGTTTTTGATTGAATCACTTCCGTTGTAAAAATTGTTAATTATTACTTTAGGGGCCGCTTAAATGACACCTTTCCTACTGAAAAAAAAACGAATACCTTTAATGCATTCTTGCCGTTCATTTACGTGTTTAGGTTTGCGTGTTTGAGTGTGTATGTGCGCAGAAGCTTGGTCTTTTTTTAAAAAAAAGGAAAAAAAAGTGATATTTACCAAATTACTTGTCTGGTCCACATAATACAGAAAAATTAGTTGTGTCCGTGGATCTATGCGAACTGGAATAATTTGGATAACGTTTTATCTATACATAGGGAAAGGAAAGGGAAGGGAAGGAGGCCTTCACAGGGGATAATTTAGTTGAAATGTAAGGGCTGCGTTATCGTCATGTCTAGGCGCAGGTCCTTCATCTCATCTGGATACGACCTGGATCTGGCAGGCTGCGGCAAACCTCGGGATAAACAGAGAGAGACTAATATTAGCGTAGACGCCAGTCTTCTTATAATGTAGCGAGTACATCAGGTGTTATGGGAAGTGTTCCCGGTTCCGGCTGACCTAATCTATGCAGCCTAACAATTTACATGATTTGAATTATATCAAATCCACCTGATGTCACCTGATGGAGTTTGGGTTCCTTGCCGCTGTCGCCTTTGGCTTGCTTAGTTGGGAACACTTGACATTTGATATTCAACAGTGCTTTGATCTGCCTGCATTGACACTATTCTTTAAGAGCTGCTGTGCAGCCAAATAATGTACCAGTTATCAATGTAAAGCTGCTTTGACACAATCTACATTGTAAAAAGCGCTATATAAATAAAGGTGACTGACTGACTGACTTATAGAAGGAGATAATGTGTTATGTGTATGCAAGTTTAAACAGATGTGTTTTTAGTCTAGATTTAAACTGACAGAGTGTGTCTGCTTCCCGAACAGTGATAGGATGACTGTTCCAAAGTTTAGGTGCTGAATAGGAAAAGGATCTACCGTCTGCGGTTGATTTTGATATTCTAGGTATTATCAACTGGCCTGAATTCTGAGATCGCAATAGACGTGAAGGACTATAATGCATTAAGAGCTCGCTCAGGTACTGGGGAGCTAAACCATTTAGTGCTTTGTAAGTAAGTAGCAAGATTTTAAAATGTATACGATGTTTAATAGGGAGCCAATGCAGTGTTGACAGAACTGGGATAATATGGTCATACTTCCTAGTTCTAGTAAGAACTCTAGCTGTAGTTTGTTTAACAGGCGAGCGGAACAACCACCCAGTAGAGCGTTACAGCAATCTAGCCTTGAGGTCATGAACGCATGAACTAACTGTTCCGCATTTGTCATTGAGAGCATATGTCGTAGTTTAGATAGATTTTTAAGATGGAAGAATGCGGTTTTACAGATGCTAGAAACATGGCCTTCAAATGAGAGATTGGTATCAAAGAGCACACCCTGGTTCCTAAGTGACGACGAAGACTCAACAGAGCAGCCATCAAGTGTTAGACAGTATTCTAGGTTATTACGTGAAGAAGTTTTTGGTCCAATAATTAGAATCTCAGTTTTTTCTGAATTTAGTAGTAGGACATTACTGGTCATCCAATTTTTTATATCAGCTATGCATTCCGTTAATTTTGTGAAATGGTAAGTTTCGTCAGGGCGCGAAGAAATATAGAGCTGAGTATCATCAGCGTAACAGTGAAAACTAACGCCATGCTTCCTAATGATATCTCCCAAGGGTAGCATGTACAGAGTGAAAAGCAACGGTCCTAGTACTGAGCCTTGCGGTACTCCATATTGAACTTGTGATCGATATGACATCTCTTCGTTTACTACTACAAACTGATAACGGTCAGATAAATATGATTTGAACCATGCCAATGCAATTCCACTAATGCCAACATAAGAGTCATCTTAAAAGTCATCCTTAAACCACGGCATGGCTACGTGCCTAAGGTGCTCTCTACTCAGTTCAGAGCACAGGTTATTACGCTGGCTGCTCTTCCCGTTTTGGCAGACGAGCGAGAATTACACTTACTCTGCCCTGTCCGGGCCTTAAGAGTTTATATCGAGCACTCTGCCCAGTTCAGGCAGTCAGAGCAGCTCTTCGTGTGTTTCGGAGGCCACACCAAAGAGCTCCTGGTCAGGAAGCAAAGATTATCCCGCAGCATAGTGTACGCCATTGCATTAGCTTACACTTCGATGGGCCTTCAGTGCCCCATCGGTGTAAGAGCACACTCCACCAGAGGCATGGCCTCTTCCTGGGCATGGTCCAGTAGAGTATCCATTGGCGACATCTGTGCAGCGGCCGGCTGGTCCTTGCCGTCCACCTTCACCAGGTTTTACAACTTGGACGTTCCTGCACTACAGGCACGAGTCCTCTCAGTTTAGTTGGGCTTTGACCTCTGAGTGAGCTCAACCCGCAAGTACCTTCCCTTGAGGCTCTGACCATGGTCTGAACTGAACCTTAACTCTAGCAACGGAATACTCGTTACCATTATCTCAGGGAACCGAGGTTACGTTAGTAACCGAGTACGTTTTCAGTACTGAATGAAATATAGACTGAATGTTTATAATTGACTTTTCTCTCGTCATCTTTTTTCATTGAGCTAATCACAGTGCATTCTGGGATTGTCTGTTCAGATCTAGAGTACTCTCATGATGTCTAGGTAGGGTTAGAACAAATCTGATCCATTTATATGAAATCTTATAGATATCTTTTTAGTAAGTGTTTTAGTTTGACAGTGATTTTGACCTATTTTAATTAATTCACTGGTTGTTTGTTTTTGGCAAATGTGATGAAACTGAGGTGACGTGATTATTGTTGATTGTATTTCAGAATGACATTCATCTGTTTGGTCCAGTGGTGGCTAATTTCACTCTGAGGGTAAACACCACTGAGCAGGTGAACACACACACACACACACACACACACACACAGGTTTGTTTTGCTATCTTAGTGAGGATATTGCATAGACTTCTATTGATTTTATATTTTATATCAGGTCAATGATATTTTCAACCTCTACTCCTAAACCTGCCCATCACAGAAACATGTGACCATCACTAGATTTAAATCAAAACATATTTTGGGTGATTTATAAGCCTTTTAAACTAGTGAGGAGCAGTCAATGTCTCACACACACACACACACACACTCACACACACATTCACTCACTCACGCACTCACATGTAACCGGCTGCTGTGTTTGTGTGTGTGTGTGTGTGTGTGTGTGTGTGTGTGTGTGTGTTGACAGGTGGATGTGGATCGCTCTCTTCTCTTCCTGTTCTTCTTGGGTTCGTTCCTCCTGACGCTCCTGCTGGCGTCTCTCAGTGTTGTCAGTGTGAAGCTCCTCCGGCGCAGACGTCTGCTCAGCTGCACTGCGCACACAGTCAGTTCATTACAGTCTCAGCACTGAGTGTGTTTGTGTGTGTGTGACTTTTGTTCTATAGTTTTACAAATACTTCTTACCAGAAACAGAATCATGCCAAACACTCAAGCACATGATCGGTTGGTCAGTTGTGTTACATTGATTTGGCCTGATAAGTGCAGGTTTCCTGATGTTGGCATATATCAAAGCACTCGTCCCTTTGTTGAAACAGCTAATGGACCTTTATTACAGACTGTGACACATCTCCACAGTAACTAACATTGTAAATCACTTTACTTTATAACACTTTATAACACTTTATTTTGTGTTTTATTACTTTGGCATTAAATTACAGTAAACTAGTTAATGCTGCTGTGCGGGAGTGATGGGAAATTTTAATCTTTCTCTCTTGTGATCAATGTTATCAATCTGTTGATATTGTTTTCTTCTTCTGTAACCTCATAGAAACACTATCATTTTTATTTTGCTACTGGAGCAAATGGAAACAAAAATAATATTTGTTTTAGTTTCTGTTCACCTGGAAATGTGAAAAGAATCCATTGTGTTTAGTTTATGTGGCTATTATTAAACTCTTTAATGGAAATATTCAATTTACATTTATTCATTCAGCAGACGCTTTTATCCAAAGTGACTTACAACAAGAGAATACAACACAAGAAGTGCTAGAAAATAAAAAACGTTCCAGCCATCGTTCAGGACAGTACAAAGTAGAACAGAGATTCATATTTTACTCTCATGTAAAATAAACAAAATAATTATAAAAACACACACCAAGTGGATGTATTTAAAGGAAAATGTAAAAAGAAAAGCAGCTTGCTTTCTGAGAGCATTTTCATGGTCATAAATATTCACAAATAATTACAAAGAAGCAGTAAGTAATACGTTGGATTAAACATGAAATTTTATAGCAGAAAGAAAGAAATAGTATTTTCTTATGTTTTTTACAGTTTAACTATTCGAGTGAATAAAGCACATGTCTGAATACAGACGTGCAAAAGCCGACCGAACTGAGTCTGTGCATCTGATGGATAGATTAATCGCCGAACGTCTCGTTTCACTCGGGAATATGTCACATGACAGAAGGAAGACGTGAGATGCAGGTGTGAAATGACTCTGTTTCTTCATCTCTAGAGAAGCAGCGCGAATGAAGAGGCGGGGCCGTACGAGGGAGCATGTGACATCACTGCGTCAGCCAATGAGGAGGCAGCGTTTGAGGATAAATTCGTGGATGTCTTGATGTTGGAGGATCCACAAAACATGATGCAGGCGCTTGACAGGTGTGTAAAATTCAAGAAGAACGTTGGGAGAAACAAAGTTACGCTTAATATTGAATAATAATGTTGATTTGACTGCACTGACACTGAATTGAGCTTAATAATGACACTATTGTCTTCTGTAGAGTTAGGCTCCGTTCACACTGTCAGTCCAAATCCCATTATTTGTGTATCCGATTGGAATCTGATCTAAAATTATTGATATCCACATTTGTAAAAACGGATTTCATGTGATTTTTTTTTTTTGCCGTTCACACTTGGTAAATCTGATCGGATATGCACAAATAATCGGATTTGAACTGACAGTCTGAACGTAGCTTTAGTCTCATATCTGATGAAGTTTGTGTCGTTGATTCTGTTCATGACTGAACGGATCTGCTGTAGTAATGAATGTGCCTCTCAGTCTGAACGTGTCGACGCTGTCGCGCGCTGCGGTGGCGCTGGAGCGCGTGCGGGTGCAGATGTTTAAAGGGCTGGTGTCGGTGCTGCTGGCTGGCGTCGGTGTGGCGGGGCGTCTGAGCGTTCGGGCCGAGAGGCGTGTTCTCGGGGTTGTGCACGGGCAGATCGTGGGCATGGAAGGGAAAGTCCAGGAGGAGCACGTGGCTCGGATGGCGGCGCTCGCCGCTCAGTGTAACCTAGAGACGCAGGAGGAGATGGAGTCACTGCAGCGCAAACACATGAGCGAAGCGGCGCACGCAGAACGACTGCTTCAACACGTGCCGCAGCAACAGGTAATGTATGCATGTTTCATCAGCTGATCCGCCAATTGAAATGTCACTGATCGGCATTTGTTTTGGGATCGTGTCTCATCAGGACGTGCCGGATCTTCGCGCTCTGCTGGAGGAGCTTCATAAGCAGGAGCAGAAGCGTCTGCAGAAGCGGCTGCAGGTCAGACATGAACACGCGTCTGCGCAGGCGCAGAGGCAGCAGGCACTGCGGCGTCGGTTTGAGCTGCACAAGATCTTGGGCGAGGAGCTGGAGGAGGCCGTCAGAACGGGAGAGCTGGAGAAAACCACCGCCAGCAAACTCTTGCTGCAGTACTACAGCTGTCAGGTGACCATCGCTCACGGGTCCGGACTGATACTGCACTCAAGTTTCGCTGTGTGTGTGTGGCGTGTGCTCACTTGTTGTTTGTTGGTTTCCATATAAAAATGAAAAATGAAAATGATTTCAGCACATTTTGATCAGTAAATTTTGAGCATTTCCAGCACATTTTAACAGCACCGTGATAATATTGATAATCGTGATATGAAATTTTCGAGGCGTTTCATTTTCAAAAGCTGTACAATCAGTACCAACAAATCAGCTAATATGGTCCTGGAGAGCAACAGTCCTGCAGAGTTTTGCTTCAACCCTAATCAAACACACCTGAAGCTAATCAAAGTCTGAAGTGTTCGTTTGTGAGTTTTTATCAGGGTTGGAGCTGAACTCTCCAGGACCGGAGTTCGCCACTCCTGACCTAATATATAAATATGTGTTGTGGCTCCACCCCCAGGATGCTCTGGAGGAGGGGCTTGATGTCCTTCTGGCCAATCAGAGAGCACTGCTGGCTGAGCGACACGTGCAGCGCTGCTTCCTGGCGCAGAGTTTACAGAGTCTTCAGGCCGTGACGAGTGACGCCTTCAGCAGCAGCGCCGGACGCATCAGAGACGCTCGAGCACACGGGTCAGACACACGCTACACACTACACACTTCATGTTATGTGCTGTACTGTATGTGATCTACTGTACTCTCTCATCGCTCGTGTTTATTCTTCCCTTCAGCAGACATTTATTGTGTGTTTGTGTGTGTAGAGAGTGTTCTGATGTTCAGCTGGAGATTCTGCACGTCAAACAGAATTTAGAAGAAACTGTGTGTCGTGAGCGCAGCGCAATTCGCTGTGACATCATCAAGAGGAGACGACAGCTCCTGTCAGACAAGGTGTGTGTGAGTGTCTCACCTGTGTGTGTGTGTGTGTGTGTGTGAGTGTCTCACCTGTGTGTGTGTGTGTGTCTGTGTGTGTCTCATCTGTGTGTGTGTGTGTGTGTGTGTGAGTGTCTCACCTGTGTGTGTGTGTGTGTGTGAGTGTCTCACCTGTGTGTGTGTGTGTGTGTGTGTGTGTGTGTGAGTGTCTCACCTGTGTGTGTGTGTGTCTGTGTGTGTCTCATCTGTGTGTGTGTGTGTGTGTCTGTGTGTGTGTGTGTGTGTGTGTCTCATCTGTGTGTGTGTGTGTGTGTGCTGGTGTGTCTCACCTGTGTGTGTTTGTGTTATAGAAATTTGTATAATGACATGGGTATTACACTGGTATTACGACGTAAACATGTTTTATAAGGACATTTCATGAGTCCTCATATTTAAAATAGCTTTAAAAACATACAAAACAATGTTTTATTAAAAATGCAGAATGTTTCCTGTGATGGGTAGGTTTAGGGGTAGTGTAGGGGGATAGAGTGTACAGTTTGTACAGTATAAAAACCATTACGCCTATGGAGAGTCCTCACTAAGATAGCAAAACAAACCTGTGTGTGTGTGTGTGTCTGTGTGTGTCTCATCTGTGTGTGTGTGTGTGTGTGTGTGTGTGTGTGTGTGTGCAGGTGTGTGAACACTGGCGTCAGCTGCAGGCCGTCTGTGGTTCCTCTGACATCACAGTGAATCAGTACCTGCAGAAATGGACTGAACTGCTGATGTATCAGAACAATGAGCTATCAGAACTCATCAATCACCTGGACGAAGAGACCGCAGCCAGAACACGCAAGGTACCAAACATCTGACACACCAAAAGTTTGGAATTATTAAAATTTGTTAATGTTTCTGAAAGAGTCTCTTCTGCTCACCAAGGCTGCATTTATTTGATCAAAAATACAGTAAAAACAGTTAAATATTATTACAGTTTAAAACAGCTGTTTTCTATGTGAATATATAGTAAAGTGTAATTTATTCCTGTGATCAAAGCTGAATTTTCAGCATCATTACTCCAGTCTTCAGTTTCACATGATCCTTCAGAAATCATTCTAATATGATGATTTGCTGCTCAAGAAACATTAATGATTATTATCAATGTTGAAAACAGTTGTGCTGCTTCATATATAAAATCTTAAGTATTCTGATAGTGTTCTTGCGCTCAGCCTCAGATGACTGAGGATTGCGGGAAATATAAGCGGTTGAAGGTGTTCTGTCTTGTGTGCAGGTGAGTCTGTGTTTGCTGCAGACGTCACTGGCGGAGCTGAAGGCGGCGTCTCCAGGATCTGCGCGTTTGCTGCCGCAGACAGAGGCGATTCAGGAGCGTCTGCAGTGGCGGGGTAAAGCGGCGGCCCGCGAGCTGCGATCCGCTCAGAGCCGTGTCCGACAGCAGCAACGGCAAGAGCTGCAGGATCAGAGGCGCATCAGAGACGCCTTCAGAGAATACTGCAGGTGAGGCCTAAAACTACACGCTAAAGACCCAAGAGTCAGTGTCTTCGCTTCAGTAGCGTTTCTGCTCGGCACTGCGTACTGAATTCACACACAACCGCTTATAAAGTGTCATGAAGGGTTAGACAGCACACGTGAACAGAGTAAACGTTTAACTAATATATCATCATACTTTCCCAGGTGATTAATCGCTGTACATTAGGACTGTTGTTTCATATTACAAATTTTCTGGAATGATATGTTTAAAAATGCAGATAAGGCATTATCTAATTAAATATGCACTTATTTGAGACGTAACGTGTTTTAACTGTTTAATTATTTAAACCTTTTCTATTAACTTTTTAATCTCTGTAGAGAGTGAGTTTGCTGCTTGTTCTGGCTTTGAATTAAACGGATCCTCACATGAGCGCTGGATAACTGTACTGTGTGTTATTGGTGTAAATGGATTCTCTGTCTAGACTTCAATGAAGATCTGAGCAAAATGATGGTCAAAATGATTCAAAAATACAGATGATTCTTACGAGCATCTTGTTTAACACACGCACACATGCTGTTCTAGTGGAGCGTCGGGTGTCGTTGTGTTCTGTAGAATGTGATGAAAGCAGTATCTGGTGTGTGTGTGTGTGTGTGTGTGTGTGTGTGTGTGTCAGCGCTCTGTGTGTGTGTCAGCGCTCTCTCTCGCATGAGCAGCGTCTGTGTCTGCAGCTGGAGTGTGTGAACGCCGCGTGTCGTCTGGATCGATGTCTCCTGCTGCATCATGCCATCTGTGAGCTCGAACGGCTCAGCTCAGACACCAGTGACCCCACCGTGACCCTCAGTGACCCCACCGTGACCCCTGCAGGCTCAGAGTCAGAGGTGAGTGTTGCCAGGCAGTGAGGCGCTCAAGATTTTCATCATTTTTCTTCAGTAAATGTATCTTGATTTGAGAATGTTTAGATATTTGTGCTGGAAAATACTGAGGAAAAATATAATTTTTGCTGTGTGTGTGTGTATGTGTGTGGTGCATTTCCTCTGACCTGCAGAGGTCATCAGAGGTCACAGAGCTGCAGTGTTTCCAGAGGTGCCTGCAGGAGAGACTGCGACCGCAGCGCAGCGACACGCAGAACGACACGCAGCAGAGGGTGAGAGAGACATGATCACATGATCACATGATCACGCGACATTCATGACAGCTGCAGATGAATGAAACACCTGTGTGTGTGTGTGTATGTGCGTGCGTGCGTGCGTGTGTGTCAGGAGGTGTGTGTGTTTCAGGAAGAGCAGCTGCGCGTGTGTCAGGAGCGTGTGGCTGTGTTTGTGGCGTCGCTGCAGTGGGAACATGCGGAGAAGAAAACCAAAGTGACAGAGACACACGCAGCCCTGCTGAAACTACAGACACTCATCACTGCAGAGCTACACACCAGTGACATCACACACGCCATCCACACACACCGCCTGGTGAGACACACTCACACACACTCTATATGCATCTCGTCGTGGTTTTCGTTTGGAGATGATATCAGTGTAAAATATCATGAAAGCGGTGAAATTCACTATATTTGTGAAGCGTTTCAAAACATTCACACACTCGACTCCAGCTATTCCAGCTATAGATCTCATGTGAGTGACAGGTTGCCCCGCCCTCGTCATCAGAGAAGAGAAGAGATGCTGCAAGAGGGAGGAGAAGATATTCTGATTCAAGATTATGAGGAACATGAATTTAAAACAATAATGATGTGCACCGATAAATCATTTATAATAAACACTGCAATATTTCATAAGAAACAAGAATTGTCCGTTTTGATTTCATGGTGACTTTAAAAGACCTTTAAACCAAATGTTTTACATATCTTCACCACATTCTGTGATGATAACAGCTCATTGAGTTCAAGAGTGATTTACTGCTTGAAGTGAACTTGCCTTTTGTGACCGGATAGAGTTCAAAGTTCAAAATGTTTTTGATTATTACTGATTTTGATCTTCCGATCGGGCGAATGGAACCAAAACAAGAGAGAAAAAAAAGATTTTTTGCAGTGTGAGATTATTTTCATGACAATGAATTATAAACTATATTATCATCCAGCTCTAATCTGCCATATGTGACTATCAGGCATGAAGATATTAAGATATTATAAACATTAACATCATGATTTTCTGTGAAGCTGCTTTGAAACAATGTGAAAAGTGCTATAGAAATACATTTTACTTGACTTAGTCTTATTTTCCCTCCAAATTCTGTTTTTTTTTTTTTACTTTTGAGATTTTAATTCTCATTAGATTTTCATTTCTGTATCATAATGAAACTTACAGTAAGTTCAAAATTACAGGCAGGACAAAACCGTAATGTTAAAATACATTGTACCAATATACCTTGTTTTACAGTAATGAGAATACAGGAAAAAAGATTATGAAAGTGATGTCACAGTGATTAGTGTTGGTGTTGGTGAAATGTAATTTGATTTGTCTTGTGATTCTGTGATGAATTATGATGTTCTTGACGAGTTTCTGTCACTGTCGAGGCTCTGGAGGAGGCGGAGCTCCGGCTTCAGCAGGAGGCGGTGATGTGGGAGGAGTCAGCAGAGGGGCGGGACTGTTGCTCAGATGATGATGATGATGATGATGAAGAGGACATGTTTACAGTGAAGGCTGACAGTGGAGTCTCGGTTCTCCTGCAGGAGGCGCTCTTCAAGAAACAGCAGCTGCAGC